>CM053791.1:532998751-533464192 GCA_028749045.1 Cupressus sempervirens | reverse complement strand
TACCACACCTTGAGATGAGATTTCATAGACCTATATTGATGGCACTACAAGTGGCCATAGATGGATGAGGTTTCAATATTGTCTGCATATACAACTCCAAATGTGATTGTACCTTGATCATTGTGTACATATGGAGTTGGGGTGGAGTTCTTAATCAAAGATATGTGAGGTTAGGAGTTTTTAATGAGGGAAGTCTCTAATAAGAAAACCTTCCTTCTAAAAATATAAACAAGCATTAGAATTGTTGAAATATATTATCCCTTGAATGGATCCAAAACTAGGGCTTAAAATCTTGATGTAGTCAAGAAGAAGTTGGGGTTAAATCCATTTCAATATAGACTATGAGGTGAACTTTCAAGCTAGGCCATTTGTTAGAGTTAGTGCTACACCAAATGACTTCATAGATGTGAAACAACATTATGAAGAAAGGGGTGAAATGTTGGTTTAGGGTATGTGCAGGATCATGGTGTGCCAAAAAGTGGCAATGTGAAAAAAAAAGAGTTTGAAGACACCTAAAAGCGCTTCAAAATCTGCTCTGACATTTTTTCACCTATCCAGGAACCAAACCTGGAAGGTAAGGCCGAGCCTTATCGGATATCCGATTTGACATCGGATATCCGATATGATATCGGATATCCAATTTTAAATCGAATATCCGACATGTGACCAGATATCTGATAATTAGAGTAATAATATTATACCACTATTATTAATATTATTTATTATTATTATAATATAATAGCATGATATATTATTTAATAATAATAATATTATTATTATTATTATTATTATTATTTAATATTAATATTTAATATGATATTATTATTATGTAATAATATTATTATATTAAATAATAATAATATCATATTAAATAATATTATTATTATTATTTAATACTATTATAATAATTATTATTATACTATAATATAATAATAATATTATTATTATATTATAATCATATTATACTATAATAATAATATTATAATGTATTATATTATAATAATATATTATAATAATATAATATAATATTTAATATATTATAATATATAGTAATGTAATATAATATATATATAAAAGATATAATATAATAATAAAAAGTAATATCTTATAATATAATATATAATAAAGAAGTATAATATATTATAAATTATAATAATATAATATAATAATATTATTATTATATAATATAATATTTTATATTATAATATATAGTAAATTAATATAATATATATAAAATGTAATATAAAAATATATAAAATGTAATATAATGTTATATATATTATATGTTATATGTTATATTATATATATTATACTCATTATATGTTATTGCGGCCATATCAGATATCCGATGTTATATCGAATATTCGATATAATATCGGATATCTGATACCTGCGCATTGGATTAAATAAAATCACAGACCCGTGGGCCCTCATTTTACAAAAATTTGGGACCAGTATTACCATTATCGATCGGATATCAGATACGAGATCGAATATCAGATATTTAGGTATGTTTTTTTCTCCCCAACTCATTTTTAACCTAAATTTAATAGATTTTAGGATGATTTTGTTTGTTTTAGTTGAATCTAGGGTTTTTTGACAAAAATGGTTAAAATTTAGATTTTTTTTATATATATTACGTTTTGCAATTCAATAGGAATGGCTGATTAGAATGATGACACTGAGGCAGGGAATAATATTCCTCGTAACCCACCACCAAATGATCCAGTATCTCCACAAAATCATCCACCAAATGATCCTCTACCTCCTCAAAACCCTCCTCAAATCGAGGATTTGATAATGAAAATCTCACCGAGTTGAGAGGTTTGCATAGAACATATAATAATGTACCTACACTGGCTCCTATGTTATCCACGTTAAACACCATAGTGGATAACATTGAAACCCTTATGAACCAACAAAATGCTACTCTTCATTGGCTTGATGAAATGCACCAGATGTTTAATGATAGTTTGGATTATGATGAGGTCGCGGCCCTCAACATAACCAAAGATGATTTGGCTAGCCTTTTTGCTAACCCAAAAACGGGTATACCAGTTGACCCAAAAAAACCAAACTATTGATTAAATGGTGCACAAATGATGCCATACATGCAAATTTTTAGGATCATTGGTGGATGGTCTTTGATATCCCTCCACATGGAAATTTAGACATACCATTTTATTTCCTTAGAAAATTATATGTAGAATTTATGTTGAAACTTAAAGTGAACTATTGGAGCATGAAGCCCAACATGGGCTTAGGACTAGGAGCTCCTTAGGATAGACCCTCTTCCCAGTGGAAGAAACTTGGCACTTTTGTCCCCCCCCCCTCCTCAAGTGCAGCATCCAGATATTATGGTAGAGGCTAGCTCTCAAACCATCAGAGTCATTCATAGGCTGAGTAGCCTAATGATATCTCAAGTTAGGTCAGTCATGCCTCCTTGTGTTAATGATGTTGGTGCCAGTTCATCATCGGCTAGCTCATCACACGTTTGTGTGCCTCACACTTGCATTACATGCAAGAATATTTGTCTGGGTCCCATAGGTGATCTTCCTGAGTATCATTTTGTATTAGACGAGGATACACCAAACGCACGTGCAAAGGCTATAGACCCTAATGCGAGAGAGGAGGGGAATGCAGAGGCATGGACTCCTTCGGTGTCGGTATGTGTATACATTTTTTTTTTATGACATGCGATTTAAAGTTAATTTTTATAATAGAGTAATTTTAATTTTTAAGCCATACTGACTTTGACATGTATGTGATCTTCATTCATGTTTAGATGATGATCGAGGAGGAGCTCAGATAGATAGATGATGCTACACTCTCGGCCATTTCATTTGGCCTTTAGACATCTACAGTACATTATGTTGTGTTCGCATTTTTTTTCTATTTGATATTGTAGAATATATGGTTGCTAATATTTCTTTTATCTTGTAGATACCACCTACCCCAGGGGGACAAAGTGCGGGGGGTGAGCCAACATGCACTGGCAAAGGAAAGGTAATTAGATGTTTTCTAATTGATTAAATATCGATGCATTGTTGTAAAATGTTTGTGGTAATCCCATTTAATTACATTCTTTATTGTATATAGGGTGTGATTACTGGCAATGAGCCTATACAGATTCGGAGTCCTAGATCATCAGGGATTTCCATTCGCACAAAGAGCCCCATTGTATGTATAAGTATCATTTATTTTTTATTTTTCTTATTGATGCAGAGGAAAGTATGATTGTTGTTATGTACAATTTCTATGATTTTTTCGTACCAATAATGATTCATGTCTTGCATATGTTCATTACAACTTAAATAGGCTTATATGCACCTGTCCAACCAAACAAGTTGGTTACAAAGGTTTATTTAATCAAACAAATACCAAATTACTACTTTCCCTCCAAAACTAATATATTCGTTTGAATTTGAAATTCAAATTTCAAACTATAGTTTTTATGCATTCCCTAACTTTCTAAACTATTCCACTGACTCAAAATTGGTCATATGGATTTATTAAATGCAACTAAGTATGAAACTATCCTAAGACTAACCCATATGGCTCTTTTGGCCATTTTACATCATGTTGCCCTTAGGTCCTTACTAGGACTTTTATGACTTTTGTCTTTCAAAGTACATTTTTTATTACACAATTCCATTATTGGTTTTAATATATCCCAATTAACAATCAATGATGTCTTTGATCCTCTATCTTCATCTGGTACCAAGGCTCTCTTAGATGATTTAATAGGTGCCTCTGCACCAAACACCCTGCCTTCAAAGCAACTCTTGTCCCAAGAGTTAAGGGGTACTATCTTCTTTCCTCCCATCCTTCTAGAGGGATGTTTGCAACTTTGCAACTGCAATGTATTACCCTGCACACCTACATACAAATCATTAGAAACAAAAAGCATTGGATCCTTGTTACCAGTCATGGTAACCTTACTACCTGCTAATTGTGAACAGTCATGTTTTATCCTTGACAAAGGCTGAATAACTTGTTTTCTGAGGTCATGCTGACCCTATCTCTTATCCTCCATGGATATGTTCACTTCTTTGTTCACTCTCATCACCAAAGGACACCATACTATTCCTATCATCACTCCTTTTGTTGTCAATGTCTGCTTGTAAGTAGAATTCTGAGTTTTGTCTTGAACAATCTCATCCTTCATAACCAAAAGAGATGGCTTCAGTGGCAGATCTATCATATCATGTTTAATCTCCCTCTGCTCCTGCAAGTCCACAAACTCTTTCTTGCCAAAACAAATAACTCTTTCCTCATCATGATCAGTCAAAGGATTTAGCTTAAACTTCACACCATCTTTGTTTACTATATAAACATTTGATGAGCCAAAATGAATAGTGTTCCTTGAGGCTTGCCAAGGCCTTCCAAGGATTACATGGAAGCATGTCATTAGAATGACATCACATATAACTTGATCTTTATATTCTCCTATAGAGAAATCCACTATTGCTTGCTCCCTTACAACAATATTTTGTGTATCACTGACCCAAGATGCCCTATATGATCTATCAATAGGATACTTCTTCAATCCTAGTTTATTTACCATTTCATAAGACACTAAATTATCAAAGGAACCAGAGTCTACTATCATCTTACAAATCTTACCATGGCTCATGCAATTTGTCCTAAAAATGGATGGTCTGGTCTCCTTTTGCTGTTGCATTTGTGGTCCTCTTCTCACCATCAAAGATTCTCCTTCAAGTTCAGGGTCTACATTATCATACTTCTTTTCTTCCTCTTCTCCTTGGGTCAAGGTGACTCTCCTCTCCTCCTTCCTAAAATCCACACCTTTCTCAAGGCACTTGTAGGATTGATTGCCTACTCCTCCACATTTGAAGCATTTACCTATGAAAACATTATTACCTCTTCCACTTCCAAATCTTCCTCCCCTAAAACTTCCTCTTGTCTCAGATGTAATCTCTTTTCCTTTATCTTTGTCTTGATTGTTTGAAGTGTCAAACTGACTTCTTACACCTTTTCCTCTCATTGTTCCACCTCCTCTCTAATTTGCTTGCCTCTCATTCTTTCTTTTCAACTTCTCCTCTGCCCGGATTGCCAACTGAAAACATTCTCCAAGTGTCCTTGGTACATTCAATCCTATTTCATCTTGAATATTGTACTTGAGGTCATTAATGTATCTAGCCACCTTCTCATCTTCATCTTCCAGTCCTCCCCTAATACTCAAGGTATGGAATTGCTCAATATAGGACATGACATCCATATCCCTCTATTTCAAATTATTCCTTCTTATCTTTATTTGGATTGCTAAATCAGATGGCAAGAATTGATTTCTCACCATGGTCTTCATTCTCTCCCAATCTAAAATCTTATTCAATCCCCTTTTGATGCAGAGTCTGCAGCAACTACCTTCCATAAGCCAATAAATGGCTGTCACAATCCAACTTAGGATTCTAGGACTTCTCACAAGTCCTCTTACCCACTTCGGGTATACTCAACCTTCAAGAGAAACAAGGAAATCCCACTTCAAAAGCCTCACCAACTGTCACCAGAAATGAAGACAATCATGGACATACTATTCCAACTCAAAATCATCAATTTGTTTGGTTCCACCAAACTCTCAACACACCTTTGCACTTCTAGGCCTACAAACCTTGCAGCCTTCCAATTAGCTTCTTTGCACTTTTCTCCCAATATCCCTTAACAGCATAGGGACTTATCCATGGATCCAAACACCCTTCTTAGCACCTACTAAGAATCCAAAAGCTTTTGGTCTGATCTTGCTCTAGCACCCTCGAAACTGCTTGTTGGTACCTAGGCCTAGTTGATCAAGTTAGGCTAGGGCTTCAAGGAAGAATGGGCAAGGTGGGTTCCCAAGACCCAAAACACTTAAGGAAATCTCCAACACACTCAATGCATCCAACTCTAGCACTCAAACTGATCAAAAGTGCCTGCAACCATGACTGTCACCAATTACCTTGCAAAAATCGGTTAAGCACATGGGCTTGCTTGACCTAGGGCCAACTTGGAAAAATAGTTGCCCTTCTCTCCAGGCCTCCAACCTCTGGCATTATTTTTCCTAGTCTCCTAACTTTCATATCCCTCAATTTTAGAGGATTCCACTAGTTGGAATGCAAGTTAGGGATGCATTTGTTGAAGGGTCTAGGAAACAAGGCTTTTCAGACCACCTTCTACTAAAATGCAAATAACTTTTAAACCCCAACTCCTTTTTGAGTCAAACCAAAACCAAAAGTTTCCTAACTCACCCCTATAACTATTTCATACACTTAGCAATAATAAAAGTTCTATATGGATCTGTACCAGCGTAACAGCTGAGCGATTACCAGTAAATTTCCAAAAAATTAAAGTTTTTATTGTTTTTTCTCCAAACCACCGTACACTCTGATCTCCCCCTTTCAACTGAGATCACATATGACATATATAAAGGTCTACATGACCGTTGGAACAACCATATAGGTGTTCCCAACCATAAAACAAACAAACAACCACTTTTTGCTAATACTGTTTAGACTCTAAATACCCTATTCTAAGGTCTTTTGGTCCCATGGAGTCACTTGGTTTATAACCACACCAAAATGCTCATGGGCCTTACATGTGCCTTTATTAAAAAACATAGACCAACTTGTAAAATATGGACCAAACCTTTATTCCAACTTCCTAATCTACTTGAATCCTCTCTTTCATGGAGTGGCAAGGTGTTCGGCAACATAGATACTTGTTCCCCCCTACCACATAGGTTAGGTGCCCTGCACCACCTTTCCTCTCTCTCATTCTGAACACTAGTCCACCAAGTGAGTGTTGTTCCTCTTAGTCTTTCTTTTGCTACTTTTACCTTCTTATCTGCCTCTATGTCTTCAAGATCAATGTATTTCTCAAGGGCCTCTATCCACCTTAGCACTTCTTCACCATCCATTTTACCCTGGTATATTGGCAAATCAATATGGTTCTTCCCACCATTACCTTGTACTACCTTAATGATTCTCATAAATCTCCTTTCTTCAGGATCATCTATTGTCTCATGCTCTTGCCTTGCATTACCAACCTCTTCTTCTTCATGGTTCTCTCCATGATTTCTTCCTCTAACCTCTTCTCCTCTAGGTTCTTGCCTTTCCTTTTCTAAGGATTCTATCATTGCAATAAGTTGCAGCCTCTCTCTTCTCATATGTATTTCTTCCCTCACTCTAGATGCTTCAAGTTCTCTCCTCTCTCTTTTCTCTCTTGCCAACTCTTCTCTCAATTCTTCAAGTTCTCTAGCCATTTGATTTTTAGGAGGCATTTTCACAACAAGTTTTCTTCCTTCCCAAGGGACAACTCACTAATTCTCTTTCTTTCCTCACCAAGAAATCTCTGGACACCACTTATGTACCTTTCAACTCTGGGACACACAAGGAGGAATTAGACTCTCCAAGGCTTCAACAAAGGGACCAGCACACTAAGCATGACAAAGACTCCTATGATGACGAAACCTACAACTTATCTACTCCCAAAAGACCTTGTTGATTTTGTAATACCATATGATGCAGAGGATGGAGGATCTAACCAAAAACTTACAAATTCAAGCACAAAATGGACCCAACCCCTATGTTTCAATGGTGTTCCCAAATGCACACAATGCCACCAAAGGCTCCAAACTTGGATTTACATTCACCAAGTGTTCCCTCCACCTTTACACACCTTAAAAAAATTCAACCAACATGTTTCTAAGGTTTCCAAACCCACAAATCTTCAGTAGATACAAAAGCGACTAATTTTTTCCCTTTACTAGGCTATTCTCTTCTTTGGATCAGCAGACCCTGTTTTCTTGTTTTTTCTCCCAAACTTTCCAAAAAACTAAGAAAATAAAATAGATTTTAAGATACCCTTTTCTGAGTTTTATAACATATCCAAAAATTATATATCACTCCTTTGGAAAGATTGTACGAAACAAGGCAGTTTGTCTCAGAATTAGGCCTAATTAGACCACTTTTACAAAGCAAGTACCCTTCAAAATTACAATATGACTTAATCCTTTTTCATAGTCTCTATTAATGATCTAAATCAAAGAATTTTTCAAGATTATAGGTCTTGGTCACACTCCTAAACACCCAAACTTCAAAACCCTCCTTAAAATGGCTTAAAAACTAGGGCCTGCTTGTTCAAACCCCAAAACTCAATTCTAGAACTTCTCCTTCAGCATTCAACATGAATTTACATATCTAAGATGATATTACCACTCATTCCAATATTAGAAAGCACTTACAAAACAAAATATTCTTCAAGTTGCTCTTGAAAACAAGCACTTTCATTCAATTTTATGAGATAGTCCGTACAAATCTGACCCTCCAGGTCGTACAATCACAATTTATAAGTTTCAAGGGATGGTTAGTAACCCTCTTAACCACCTCCAATCAGTTTCATTTGTTAACTCTTCATAAAATTTAAATTATGGAGTTTCCCTCCAAAAAACACATAACTGTTACTATTCAAATTTCTAACTATTAAACTATTCTTTTAATGGGCTTATTGAATGTTTTGACTTGTCTAATGACAAGATATGATAATGAAAACCTACATGAACCTATCAAATGACTCATCTACCATATGAAATCCTAAAATCCTATCTCATGCCCAATTACAACTTTTTTCCACATTTGAGTCCAACATTATAACTTTATATGCTTCCATGAGCCATAATTGGTGCAAGGATTGCCCAATTGACTTCAAGAGATGCTCCATGACCTCTGTAATGCCTTGAATCTTCAATGTTCCCCTAATGAGCATGGGATGCTCCTGCATCACTTATCTTCATAAATAAATTCAAAACTAATTTTCGTGATATTAACAACTACTATTTTGTATCTCATAGGAGACTCCTAGTGCACATGAGGTTCGATGGGACAGTTATGTAGATTTGATGACATGGCCACTCACTCCTGAGGAGGAGCCTACAATAGTAAGTTGTAGTTTGAATTCATGATTAAATATGTTATAAATTTAGCATGCTATGAATTATAATGTTATAGTTTAAATTGTAGATTCATCTGACAAAAGTATTTGAACATATATAGCCCACAATCAGAGAGGTACCAGCATTGTCGAGGGCATATGAGAGGACTCCTAACTAGCGCAGGAGGTCAACGAGAGAGGTATTTATTATAAAATTTTGATAGTATTAATCTCCATTATGGAAAAGGTCATTATGCATTTGAGTAATTCAATGTTAGATACGTAGAATCATATAAATTTATTAGTCTAACTTTGGGTTTTCCTTTTTTATTTATGTAGGAGGCATCCAATCCACCTAGTGCAGTGAAGAGGCTGCATTTTGATCATCCACCAGCACCCTAGGGTAGTATAGTTTTCGTAGGATGCATCATGAGACATTTTGAGATGGCATATGCCGCATTGTATATAGAAACATTGATATTATACACATTCTGATGGCATGATCAGCCACATTTTGTATATGGATCTATGTATTTTGATATATATATTTGAGTACTTTGTCTATGGATACATGATCTTTGATATATATTTGTGTAAAATTTTGTCTATAGATACATGTATTTTGATATATATATTTTTCATTTATGTGTACAATGATATACATATTAATTTAGTATCTAGTATTGTTCAATTTATCGTGGATCATGTGTCATGCCCTAAATTTTACTAGAAAAAACACAACAATTTTTTATTTTTTTTGTAGCTTATGAAGTTGCATAAGAAATTGCATATTTTAAAACAAGGTTATCATTGAATAGGAGTTCAAGACTCATGTGGATAGTGTAATTCGGTTGTAACGTTTTAGTCACAAGTGGTTTTCAAATAGATTGGATGACAGTCTAGTTCAAGTTAGCATCATGAGTCAAAAGAGCAAGTTCAAGATACAACACTCATAAATTAGTGAGGTAATTCATATCCTAACAAGCCTCTGATACTAATATTCTATTAGGGTCTATCGGTTGTATCATATGGACTAGGTCGTGATTCTAGCATGTAAGGGAAGGGGATTAGAATTACTTATTATCCTCATTACCAATGTACACACATTCATTAATCATTACAATATATATATTAATGTGACAATTACTATATGGTGTGGAAGTGTAGTATATCTTAATCGATTAAACACACGTATCTAGAGAATTTAGATTTAGTACTCATCACATGAGCACCCTTAGTCAAATAAGAAAATGTGCACTTATCTACCACACTATATCGGATCTAACCATTGGAAATTAGAAAAGATATGCCCCAAAGGTAGCTTTGAAGTCTACATGATGGAGAAGGGGCCACTTGCATTGATAGTATCCATCATTCAACACATTAGTTACACAACTTATGGAATAAACAATTTGTTTTATGTGCCAAACGTGTATCATGTGCTTGCATCCATATCTTACTGGTTATAGGTCCTCTCGAAGATTGGACCAATACTGAGTCATTTTCACCCTCTTTACTCTATTTAGTCATCCTTATGCATTCTATCAACATTGCATAGACGTCCTTAGCATTGGGTGATACTCATGAGTTAGAGTGCCAAAATTGTGTAATTTCTTCCTTCACATCGTCGGATAGCTTCTTATCAAAACATGGAAGTCTCCCACCAAATACCCATGTTTCATTTTGAAGAGGATCATCAATTTTCTCTCGTCAACTAAGTGCTCTTCTCAAAGTAGTACGATTTAGATTCAAATAAATACAAGTTTGTCTCATATATCTACCCTTTCTCAAATGATGACTTACCAAAGAAGTTGTAATAACCCTTCAAGCAGCTCTATTATCCTTCTCTCTGCTATTTTTTCCAATGCTATTGAGAGCACTGAAAAGATTCTTCATGATAATGGCATTTCTTTCCAACTTTTTATTGACATGAATCTTCAATTTGGAAAGCATAGGTCTCATCTTTTGCATCTTTAATAAGTGCATGAAAAGCTGACATTGCTCTACCATTGTCTTGTTGCCGAAAAACATCTGATATAGTCTTGAAGCCCATAACTGAATGGTTCTTTCTAATTTTTTTCCTTGCAAACTATTAATAATCATTTCATCAATTTCAATTATCTATTTTGGTGTTTTAGAACCTTCATGTCGATTATAATTAGGAGATATGTAAGGTTCTTGTGCATTAGGTTCCTGTGCATTGTCATCTTCGACATGGTCAATTATGCAATTTGGATTATGACTTGGTGGCATTTCTTCTTCAAAATTTTCATTCTCCAAATTTTCAATTTCGGCATTATCGTTTTCAATAGGTACATTTTCATTCCCCAACTGTACATATTCATTATTTGACTCTATGATTTCACCTTCGATTAATTCATCGTCAACTTAACTGATATTTAGCATACCTTGTCTTTTTCTTTGTTGTTCCATTTTGTCCCTTTCCCTATATGCCGCAATGTCTTCATTGGATATCTTCCTTTTGCATTTATCCTTTCGACGACTATTGCTCCCCATTCAAATGACAAATCAGAACACCTCAGGTTATATTTTTGAAATTTTTATGATTGGTTGGGCCCCAAAATGCAACTTTTTGCAGAACCCATCAAAAAAGAAATGAAAAAGTGATGTTGTCGGGTCTGCAGGGACAGGGAAATATTAGGAATTGGTGCCAGTTAAATCAAATATCCAATTTTTAATCAGATATCTGATATTGCAAAGTGAATTTTTGGACGAAAAACTCGCTATAATTTCCCTCCATTGCCATAATTATATTAATTATATGAAAATCACTGGAAAGGGTGAAAAGGGGTCATATGTCACCCTATGACCCCCTTTGACCCATATGAACGATTCGAATATTTTTCTAGGGGTCCTAGGACCCCTAGGGACATATGTCATCGTTTAATGGTTCAAAAGCCTTCGACCAATATGCACGATTTGATATAGTCCCTATGGGTCTTAGAACCCCTAAGGACATATGTCATCATTTAATGGGTCAAAAGGGATCATAAGTCACCCTATGACCCCCTTTGACCAATATGAATGACTCGAATATGACTTTAGGGGTTCTATGATACCTAAGGACATATGTCATCATTTAATGGGTCAAAGAGAGTGATAGGTCACCCTATGACCTCCTTTGACACAGAGGAACAATTTGAATATTTTCTTATGGGTCTTAGGACCCCTAGGGACATATGTCATCGTTTAATGGGTCAAAGGGGGTTATGACCCTCTTTGGCCCATATGGCCCATTCGAATATGTCCTTAGGTACCCTAAGACTGTTAGGGACATATGTCATCATTTAATGGGTCAAAGGGGGTCATAAGGCACCCTATGACCCCTTTTGACCCATATGAATGATTCGATTATGTCTTTATGGGTCCTAGGTCTCTTAGGAACATATATTGTCGTTTAATGCGTCAAAGGGTGTCATAGGTCATCCTATGACCCCATTTGATCCATATGAATTATTTGAATATGTCCTTAGGGGTCTTAGAACCCCTAGGGACATATGTTATCGTTTAATGGGTAAAAGGGGGTCATATGACACCCTATGACCCCCTTTGACCCATATGGCCCATTTGAATATGTCCCTAGGGGTCGTAGGACCCCTAGGGACATATGTCATCATTTAATGGGTCAAAGGGGCCATAGGTCACTATGTGACCCTCTTTGACCTATATGAACGATTTGAATATGTCCCTCTTTGACCCATATGAATGATTTGAATATGTCCCTAGGGGTCCTAGGACCCCTAGAGACATATGTCATCATTTAATGGGTCAAAGGGGGTCATAGGTCACCCTATGACCCCCTTTGACCCATATGAACGATTCAAATACGTCCTTTGGGGTCCCATGACTTCTAGGGACATATGTTATCGTTTAATGGGTCAAAGGGGGTCATAAGACACCTTATGACCCCCTTTGACCCATTTGAATATTTGAAATATGTCCTTTAGCTTCTTAAGACCCATAAGAATATATGTCATCATTTAATGGCTCAAATGGGGTCATAGGTCACCCTATGAAACTCTTTAACCCATATGCACAATTTGAATATGTCTTTAAGGCTCCTATGACCCCTAGGGGCATATGTCTTCGTTTAATGGATCAAAGGGGGTCATACGACACCCTATGAACCCGTTTGATCCATATGAAAGATTCAAATATGTTCATATGGGTCCTAAGACCACTAAGGACATATGTCGTCATTTAATGGGTCAAAAAGAGTCATAGGTCACCCTATGACCTCCTTTGATCCATATGAATGATTCAAATATGTCCTTAGGGGTCCCATGACTCCTAGGGATATATGTCATCGTTTAATGGGTCAAAGGGGGTCATAGGTAACCCTATGACCCCGTTTGACCCATATGAATGATTCAAATATGTCCTAAAGGGTCCTAGGACCCCTAGGGACATATGTCGTTGTTTAATGGGTTAAAAAGTGTCATAGGTCACCCTATGAACCCCTTTGACCCATATGAACGATTCAAATATGTCCATAAGGGTCCTAGGAACCCAAAGGACATATGTCGTCATTTAATGGATCAAATTTGACCCATATGAATGACTCAAATATGTCCTTAGGGGTCCCATGACTCTTAGAGATCATTTAATGGGTCAAAGGGGGTCATAGGTCACCCTATGACCCCGTTTGACCCATATGAATGATTCAAATATGTCCCAAGGGGTCTTAGGACACCTAGATACATATGTCATTGTTTAATAGGTTAAAAGGTGTCATAGGTCACCCTATGACCCCCTTTGACCCATATGAATGATTCAAATATGTCTTTATGGGTTATAGGACCCCTGGAGACATATGTCATCGTTTAATGGGTCAAAGGGGGTCATAGGACACCCTATGGCCCCCTTTGACCCATTTGAATGTTTGAAATATGACCCTTGGTGTCTTAGGACCCGTAGGGATATATGTCATTATTTAATGGGTCAAAAGGGGTCATAGGTCACTTTATGACCCCCTTTGACCCATATGGCCCATTCGAATATGTCCCTAAGGGTCCTAGAACCCTTAGGGACATATGTCATTTGTTTAGTAGGTCAAAAGGGGTCATAGGTCACCCTATGACTCCCTTTGACCCATATGAATGATTCGAATATGTCCTTAGGGTTCTTTGGACCCCTAGAGACATATGTCGTCATTTAATGGGTAAAGGGGGTCATACATCACCGTATGACCCTCTTTGATCCATATGAATGATTCAAATATGTCCCTAGGGATCCTACGACCACTAGGGATATATGTCATCGTTCAATGGGTCAAAGGGGGTCATAGGTCACCCTATGACCTTTTTTGACCCATATGCACGATCCGAATATGTCCTTAGGTGTCCTACGACCCTTAGGGACATATGTCATCATTTAATGGGTCAAAGGGGGTCATAAGTTATCTTATGACGCGCTTTGACCGATATGACCCATTCGAATATGTCCCAAGGGGTCCTAGGACCCTTAGGGACATATGTCATCATTTAATAGGTTGAAGGGTGTCATAGGTCACCCTATGACCCCTTTTGATGCATATAAACGATTTGAATATGTCCCTAAGGGTGATAGGACCCCCAACAACATATGTCATCGTTTAGTGGATCAAAGGGGGTCATAGTTCACCCTATGACCCCCTTTGACCCATTTGAACATTTGAAATATATCCCTTGGCGTCGTAAGACCTGTAGGGACATATATTGTCATTTAATAGGTTAAAAGGGGTCATAGGTCACCATATGACCCCCTTTGACACACATGGCTCATTCAAATATTTCCCTTGGGGTCTTATAACCCCTAGGGACATATGTCGTCATTTAATGGGTTAAAGGGGGTCACAGGTCACCCTATGACCCCCTTTTGACCTATATGAACAATTTGAATATGTCCCTAGGGGTCCTAGTACCCCTAGGGACATATGTCATTGTTTAATGGGTCAAAGGAGGTCATAGGACACCCTATGACCCCCTTTGACCCATATGAACGATTCAAATATGTCCTTAGGGTTCCCAGGACCCCAAGGGACATATGTCGTCATTTGATGGGTCAAAGTGGGTCATATGCCACCCTTTGACCCCCTTTAACTCATATAAATGATTCAAATATGTCCTTAGGGGTTTGAGGACCCGTAGGGACATATGTTGTCGTTTAATAGGTCAAAGGGGGTCATAGATCACCCTATCACTCCCTTTCACCCATATGAACGATTCGAATATGTCTTCAGGGTTCCTAGAACCCCTAGGGTCATATGTCCTCGTTTAATGGGTCAAAGGGGGTCATACGACACCTTATGACCTCTTTTGACCCATATGGCCCATTCGAATGTCCCTAGCGGTCCTAAGACCCTTGGGGACATATGTCATCATTTAATGGATCAAAGGGGGTCATAGGTCATCTTATGACCTCGATTAACCCATATGAATAATACGAATATGTCCTTAGGGGTCCCATGACCCTTAGGGACATATGTCATCGTTTAATGGGTCAAAGGGGGTCATAGGTCACCCTATGATGATGTTTGACCCATATGAACGATTCAAATATGTCCCTAGGGGTCCTAGCCTAGGGGTCTTAGAACCCCTAGGGACATATGTCACCATTTAATGTGTCAAAGGGGTCATAGGTCACCCTATGACCCCCTTTAACCTATATGAACAATTCGAATATGTCCCTAGGGGTCCTAGGACCCCTAGGGACATATGTCGTCGTTTAATGGGTCAAAGGTCATAGGCCACCCTATGACCTCTTTTGACTCATATAAACGATTTGAATATGTCCTTAGGGTTCTCAGGACCCCAAAGGACATATGTCATCGTTTAATGGGTCAAAGTGGGTCATAGGCCACCCTATGACCCCTTTTAACCCATATAAATAATTCAAATATGTCCTTAGGGTTTCGAGGACCCCTAGAGACATATGTCATTGTTTAATAGGTCAAAGGGGGTCATAAATCACCCTATCACTCCCTTTCACCCATATGAACAATTCGAATATGTCCTCAGGGGTCCTAAAACCCCTAGGGTCATATGTCCTCGTTTAATGGGTCAAAGGGGGTCATACGACTCCTTATGGCCTCCTTTGACCCATATTGTTGGGTGATGCGATGCGCTCCCCTGTTCCATGTTCACTAACAGTCATGGCTTTTGGTGCAACGGCAAATGGGCCCTACACATATGGCCCATTCGAATATGTCCTTAGGGGTCCTAGGACCCCTAGGGACATATGTTGTCAATTAATGGATCAAAGGGGGTCATAGGTCATCCCATGACCCCGATTAACCCATATGAACAATACAACTATGTCCTTAGGGGTCTCATGACCCTTAGGGACATATGTCGTCGTTTAATGGGTTAAAAGGGGTCATAGGTCACCCTATGACACTATTTGACCTATATGAACGATTCAAATATGTCCCTAGGAGTCCCAGGACCCTTAGGGACATATGTCATCGTTTAATGGGTCAAAGGGTGTCATAGGTCACCCTATGACCCTTTTTTACCCATATGAACGATTGAAATATGTCCCTAGGGGTTATAGGACCCCCAGAGACATATGTTGTCATTTAATGAGTCAAAGGGGGTAATAAGTCACCTTATGACCCCCTTTGACCCATTTGAACTTTTGAAATATGTCCCTTGGCGTCGTAGCACCCGTAGGGATATATGTCATCATTTAATAGGTCAAAAGGGGTCATAGGTCACCCTATGACCCCCTTTGACCCATATGGCACATTCGAATATGTCCTTAGGGGTCTTAGGACCGCTAGGTACATATGTTATCGTTTAATGGGTCAAAGGGGGTCATAGGGCACCCTATGACCCCCTTTGAACCATATGAATGATTCGAATATGTCCTTAGGGGTCCTAGAACCCCTAAGGACATATGTCATCATTTAATGTGTCAAAGAGGGTCATAAGTCACCCGATGACCCCCTTTGACCAATATGAACAATTCAAATATGTTCTTAGGGGTCCTATGACCCCTAGGGACATATGTCATCGTTTAATGGGTCAAAGAGAGTCATAGGTCACCCTATGACCCTCTTTGACTCATACGAACAATTAGAATCTGTCTGTAGGGGTCTTAGGACACTTAAGGACATATTTTGTCATTTATTGGGTCAAAGGGGGTCATAGGTCACACTATGACCCCCTATGAACCATGTGAACAATTCGATTATGTCTGTAGGGGTCCTAAGATCCATAGGGACATATGTCATCATTTAATCAGTCAAAGGGGGTCATAGGTCACCCTGTGACCCCCTTTGACCTATATAATCGATTCAAATATGTCTGTAGGGGTCCTAAGACCCCAAGGGACATATGTCATCATTTCATGGGTCAAAGGGGGTCATAGGTCACCCTATGACCCCCTTTGACCCATATGAACGATTTGAATATGTCCTTAGAGGTCCTAGAACCTCTAGGGACATATGTCATCGTTTAATAGGTCAAAAAGGGTCATAAGTCACCTTATGACCCCCTTTGACCCATATGGCCCATTCGAATATGTCCTTAAGAGTCCTAGGACCCCTGGGGACATATGTCGTTGTTTAATGGGTCAAATGGGGTCATAGATCACCCTATGAATCCCTTTGACCCATATGAACGATTCGAATATGTCCCTAGCGGTCCTAGGTACATATGTCATCGTTTAATATGCACAATTCGAATATGTCCCTATGGGTCTTAGGACCCCTAAAGACATATGTCATCATTTAATGGGTCAAAAGGGGTCATAAGTCACCCTATGACCCCCTTTGATTAATATGAACGACTCAAATATGTCCTTAGGGGTCTTATGATCCCTAGGGACATATTTCATCGTCTAATGGGTCAAAGGGAGTCATAGGTCACCCTTTGACCCCTTTTGACTCAAAGGAACGATTCGAATATTTTCTTATGGGTCTCAGGACCCCAAGGGACATATGTCATCGTTTAATGAGTTAAAGTGGGTGGTAGTTCACCCTATGACCCCCTTTGACCCATATGAACGATTCAAATATGTCCATAGAGGTCTTAGGACCCCTAGGGATATGTCATCTTTTAATAGGTCAAAGGAAGTCATAAGTCACCCTATGACCCCCTTTGACCCATATGAACGATTCGAATATGTCCATAAGTGTCATAGAACCCCTAGGGACATATATCGTCATTTAATGGGTCAAACGAGGTCATAAGTCACCCTATGACCCTCTTTGGCGCATATGACCCATTCGAATATGTGCTTAGGTGTCCTAGGATCCCTAGGGATATGTGTCATCATTTAATGGGTCAAAAGGGGTCATAAAGCACCCTATGACCCCTTTTGACCCATATGAACGATTCGATTATGTCCTTAGGGGTCCCAGGACTCCTACAAACATATATTGTTGTTTAATGAGTCAAAGGGGATCATAGGTCACGCTATGACCCCATTTGACCCATATGAATGATTCAAATATGTCCTTAGGGATCCTAGAACCCATAGGGACATATGTCATCGTTTAATGGATAAAAAGGGGTCATACGACACCCTATGACCCCTTTTGACCCATATGGCTCATTCGAATATGTCCCTAGGGGTCCTAGGACCTCTTGGGACATACGTCGTCATTTAATGGATCAAAGGGGTCATAGGCCACCTTATGACTCCCTTTGATCCATATGAATGATTCAAATATGTCCCTACAGATCTTAGGACTCCTACGAACATATGTCATCATTTAATGGGTCAAAGGGGGTCATACGACACCCTATGACCTTAGCGGTCTCATGACCACTAGGGACATATGTCATCATCTAATGGGTCAAAGGGGGTCATAGGTCACCCTATGATGCCATTTGACCCATATGAATGATTCAAATATGTCTCTAGGGATCCTATGACCTCTAAGGATATATGTCTTTGTTTAATGGGTCAAAGGGTGTCATAGGTCACCCTATGACAACCTTTGACGCATATGAACGATTGGAATATGTCCCTAGGGGTTATAGGACCCCCAAAGACATATGTTATCATTCAATGGGTCAACGGGGGTTATAGGGTGACCCATTTGAATATTTGAAATATGTCCCTTGGCGTCGTAGGACTTGTAGGGACATATGTCATCACTTAATGGGTCAAAGCGGGTCATAGGTCACCCTATGACCCCCTTTGACCCATATGGCCCATTCGAATATGTCCTTAGGAGTCCTAAGACCCTTAGGGACATATGTAGTGGTTTAATAGGTCGAAAGGGGTCATAGGTCACCCTATGACCCCCTTTGATGCATATGAACAATTCGAATATGTCCTTAAGGGTCCTAGAACCCCTAGGGGCATATGTCATCATTTAGTAGATCAAAGGGGGTCATAAGTCACTCTATGACCCCCTTTGACCAATATGAACGATTCGAATATGTTCGTAGGGGTCCTATGACCCCTAGGGACATATGTCGTCGTTTAATGGGTCAAAGGGAGTCATAGGTCACCCTATGACCCCCTTTGACTCATAGGAACGATTCAAATCTGTCCCTAGGGGTCCTAGGACCCCTAGGGACATGTCGTCATTTATTTGGTCAAAGGGGGTCATAGGTCACCCTATGACCCCCTATGAACCATATGAATGATTTGATTATGTCGTTAGGGGTCTTAGGACCCCTAGGGACATATGTCATCGTTTAATCGATCAAAGGGGGTCATAGGTCACCTTGTGACCCCCTTTGACCCATATGGTCGATTCGAATATATCCATAGGGGTCTTAAAATCTCTAAGAACATACGTCATCATTTAATGAGTCAAATGGGGTCATAAGTCACCCTATGACCCCCTTTGACCTATATGAATGATAGAAATATGACCTTAGGGGTCCTATAACCCCTGGGGACATATGTCATCGTTTGATGGGTAAAAGGGGGTCATAAGTCACCATATGAACCCCTTTGACCCATATGGCCCATTCGAATATATCCCTCGGGGTCCTAGGACCCCTATGGACATATGTCATCGTTTAATGGGTCAAAGGGGGTCATATGTCACCCTATGACCCCCTTTGACCCATATGAATGATTCAAATATGTTCCTAGGGGTCATAGGACCCTTAGGGAAATATTTCATCGTTTAATGGTTCAAAGGGGGTAATAGGTTACCCTATGACCCCCTTTGACCAATATACATGATTCGAATATGTCGCTATGGGTCCTAAGACCCGTAGGGACAAATGTCATCATTTAATAGGTCAAAAGAGGTCATAAGTCAGTCTATGACCCCCTTTGATCAATATGAACGATTGAAATATGTCCTTAGGGGTCCTGTGATCCGTAGGGCCATATGTCATCGTTTAATAGGTCAAAGAGGGTGATAGGTCACCCTATGACCCCCTTTGACACAAATGAACGATTCAAATATGTTCGTAGGGGCCCTAGGACCCCTAGGGACATATGTCATCATTTAATAGGTCAAAGTGGGTCATAGGTCACACTATGACCCCCTTTGACACATATGAATGATTCAAATATGTCCTTAGGGGTCCCAGGACCCCTAAGGACATATGTCATCATTTAATGGGTCAAAGGTTGTCATAGGTCACCCTATGACCCTTTTTGATGCATATGAACGATTCAAATATGTCCTTAGGGATCTTAGAACTCATAAGGGCATATGTCATCATTTAATGGATAAAAAGGGGTCATACTACACCTTATGACTCCCTTTGACCCATATGGCCCATTCGAATATGTCCTTAGGGGTCCTCGAACACCTAAGGACATATGTCATCATTTAATGGGTCAAAGGGGTCATAGTTCAACGTATGACCCCCTTTGAGCCATATGAACGATTTCAATATGTCCCTAGGGGTCTTAGGACCCCTAGGGACATATATTGTCGTTTAATGGGTCAAAAGGGGTCATAGGTCACCCTATGACTCCGTTTGACCCATATGAATGATTCAAATATGTCCTTAGGGATCTTAGGACCCTTAGGGACCTATGTCATCGTTTAATGGGTCAAAAGGGGTCATAGGTCACCCCATGACTTCGTTTGACTAATATGAATGATTCAAATATGTCCCGAGGGGTCCTAGTACCCTTGGGATAGATGTCATCGTTTAATGGGTGAAAAGGTATCATAGGTCACCGTATGACCCCCTTTGACCCATATGAATGATTTGAATATGTCCCTAAGGGTTATAGGACCCCTAAAGACATATGTCATCATTTAATGGGTCAAAGGGGGTCATAGGACACCCTATGACCCCCTTTGGAATATTTGAAATATGTCCCTTG
Organism: Cupressus sempervirens; assembly: GCA_028749045.1. Taxonomy (NCBI): domain Eukaryota; kingdom Viridiplantae; phylum Streptophyta; class Pinopsida; order Cupressales; family Cupressaceae; genus Cupressus; species Cupressus sempervirens. Next base: position 533,443,003 of record CM053791.1, on the reverse strand, counting down.
GCGTCCTAGGATCCGTAGGGACATATGTCATCATTTAATGGGCAAAAAGGGGTCATAGGTCACCCTATAACCCCCTTTGACCCATATGGCCCATTCAAATATGTCCCTAGGGGTCCTAGAAACCCTAAGGACATATGTCGTTTGTTTAATGGGTCAAAAGGGGTCATATGGTGACACATATGAACGATTCGAATGTCCCTAGGGGTCCTAGGACTCCTAGGGACATATGTCATCATTTAATGGGTCAAAGGGGGTCATAAATCACCTATGACCCCCTTTGATCCATATGAATGATTCGAATATGTCCCTAGGGATGATAAGACCACTGGAGACATGTTGTCATTTAATGGGTCAAAGGTGGTGATGGGTCACCCTATGACCCCTTTTGAACCATATGAACGATTCCAATATGTTCTTAGGGGTCATAGAAGTCCTAAGAACATATGTTATCATTTAATGGGTCAAAGCAAGTTATAGGATAGCCTATGACTTTCTTTGACCCATATGACCCATTCGAATATGTCCCTAGGGGTCCTAGGACCCCTAAGGACATATGTCGTCGTTTAATGGGTGAAAGGGGGTCATAGGTCACCCTATGACCCTCTTTGACCCATATGAATGATTCAAATGTCCCTAGGGGTTCTAAGATCCTTAGAGACATATGTCATCGTTTAATGCATCAAAGGGGGTCATAGGTCACCCTATGACCCCGTTTGACCCATATGCACGATTAGAATATGTGCATAGGGATCCTAGGACCCCTAAGGACATATGTCGTCATTTAATGAGTCAAAGGGGGTCATAGGTCACCCTCATATGGCCCATTCGAATATGTAGCTAGGGATTCTAGGAACCCTAGGGACACATGTCGTCGTTTAATGGGTCAAAGGGGGTCATAGGTGACCCTGTGACCTTGTTTGACCCATATGAACGATTCAAATATGTCCTTAGGTTTCCTAGGACCCCTAAGAACATATGTCATCATTTAATGGGTCAAAGGGTGTCTTAGGTCACCCTGTGAACCCCTTTGACCCATATGAATGATTCATATATGTCCCTCGGGGTTATAGGACCCCCAGAGACATATGTCGTTGTTTAATGGGTCAAAGGGGGTCATAAGTCACCCTATGACCCCCTTTGACCTATATGGCCCATTCGAATATGTCCCTAGGTTTCCTAAGACCCCTATGGACATATGTCATCGTCTAATGGGTCAAAGAGATTGATAAGGCACCCTATAACCCTTTTTGACTCATATGAACGATTCGAATATGTCCTTAGGGGTTCAGGACCCCTAGGGACATATGTCATCGTTTAATGAGTCAAAAAGGGTGATAGAGTGACCCATATGAATGATTTGAATATGTCCTTAGGGGTCCGAGGACCCTTAAAAACATATGTCATAGTTTAATGAGTCAAAGGTGGATATAGGTCACTTTATGACCCCCTTTTACCCATATGAATGATTTGAATATGTCCGTATAGGTCCTATAATCCTTAAGAACATATGTCGTCATTTAATGGGTGCAAAGGGCTCATACGACACCCTATGATCCCCATTCACCCATATGGCCCATTCGAAAATGTCCCCTAGGGGACATAGGAGCCCTATGGACACAATCACCATTTAATGGGTCAAAAGGGGTCATAAATCACCCTATGACCCCCTTTGACCCATATTACCCATTCAAATATGTCCCTAGGCGTCCTAAGACCCCTATGGACATATGTCGTCGTTTAATGGGTCAAAGGGGTTCATAGGGCACCCTATGGCCCCCTTTGACCCATTTGAATGATTTGAATATGTCCTTAGGGGTTCTTGGACCCCTAGGGGCATATGTCGTTGTTTAATAGGTCAAAGAAGGCCATAAGGTGACCCATATGAATGATTCGAATATGTCCTTAGGGGTCCGAGGACCCCTAAGAACATATGTCATTATTTAATAGGTCAAAGGTGGATATAGGTCACCCTATGACCCCCTTTGACCCATACGAATGATTCAAATATGTTCGTAGGGGTCTTAGAATCCTTAGGGACATATGTCATCATTTAATGGGTCAAAGAGGGTCATACGACACCCTATGATCCCCTTTGACCCATATGGCCCATTCGAATATGTCCCTTGGGGGTCCTAGGACCCTTAGGGACATATGTCGTCATTTAATGGGTCAAAGGGGGTCATAGGTCACCCTATGACCCCCTTTCACCCATATGAACGATTCGAATATATTCCTAGGGGTCCCCTAGGGTCTTATGTCATCGTTTAATGGGTCAAAAGGGGTCATAGGTCACCCTATGACCCCGTTTGACCCATATGAACAATTCGAATATGTCCCTAGGGGTCCTAGGACCCTTAAGGTCTTATGTCATCATTTAATGGGTCAAAATGGGTCATAGGTCACCCTATGACCCTCTTTGACCCATATGAACAATTCGAATATTTTTCTAAGAGTCCTAGGACCCCTATGGACATATGTCATCATTTAATTGGTCAAAGGGGGTCATAGGTCACCCTATGACCCTGTTTGACTCATATAAATGATTCAAATATGTCCTTAGGGGTCCTAGGACCCTTAGGGACATATGTCATCATTTAATGGGTCAAAGGGTGTCATAGGTCACCCTATGACCCCCTTTGACCCATATGAATGATTTGAATATGTCCCTAGATGTGATAGGACCCCTAGAGACATATGTTGTCATTTAATGGGTCAAAGGGGGTCATAGGTCACCCTATGACCCCCTTTGATCCATTTGAATGTTTGAAATATGTCCCTTGGCATCCTAAGACCCATAGGGACATATGTCATCATTTAATAGGTCAAAATGGGTCATAGGTCATCCTTTGAGCCCCTTTGACCCATATGGCTAATTCGAATATGTCCCTAGGGGTCTTAGGACCCCTAAGGACACATGTCATCATTTAATGGGTCAAACCTATGACCCCCTTTGACCCATATGAATGATTTGAATATGTCCCTAGGAGTCCTAGGACCCCTAGAGACATATGTCGTCATTTAATGGGTCAAAAGGAGTCATAGATCACACTATAACCCCCTTTGACCCATAAGAATGATTCAAAAATGTCCCTAGGGGTCTTAGGACCCCCAGGGACATATGCCATCGTTTAATGGGTCAAAAGGGGTCATAGGTCACCCTATGACCCCCTTTGACTCATATGAAAGATTCGAATATGTCCATAGGGGTCCTAGGACCCTTAGGGACATATGTCGTCGTTTAATGGGTCAAAGGTGGTGATAAGTCAACCTATGACCCCCTTTGATCCATATGAATGATTCGAATATGTCCTTAGGGGTCTTAGAACCCCTAGAGAGATATGTCATCATTTAATTCATCAAAGGAGGTCATAAGTTACCCTATGACCCCCTTTGACCTATATGGCCCATTCGAATATGTCCCTAGAGGTCTTAGGACCCCTAGGGACATATGTCATCGTTTAATGGGTCAAAGGGGGTCATAGGTCTCCCTATGACCCCCTTTGACCCATATAAATGATTCGAACACGTCCCTAAGACCTATGTCATCGTTCAATGGGTGAAAGGGGGTCATAGGTCACGCTATGACCCCATTTGATCCATATGCACGATTTTAATATGTCCCTATGGGTCCTAGGACCCTTAGGGACATATGTTGTCGTTTAATGGGTCAAAGGGGTAATAAGTCACCCTATGACTCCCTTTGACCAATATGAACGATTCAAATATGTCCTTAGGGGTCCTATGACACCTAGGGACATATGTCATCGTTTAATGGGTCAAAGGGAGTCATAGGTGACCCTATGACACCCTTTGACTCATAGGAATGATTCAAAGATGTCCCTAGGGGTCATAGGATGCTTAGGGATATGTCATCATTTAATGGGTCAAAGGGGATCATAGGTCACCGTATGACCCTCTTTGACCCATATGAATGATTCGAATATGTTTGTAGGGGTGCTACGACCCCTAGGGACATATGTCATCGTTTAATGGGACAAAGGTGGTCATAGGTCACCCTATGACCCCCTTTGACCCATATAAACGATTCAAATATTTTCGTAGGGGTTCTAGAACTCCTAGGGACATATGTAATTATTTAATGGGTCAAAGGGGGTCATAATTCACCCTATGAACCACTTTTACCCATATGGCCCATTCGAATATGTCCCTATATGCCGTTGTTTAATTGGTCAAAAGGGGTCATAGGTCACCCTATGACTCCCTTTGACCCATATGAACGATTCAAATATGTTCCTAGGAGTCCTATGACCCCAAGGGACATATGTTGTCGTTCAATGTGTCAAAGAGGGTCATAGGTCACCTTATGACCCCCTTTGACCCATATGAACGAGTCGAATATGTCCCTATGGGTCGTAGGAACCTTAGGGATATGTCATCGTTTAATGGGTCAAAGGGTGTCATAAGGGACCTTATAACCCCCTTTGACCAATATGAATGATTCAAATATGTCCCTAGGGGTCCTAGGACCCCTAGGGACATATGTCGTCGTTTAATAGTTCAAAAGGGGTCATAGGTCACCCTATGACGTCTTTTGACCCATATGGCTCATTCCAATATTTTTCTAAGACACTTAGGGACATATGTCGTCGTCTAATGGGTCAAAGGGGGTCATAGGGCACCCTATGACCCCTTTTGACCTATATGAATGATTCAAATATGTCCGTAGGGGTCCCAGGTCCCCTAGGGACATATGTCATCATTTAATGGGTCAAAGAGGGTCATAGGTCACCCTATGACCCCCTTTGACCCATATGAACAATTCAAATATGTCCCTAGGGGTCTTAGGACCCCTAGGGACATATGTCGTCGTTTAATGGGTCAAAGGGTGTCATAGGTCACCCTATGACCCCCTTTGACCCATATGAATGATTCAAATATGTGCTTAGGGGTTATAGGACCCCCAGACACATATGTCATTGTTTAATGGGTCAAAGGGGGTCATTTGTTGACCTATGATGCCCTTTGACGCATATGAACAATTCAAATATGTCCCTAGAGGTTCCAGGACCCCTAGTGACATATATCATCGTGTAATGGGTCAAAGGAGGTCATAGGTCACCTATGACCCCCTTGACCCATATGAATGATTTGAATATGTGCTTAGGAGTCCTAAGACCCTTAGCAATATATTCGAATCATTCATATGGGTCAAAGGGGGTCATAGGTCACCCTATGACCCCCTTTGACCCATATGAACAATTCAAATATGTCCTTAGGGGTCCAATGAATCCAAGAGACATGTGTCATTGTTTAATGGGTCAAAGGGGGTCATAGGTCACCCTATCACCCCCTTTGACCCATATGAACAATTCAAATATGTCATTAGGGGTCCTTTGACCCTTAGGGACATACGTCATCATTTAATGGGTCAAAGGGTGTCATAGGTCACCCTATGACCTTGTTTGACCCATATGAACGATTCGAATATGTCTCTAGGGTTTATAGGACTCCTAGAGACATATGTCATCATTTAATGGGTCAAACAGGGTCATAGGTCACACTATGACCCCCTTCGACCCATATGAACGTTTGAAATATGTTCCGTGTGGTCCTGGGGTCCGTAGGGACATATGTCATCATTTAATGGGTCAGAAGGGGTCATAGGTCACCCTATGACCCCCTTTGACCCATATGGCTCATTCGAATATGTCCCTAGGGGTCTTAAGACCTCTAGGGACATATGTAGTGGTTTAATGGGTCAAAGGGGGTCATAGGTCACCCTATGACCCCCTTTGACCCATATGAATGATTCAAATATGTCTTTAGGGGTCCTAGGACCCCTAGGGACATATGTTGTCGTTTAATAAGTCAAAGGGGGTCATAGGGCCTTTGACCCATATGAACGATTCAAATATGTACTTAGGTGTGCTATGACCCCTATGGAGATATGTCGTCGTTTAATGGGTCAAAAGGAGTCATAGGTCACCCTATGACCCCCTTTGACCCATAGACACGATTCGAATGTTCCTAGGGATCCTAAGACCCCTAAGGACATATTTCATTGTTTAATGGGTGAAAGGAGGTCATAGGGCACCGTATGACCCCCTTTGATCGATATGAACGATTTGAATATGTCTTTAGGGGTCCCAGGACCCCTAGGGACATATGTCGTCATTTAATGGGTTAAAAGGGGTCATAGGTCACCCTATGACCCCCTTTGACCCATATGAACGATTCGAATATGTCCCTAGGGGTCTTAGGACCCCTAGGAACATATGTCATCATTTAATGGGTCAAAGGGTGTCATAGGTCACCTTATGACCCCCTTTTACCCATATGAATGATTCGAATATGTCCTTAGGGGTTATACCCTATGACCCCCTTTGACCCATACGAATGATTCAAATATGTTCCTAGGGGTCCTAGGATCCCTAGGGACATATGTCATCGTTTAATGGGTCAAAGAGTGTCATAGCTCACCCTATGACACCCTTTGACCCATATGAACGATTCGAATATGTCCCTAGGGGTTATAGGACCCCTAGACACATATGTCATCATTTAATGGGTCAAAGGGGGTCATAGGTCACCCTATGACCCCCTTTGACCCATATGAACAATTCGAGTATGTCCCTAGGGGTTCTAGGACCCCTAGAGACATATGTCATCGTTTAATGGGTTAAAGGGGGTCATAAGTCACCTATGACCCTCTTGACCCATATGAACGATTCAAATATGTCCATATTCGAATCGTTCATATGGGTCAAGAGGGTCATAGATCACCCTATGACTCCCTTTGAAGCATATGACCCATTCGAATATGTTCCTAGGGGTCCGATGACCCTTAGCGACATATGTCATCATTTAATAGGTCAAAGGGTGACCTATGACCCCCTTTGACCCATATTACCCATTCGAATATGTTCTTAGGGGTTATAGGACCCCTAGAGACACATGTCTTCTTTTAATGGGTCAAAGAGAGTCATAGGTCACCCTATTACCCCCTTTGACCCATGTTATCCATTCGAATATGTCTTTAGGGGTCTTAGGACCCCTAGGGACATATGTCGTCATTTAATGGGTCAAAGGAACCGATGACTCCCTTTGACCCATATTACCCATTCAAATATGTCCCTAGGGGTCTTAGGACCCCTGGAGACATATGTCCTCGTTTAATGGGTCAAAGGGGATCATAGGTCACCCTATGACCCCCTTTTACCCATATGAATGATTCAAATATGTCCCTTTGGGTCCTAAGACCCGTAGGGACATATATCGTTATTTAATTGGTCACCATTTGACCCATATTAACCATTGTAATATGTCCCTAGGGGTCCTAGCACCTATAAGGACATATTTCGTCGTTTAATACATCAAAGGGGGTCAATGGTTGACCTATGACACCGTTTGACTCATATATATTAATAATATAGATATCTATTAATAACACATATATTAATATAATAATATATATATATATTACGTTATTATATTTAATAAAAATATTATGTTATTATATATATTAATAACATATATATATATGTGTGTATTACTTTATTATATTTAATAAAAATATTATGTTATTATATATATATATATATATATATATATATATATATATATATATATATATATATAAATTAATAACATACATATTAATATAATAATATATATAATACATATTATATATTTATATTTAATATATTACATTATTAAATATATATTATATTATTATACATATTAATATAATAATATATAATATGTATTATATATATATATAAATTATGTTATTATATTTAGTAAAAACAATAATAATATAAATTATATTTATAGATTGTAATAAGATTAACATAATATATTATTATATATTACTAGATTATATCTTATATCGTTATATTACGTTATTATATATATATATATATATATAATATTAAAATACGTCTTTACATAGTAATATAAGTGAAATAATTTATAAATCATAAGCTATGATGTTTAAACCCAACTTTCTCTCCAAAATGGGTTGGGATTTGAAATTTTCCACCCGCAACATATCGGATATCAGATTTGAAATCGGATATCGGATATCGGATTTCAAATTTCATTCCAAACATGGCTTGGTGGGTCACCAAGCCATATTGAATATTTGATTAGGCTTGGTATTTACCAAGCCTATCCGGTCAACTCAAAAGACGTGTTTGAGGAGGGTTTTAGTGATACTCAGACTTCGGGTAGCCGTCTGACAATGTTATTTTGATTGAAATTGAATAAAATAAAAAAGATTTTTTAATATCACTCTCTAGATTCCATCAATATAATTTCTATCAAATTCTGAGTTCAATAAGTATTTATTAGTTAATTATCAATGAAGATTATTGTAAAGTGTTGATTGACATACTGATTGAAAAATAGCTATAACTTTCAAACAGTATAACATTTTTAAATCTAAAACTTGTGTCGCATTCTATACTTTGGCTAGTATAAGAAAAAAAAATTAAAAATTAAAAATTTGGCAGAATTTTCTATTAGTTAGGGTGGTCAGACACAAGACTTTTTTTTTTCCAAAATTTTTTTGGTAGAAAATTCATATTTAATTATTTATTTGGAATAAAAATACCAAAAAATATGCGTCACATCTGGGCATGAGTCTACTTTTCATATCTATAATTATATTAAAAAAATATTATGATTTGATTTTGATTGAGGTGGTCAGACATACAGCTACTTTTTATTTTCGCCCTGTAATTTTCTTAGTACTGCATTAAAATTCAAAATTTTGACCAATTAGTTATTTTTTTTCCCGATAAGGCCTTGTAGTTTAGAAACTACATTCAATTTCTTATAGATTATTTTCTTACAACTTTTTGATATAAAGTCCATAACCACTTCAAAATTATGTGTCAAGTTGACATAAACCTAATTTGCTGATTTTTCACTGCCACTTAAGGCCATAATTTGGTACACCATGATCTTGCACATACCCTTTAAGTAGTGGTAAATACACCCACATGAAATATTTAAGTTACAAACTTGTTCTATTTGGAAATTATCACGAGTCTCTAAAGATAAAAAATTTGGCCACTAATCATACCTATATTGTCAACTATATGTAAATATTAAATCAACAAAAACATCATAAGATCTCTATTAGGCTACTACTAGCTAGCTATGTGCACAAAAGTGGTACATAAAAAGGGAAGTCAAATTTTATATGGATTCAAACAAAAGGTCGATTAATTTAAGGTAGAGAGTCTCAATCATAAAGATTGTACTCATAAGCTTAGTCAGTATCATTTAAGACATAATGAAGAAACTAAATATGCTCTATAAATAATATAACTACTAGCTCTACCACACTAGCACATTCCCGTACTCATGGCCTAAGGCTCTTTAACTTCTACTAGTCCATCCACCCTCCTACTCTACTCCTAGTACTACTACTCTACTCATATTCGTATACAGAGAGACATTTTCACCTATTTAGATGATAATCATTAAAGCTATCAATATCAAATTAAATATAGAAAAAGCTAACCACCATGGGACTACTGACTTTGTATCTATGAAGTCTTTCTAACATCCACACATGTTTAATACAATTTTTATTAAATAATTCCCTACTTTCATGAGGCATGATGTAAATTTTGTGCAAAATTCTATTATGAATTAGACTTAGATTGTACCTTCTTTATGCTTGTTGCAGATAATCTTCAATATACAGTCTTGAATGAATGAAGGGATATAAATATGGAAAAGCTTTTGCTTCTATAATTCATCTTTGGATAGTATTGATTAAGGAGCAAACTTGCAGTTTCTTGTGTGTCCTTAAACTTCAACCACACCCTTATTAAATATAAAGATCAAGGGGCACATCCTTACAAAGGACATGTCCCTTCCAAAATCTTATTTAAATCATCTCTTAAAGTTGGCCTCTTTTCATGCAATAATTAGTTTTGTACCTAAACTAACCAAGGTGATTAACTAGTCCTTAAACTACTACTTCAAGATAGATGTTGATATCCATAAGAGGATAAGATAATGACTTTAGACCAATTTAATGCAAGATTAGATTAGTATGATCTATAATTAGATCATCATGATTGAAAGTTATAGAATTAAGACTCCCTCTTAACTTGATAATCATACTGAGAGATATCATATCTAGCAACACCAATCAAGATGAACAGGTAACGATTGAAACTCTATGTCTATCTAAATCTTCTTAGCATGTGGTATCATTGAACACATGATACAGGGTATGTGCAAGATCATAGTGTACCAAACTATGGCCTTAAGTGGTAGTGAAAAAATAGCAAATCAAGGTTATGTCAACTTGACAGATAATTTTAAAGTGGTTATGGAATTTATATCAAAAAGTTGTAAGAAAATAATTTGTAGAAAATTGAATTTATTTTCTAAACTACTAGGCCTTATCAGGAGAAAAAAATAATTAATTGCTCAAAAGTTTGGATTTTAATGCAGTACTATGAAAATTTCAGGGCGAAAATAAAAAGTAGGTGTATGTCTGACCACCTTAATCAAAATAAAATGATAATATTTTTTAAATATAATTATAGATATGAAAAGTAGACTCATGCCTGGATGTGACGCATATTTTTTGGTATTTTTATTCCAAATAAATAATTAAATATGAATTTTCTACCAAAACTTTTTCGAAAAAAAAATCTTGTGTCCAACCACCTTAACTAATAGAAAATTTAACCAAATTCAATTTAATTTTTTTTTCTTATACTAGGTGAAGCATAGAATGTGACACAACTCTTAGATTTTAAAAATGTTATACTGTTTGAAAGTTATAGCTATTTTTTCAATTAGTATGTCAATCAACACTTTACAATAATTTTCATTGATAATTAACTAATAAATACTTATCGAACTCAGAATTTGATAGAAATTATATCGATGGAAGCTCGAGAGTGATATTAAAAAACCTTTTTTGTTTTATTCAATTTCGATCAAAATAACATTGTCAGATGGCTACCCGAAGTTTGAGTATCACTAAAACCCTCCTCAAACACGTCTTTTGAGTTGATCGGGTAGGCTTGGTAAATACCAAGCCTAATCGAATATCCGATATGGCTTGGTGACCCACCAAGCCATGTTTGGAGCAAAATTTGAAATCTTCATACATTTTAGAGCGAAAACGAGTTTGTGAGTTATACATTATAACTTATCAATTATTTGAGTTATATTACATGTATATATATATATATAAAATAACGTAACGTAAAGATATAACATATAATTTATTAATATATAATAATATATTATGTTATTCTTATTATAATTTATAAATATAATATATATATTAGTATTATAATCTATTAATATAATAATATATTATCTTATTAGTATTATAATCTATAAATATAATATATATAAATTAATACATATATATTAATATATATATATAACATAGATTAATATATAATATATATATATTATATATTAATATATAATAATATATTATATTATTAGTATTATAATCTATAAATATAATATATTTGAGTCTCTTAAGTTTAGATATTTTGAAGTTATGTTGAAATTGAAAAGTTGTAGTATGAGGATAGTAACAAAGTGAAGTGCTAGTTATCAAAGATTATGAATCTATGAATGACTTGGTGGTTGGGAATAGAATCCATGGTTGAGGAGTGGAATCCTTAACTGTGTTGAGATTAGATTTGAAGCCAAGAGTTAGTTTCAAGGTTGAAGGTGGAGTTTAAAATCAGATTTGGGGTTATCTAAACCTTGTGTAGGAGATTAACAAGTGTGTTTATGTCATGATAGCACTTCAAATTATACATTGCATCCAAATTTGATAATAAAGGTTGTTAAAATGTTATTAAAAAATTATTGCATTTGAATTGAATATAACAAACATAATCAAAATTAATGATATTCCATAAACATGAACAATACACATGATCCACGATAAATTGAACAATACTAGATACTAAATTAATATGTATATCATTGTGCACATAAATGAAAAAAATATATATCAAAATAAATGTATCCATAGAAAACATTTTACACAAATATATATCAAAGATCATGTATCCATAGAAAAAGTACTCAAATATATATCAAAATAGATAGATCCATATACAAAATGTGGCTAATCATGCCATCAGAATGTGTATAATATCAATGTTTCTGTATACAATGTGGCATATGCCATCTCAAAATGTCTCATGTTGCATCCTACGACAACTATAGTATCCTAGGGTGTTGGTGGATGATCAAAATGCAGCCTCTTCGCTGCACTAGGTGGATCGGATGCCTCCTACATAAACAAAAAAAGAAAATCCAAAGTTAGACTACTAAATTTATATGATTCTACGTATCTAACATTGAATTAATCAAATGCATAATGATCTTTTTTGTAATGGAGATCAATACTATCAAAATTTCATAATAAATACCTCTCTTATTGACCTCCTGCACCGGTCAGGAGTCCTCTCGTATGGCCTCGACAATGCTGGTACCTCTCTGATTTTGGGCTGTATATGTTCAAATACCTTTGTCAGATGAATCTACAATTTAAATTATAACATTATAATTCATAGCATGCTAAATTTATAACATATTTAATCATGAATTCAAACTAAAACTTACTATTGTAGGCTCCTCCTTAGGAGTGAGTGGCCGCGTCATCAAATCTACATAACTCTCCCATCGGACCTCATGTGCACTAGGAGTCTCCTATGAGATATAAAATATTAGTTGTTAATATCATGGAAATCAGTTTTGAATTTATTTATGAAGATAAGGATAATAAAAAATAAATGATACTTATACATACAATGGGGCTCTCAGTGCGAATGGAAATCCCTAATGGTCTACGATGCAGAATCTGTATAGGCTCATCACCAGTAGCGACGCACTATATACAATAAAGAATGTAATTAAATGAGATTACCACAAACATTTTACAAGAATGCATCGATATTTAATCAAATAGAAAGTACCTAATTACCTTTCCTTTGTCAATGCGTGCTAGCTCAGCCCTCGCACTTTGTCCCCTCGGGACAGGTGCTACTTGCAAGATAAAAGAAAGATTAGCAACCATATATGCTACAATATCGAATAGGAAAAAAAGTGTGAACAAAAAATAATGTACCATAGATGTCTCAAGGCCAAAGGAAATGGCCGAGAGCATGGCATCATCAATCTATCTGAGTTCCTCCTTGATCATCAACTAAACGTGAATGAAGATCGCATACGTATAAAAGTCAATATGGTTTAAAAATTAAAATTACTCTATTATAAAAATAACTTTAAATCACATATGTCATAAAAAAAATATATATACATGTACCGACACCAAAGGAGTCCATACCTCTGCATTCCCCTCCTCTCTCGCATCAAGGTCTGTAGCCTCTACGTGTACGTTTGGTGTATCCTCGTCTAATACAAAATGATACTTAGGAAGATCACCTATGGGACCTAGGAAAATATTCTTGCACGTAATGCAAGTGTGAGGCACATAAATGTGTGATGAGCTAGTCGATGATGAACTGGCACCAGCATCATCAACACGAGGAGGGAGGACTGACCTAGCCTGAGATATCATTAGGCTACTCAGCCAAGAATGGCTTTGATGGTCAGAGAGCTAGCCTCTATCATAATATTTGGATGCTACACTCGAGGAGGAGGGGAGATATCAGTGGGGGGGGGGGGGGCAGAAGTGCTAGCTTTCTTCCACTGGGAAGAGGGTCTATCCTGAAGAGCTCCTAGTTTTAAGCCCATGTTGGGCTTCATGCTCCAATAGTTCACTTTAACTTTCAACACAAATTCAACATATAATTTTCTAAGGAAATAAAATGGTATGTCTAAATTGCCATGTGGAGGGATATCAAAGACCATCCACCAATGATCCCAAAAATTTTCACGTATGGCACCATTTGTGCACCATTTAATCGATAGTTTGGATTTTTTTGGGTCAACTGGTAAACCCGTTTTTGGGTTCACAAAAAGGTTGGCCAAATCATCTTTGCTTATGTTGAGGGCTGTAACCTCATCATAATCCAAACCATCATCAAACATCTCGTGCATTTGATCACGCCAATGAAGAGTGGCATTTTGTTGGTTTGTAAGGGTTTCAATGTTATCCACTATGGTGTTTAACACGGATAACATAGGAGCCAATGTGGGTACATTATTATATGTTCTATTCAAACCTCTCAACTTGATGAGATTTTCATTTATCAAATCCACGATTCGAGGAGGGTTTTGATGGGGCAGAGGATTGTTTGGTGGGGGGTTACGAGGAATATTATTCCCTACCTCAGTGTTATCATTCTGATCAACCATTCCTATTGAATTGAAAAATGTAATATATATTTAAAAAAAAACCTTAATTTTAACTTTTTTTTTCAAGAAAACCCTAGATTCAACTAAAACAAACAAAATCATGCTAAAATCTATTGAATTTAGATTAAAAATGAGTTAAAAAAAAAACAAAAAATACCTTAATATTTGATATCTGATCGTCTGCTAATACTGGCCCCCAAAATGTGAGAAATAAGGGCTTACGGGTCTGGTCTTTTTTTATGTAATGTCACAGATATCGGATATCCAATCCGTCGCATATCTTATATTTTATATATAAGATATTACATTATATTATATTTTATATTATATTATATTATATTATATTATATTTATATTATATTACATTAATATATATTATAATATAAAATATTATATTATATTATTATAATATAATATAATATTATTATAATATAATACATTATAATATAATATTATTATAGTATAATATTATACGATTATAATATAATAATAATAATATTATTATATTATATTATAATAATAATTATTATAATAATATTATATTATATAATATTAAATAATATATTATACTATTATAATATAATATTTTTATATTATTATAATATAATAATAATAATGTTATATGATTATCGGATATTCGATATCAAATTGGATATCCGATATCAGATCGGATATCCGATAAGGATCGGCCTTTCCGTCCAGGTTTGATACCTGGATAGGTGGAAAAAAGTCAGAGCGGATTTTGAAGCGCTTTTAGACGTGTTCAAACTCTATTTTTTTCACATCGCCACTTTTTGGCACACCATGATCCTGCACATACCCTACAATGTCATATTACTAAACCTGTGATATGACATATCACTGATACTAGTGATAAAAATAATGCAAAGAACACAATATACGAGATCTGGAGAATAATTAAATTCTTCATTTATCCATGTTGTGATTCATAGGCAATATGATTTCTATATCACAACATGATCTTGTGTTAAGATCTGCCAGAACATAGGATAAACTTTGGAGAGTAATAAAATTCTTCCTTTGTCCAAATTGTGACTCATAGGTTTAACAATGTCTACATCACAATATGACCTTGAACTCATCTACATTTGATGGTAGATCTCTATTATTTAGCACATTATCTAAGATATTGTCATCTCTCATAATTTCTTTCATACAATTATTCATTATCTCAGAGATCGTCACCTCTAAAATAATGAATACAATTGGTAGAGCACATGACAGTCAATAGCTTGACAATAAAATTATTTTATTAATAATTTAAAGAATACAAATGAATTGCAATTCAACCATACCAAGTCTTTTATTGAAGTGATCTATCTTCACTCGAGAGAGAGGTGTGGTGAAAATATCTATTATCTGATCTGCAATGCATATGTATTCTAATTTTATAGTATTCCTGTCTACCATATCTCTTATATAATGGTAAAGAATTTTGATATGTTTAGAACTATCATGAAAAATTGGATTCATAAAAAGCTTGATTTAACTTTGGTTATCACAATGAATAATAATAGGATTCATGGCTTGATCAAATAATCCCACAAGTAACTTTCTAAGACAAACTGCTTCTTGAGAGGCCAATGTTGTTGCAATGTATTAAGCTTCCGTAGAACTTTGTGTTATTGAAGACTGCTTTCTACATATCCATGATATCATTGTTGAGCCTAAACTAAAACAACATCATGAAGTTCTTTTCCTATCAATAACACTTCTAGCCCAATCTAAGTCTATGTATCCATGTAGGTATAATGCAACTTTCTCATACTTGAGCCCAAGGTTAAGAGTGCCTTGTAAGTATCTCATGATGTATTTGACTGCAACTAGGTGACTCTCTTTTCGCTCACACATAAACTGATTTAATTCATTAACAACATAGAAAATGTTAGGTCTTGTATTTACCATGTACATAAGAGACCCAATCATCTATCTATAAAGAGTAGAATCTATGGAAGGTGATTCTACTACTGCTTCCTTAGGTTTATGTAAATCAGTCTCTATGGGAGAAGACACAAGTTTTCAGTTCCACATTCTAAATCTCTTCAAGATGTCTAATGTATATTTTACTTGATTGAGTATGATGCTATCATAATTCTTCCATACTTCCAGTCCTAGGAAGTAATGAAGGAGTCTTAATTTTTTTATCTCAAACTCTTTGATTAGATCTTTCTTGCATTGATCTATGAGATGATCATCACCTGTTATTAGTAAATCATTAGCATACAGTATCAAAATTACCATATCATCTTAAATTCTTTTTATAATATAGATTTGGATCAGCTTCATTCTTGGAGAATCTAAAGCTGGTGAGATACTAATCAATTCTTTCATACCATGCCTTAGGAGCCTGTTTAAGACCATAGAGAGCTTTCTTGAGCCTATAAACAAAATTTTTAAGGTTATGAGATTAAAATCCTTCAGGCTGCTCCAAATATACCTATTTTATGATCTTCATATTTATAAATATTGTTTTTACATTCATCTGATGTACTTTCCATCACTTCGATGTTGCAATAGCTAGGACAGTTCTTATAGAGGTGTATCTAGCAATAGGGGAAAATGTTTCTTCATAATCAATCCCTTCTTTCTAAGAGAATCCTCTGTCTATGAATCTGGCTTTATATTTTTCAATGTTATTGTCAGCAACATGCTTGATTTTAAATATCCACTCGGAAGAAACAATAGATTTTCCTTCAGGTCTTGGAGCAATTTCCCAAACATCATTCTTCATAATGGATTAGTATTCTTTTGTCATGGCATCCTTCCAAGCTGTATGTTTAATAGAATCTGAAACATTGTTTGGTTCTAATTTAGATAAATCATTCATTTTTGCTACATAACTTCAAAATATTTTGTGTCTTTTACTTTCTTTGAATGTTCCAGATGGTGCAGCGAAGTCTTGTGCTTCCTCTACTATCTTATTGACCAAAAGTGGTCTTTTCTTAGAATTTTTGGTTTTTTCAAGATTGAAGTTTTGAATTTCATCTTCAATTTCTTCATTGCTCTCCCTCTGAGACTTAGATTCAATATTTCCTACTAGGTAAGGGAGAGGGTTCTTCAAAAGTTAGAGATCTTTTGAATGCTAAATCTTCTTCTAAAATTACATCCCTACTGAGTTCAATACTTTTCTAACCAAGTATGAAAATCTTATATGTTTTAGATTTTTCACTATACCCAACAAAAATACCTTTCATCCCAAAGAGTTATAACTTAGTTTTCTTTTCTTTTAGAATATGTATATATATATATTGGACACCCAAAAATCCTAAGATGACTTATATTAGGTTTAACCTTAATAAAGACTTCTTTAGGAGTTTTATCTCTAAGGTAGGAGTGAGGACTTCTATTTTGCATATAAACAACAATATAAGAGGCTTTTGTCCAAAGATAATATACTAGATTTTGATCAAATATCATAGCTCTTGCAGCTTCTATAATTGTCTTATTCTTCCTTTTTTCTACCCCATTTTGGGCTATAAGGACCAATATACTATTAGAGTAATAATATATTGCCTTATTAATTAAATCATTTTGATTTAATTAATAAGTCACTTATTATCTGTATTTTACTTGAGCTAAAATTTAGGCATATAATAATTAATTATTTCATTAGTTATTATCATGCAACCTAGGTTTTACCTGTTAGGGTTTTGATCTCCTTTTATAAGGATTGATCTCTTTATAATTTATTTTTAGTCACTTTTGATAAAAGGAATCTCTTTTTTTCTCATCAAGAATGTCTCATTTATGGATTTAGGATTTTCAACCTCCATATGAGCTTTTTTCTTTTCTCTTCTTTGATAGGTGTTTGCATGCAGGTGATTCTTGGGGAGCTGTGGGGTTGAGCTTTCATCAACTTCAACATGGTACCAAAGCTCTAGATCTTCATGCCCCTATTGTTTATGAGAATTTTGTCTGGGATTTTAGATTTGTGCTTTTTGTTTAGAGGATTTTATTTTTTAGTGTTTTTTTGAATTGAATCTAGGGGGTCACCATTTTTTGGTGTACCTTGAGCCAAAAAAAACATTATCATTGAGCTCAGAGTGCCCGAAAACCACTATTTTCATATAAAATTTGTCCAATTTGGACACAATTGGAATTTGAGGCTAAAACTTTTGCTCCCAGATTAGATACGTTTTCTGGGGCAATGATTTTCTAATTTTTGGCACATTTCTCGAGATGGTGATTTTGTGATTTTTGGCACAAAAATGGAGATTTTTAGTATAAAAATTGAGATTTTGGAGCATGCAAATCGAGATTTTTTGAAAATCAGGTTTTTTTACACATTTGTCAAGGCATCAAATTTTTTATTTTTTGCACAAAACTGAGAAATTTTTGCATGAAAATTGAGATTTTGGGGCAAATAAATAGAGATAGTTTTGATATGGAATTAACATGCTTCACGAGGCAATTCTTGGTACTGTTTGACACACTTTTTGAGACATTTTGGCATAGATCTCGAGGTAGTAAATTTGAATTTTTTTGCTTTTACAACAATTTTTTGATCTACATGTGGTTTTTTGGCCATAACTTGCTCATCTGGACTCTATATTTTTATCCAAAAAAAGTGTCAGAAAGTTGTTTATGAGTCCATCATGATTGTACAATTTATTTAGATTTTTGATGTTGTTTGGCTTCTTGTTTTAGCCATCAAAGTCAAAAGTTATATTTTTCACTCTAAGAGACATATTTTGAGACATTCTATTTTCCAGATTATTCTCCAAGCACATCCCGTTCAATTTTTTTCTTTTTTGCATTCTAATGGATATCTTTGTTCTTTTAGGTTTGGGGATTGATTTTTTTGTTTTAGATAAATTTTCATGGGTTATATACTATCTATTATATTAGCCTTATGTCTCTTTTGATCTTTGTTGACATCCTTTAGTAGTGTTTTTGTGAATGCACTGAGATAAAGTACTACTTTATTGCATTTCAGGATCTTGGACATCTTTGTGTTTTGTTGTACTTGCACTATATTATAAAGTGCCTTGGTGGGTTTTATTTTTGTGCATATTTTTCATCTTCCTCTTTCAAGTGAGTGTTCCTTCCATGACATTAGCCTCATGTTGTGTTGATGACATGACACAGTATAGGTGTTTGTACTTCCTTTGCACTCTTGATGTTCTCAGTTCTTCTTTTTGCATGAGATAATGCATTCATTTTTTGTGTTCATGTCTTACTTCTTAGCATTAGAGGGGGATTATGTTGGTTCTATTTCTTTCTTTGGTGATTGTAGTGGCTAGATACCTATGCATTTCGGTGAGATGGATCATTTACCATATAGACATTATTTCATTTGTATTTTTGGAGGCCATGAAGAGAAGAAGAACTAGCCAACTTTAGTTTCAAGGTGAAATTTCCAATTCCCTTGACAAAATGTGTTGAATTATCACCAATGGTGACTTCGTCATTAACTTTTTCTGATATATAGTCTAGTGCTTCTTTGTATCTTGTAATATGTCAAGATGATCCACTATAAATCACCCATGCCTTATTTGAGACTTCATTCGATAGTGCTAAATACAATACACAATTCTTAGGATCATGGTTATCTTCTTACCTAGTTGTAATGCCACACTAAGCATAACCGAAAGATTAGAAACCAAAGAACAAATACTATAAACACAATAATTTTTTATTTATTAATTCAACTAATTACAAGTGCAAGAACAAAGATTAAACCATTTTCAATATGAAAATCTCGCAATGAAAGATGATATCATCCAAATATGCTTCCATAATGATGCTAATACAAATTGAGTTTAGTACAATAATGAAGTACAACATCATTCTTAATCACTAATGTCCAACATATGGACTCTACTAGATACAAATTCTACTATAAGAAGTAACTTCAATAATCATCCTTTAGCTACATGTTAATCAACTCGAAGCACTTGGAAAACACACAGATATGCAACACAATACGAAGAAGGGGGCTCAGTACACACTGAGTTGAAAAACATAATCCACCTGCATACATATTAGATTAAACATATACACAATCATAATGCAAAAATCTGATTCACTTAGCAAAGTGCAGTTCCATAATTAATATGCAAGAAGTAAATATTTACTTACAATGCAAAATTAAACTCGCACTAAGAATAACCCATAAATGAAACATATATATACTGAGGTGTCATCATTATGGTACTAAGATTCTGCATCCGTGTATGGTATGCTCATAGTCGACACATAACAATATTCTCTATTATACTTGTCAATGACAGAGTAGAGATATGCCTTGCTCTTCGTACTTAACCATATAGGTTTAAGTCATAGGTAAGGCCAATTATCTTTCATATGTAATTAACCCACCCAATTTATTTTAAATTTATCATTGAATTAATTAACTGAATAGGATAAACCAAATTCAGCCATCCCGATATATGTTCATCACAACTATTCTTAAAATACACATCAAACAAATTTACCAAGAATGTACATGCAACAGATATTAAATCAATATACAACATGATACTACATCCTTTAATCCATTCATAAAACATCTTATTCTGCCAATTTCAAAGGTAAATATAAATAATTATAGTGACAAAACCCATAACATCAAGATCACACAAATACAATTGAACCGTTGTCACAGCTCAACGATACTTACTCAATCTTAATAATATACATTCAATTTTCTGTTGAATTAACCATCTACACATAACTTCAAAATGACCAAGATAAAAAACCAAAAGGGACATGATATTCTTGCTTTTAACAAATATCATATTCTATTTCAATACTTGAGATATCCTCCACTTCAATTATGAACTGAAAAATATCTTTATACTAAAAGAATGTTGTTTCAACACATCTTATCCTAAAATGATCCTTAAATGCTATTAAAACACTTCATAATAAAAATTAAACATAATAGGAACTAAATACAGACATTTCTTTAACGAATGACCATTAACAAAGTTGTTAATATTCAAGTGTCTACTATAGTTATATTACTGTATAAAAAAAGCCACCATTCAATTATAATCACAATAGCAAATGAAATATAATATTTGAAATCTATGTAAAATACGATTCATAAAATTTATAATAACCTTCATCATGCCTATAATCAAAAGTACTAAGGAAGTAATATATCAATACTATAGAGTGTATACTAACTATTCACGAAATGACCACATTGGTATAGATATAACAGAAACTGTCAATGCCTTTGTTTATCAAATGATGTCAAATTCAATTGTGAATAATATCTCAAAACAATACGTAGTTATGACTCAATCTCCCTCATATTATAATAAACAAATTAAGCTATCTCTACGTTTCCTCTGATAATCTCAAATTTTATAAAATAAAATTTACAAAATGCTGCCCTTGATAACCCAATTCACAAAAAACATCTTGTTCATCCAAAAACTAACACACATCAAACTATAATTCCTAATTCCTTACAAGAAACAATTTCCATAAAAAAAATAACAATTTATGCTGTCGCACGATATTCCCACTTGTTCCAAACTATCTCATAACTATCTGATAGAATGATATAACTGAAACAAAAATCAACTAAGTATCCCTAATGTCACACATTAACCATAACTATTAATAATAAACTTGACCCACATTGTATTCCAACCGTAATCGGCAATCGACAACGTAAGAATAAACTCAATCATACTAGACTGATAAACACCATAACATCATTGTCTAAGTTTTATACTAACTGTTTGACCAAATGTCGCCTATAGTTTAAAATAGATATTTGAAGGCTTTTCTATGTTTTAAGGTTCTTTCAACTCGCATAACATATAATCTTTTAATACTGGTGTTTTAAATACTTTCACTGCGGGTTGACTGTACATTGATCCTGTATGTAAATGGATATATTCATAAAACAAAAAATCGGATAATACACCTCTAATCCAACAAAAACATTCTAACCTATAATAACACCTTGACCTTATGTAGACGATTTTTAC
Organism: Cupressus sempervirens; assembly: GCA_028749045.1. Classification (NCBI taxonomy): domain Eukaryota; kingdom Viridiplantae; phylum Streptophyta; class Pinopsida; order Cupressales; family Cupressaceae; genus Cupressus; species Cupressus sempervirens. The sequence goes on along the minus strand of CM053791.1, from coordinate 533,420,735 downwards.
ATAAAAACTAAACCCTCAGTCCATATAAGTTTATAAAGTTGCAAGCACACAACTCTTACAAGGTTCGACTCTATAAAGTCACATTTCTTTGCTTATAGCCGGCATTTAAAATTTGCATTACATATAAACCAAACTCTGCTATTTTACATATAACCAAACTCTGTCTAAAACGTATTTCACAATGAAACTGTACCCTTTCTCATATGCTGGTTATGTAACAAAACTTATTTCATACAAGAAATTGAAACACACCAAACTTAACACCACAGATATACAAAAATTGCACATAGAAAACTAAATATAAGTCTCATCTTATTCTAAATACACACAATAGTGCAAGAAAATACAGAGTACCCTCCATCCAAACATGGATGCTGCATACAAAACTCGGCATTCCTTATACCCAATCCTGCATACACCCATATTTGGGTCTCAGTACAAAATAACAACAACATTTCCTATTTCCCTTCAACAAATAACACCCAAAATAGTAAGGAATTGGGTAGAAAAATGCCCCCTACCTGAATACTGAAGATGGAAATACTTTTGAAATTTAGCTCGATGCCAAAGCTCAAAAAGCCAAGTCAAAAACACACTTCCTAGTAGAGAACACCGACCAACTAGCATGCCATTGATAAATAAATATAGTAGAAAAATAAATAGTAATCCTTTTCAAGAGCAATACAAAAAACTCAACATCATAAAATAGAGTTTCTTCTCAACCATATTTCCTATTCATCAGCAACACCTTACAGGTGTTTTACTTCACAAGGTAAAACGGCCCAATTCTCAGCCAAAACCCAACAGCACTGAACCAAAAGGAAATGGCCAACTGGGTGATAAATGTCAAAATAATGCCTACCTAATAAGCATTAAAGGAAACTAAAACCATACACAGAGTCGTGCGTATGACTATCCACTACCACCACCATGTTTTTGGCAAGAACAATTCAAATACATTTCCTAAAGTTTTGCATTCGAAAACCCTTTAGGGTTTTTGAGAAATGTAATCTCATTTCAAAATAACATATGCATTAAACCATTGCCTCATGTGCTATATCAGCCACGGGTTTTAAACCCCTCTTTTTAACAATTGATTTTAGAGAATGAACTTAAGTACAAAAGATCTATTCAAAACACATCATGAAACATGCTATTTCCATTAGTTGTTTTAACCCTTAATAACTCAAAAGAATATATATATATATATATATATATATATATATATATATATATATATATATATATATATATATAAGGTACTCACACTAATAAGGATTACTCTAACCCTGCTTATTATCATTAGTCACAAATCAATAAACCTAGGATTATAACCCCATAATCAATTCAATGAATGAATTCCCTATGGCCCAAAGTGTATAAATTAATACATAAGAAATCATTAACACTCATGCATCAATAAAACACAAAACTGTAACATAACATCATAACTAAATATATATACATTTCCTCAAGTTTGTTAAATCAAATCAAACTGTTTATGAACAATATATCTAAGAAAATGAATCACCTCGCAATGTATGCAAATTAGATTCACCAAAACAATCTGAAGTTAAACTTTCTAACATTATTACTAACAGTGATATTATAAATGTTTACACAACAATTTTGTTAAAACAAAGAAATCAAACATAGTAATTTGAGACAGTAATATGTTGTGAAATAAACATATGTCCCAAGGACATTAACACCAAGTTCATAACATCAGAAAGAAACCTATAACTTCAAAGTCCTGATAAGTGGAAAAATAGTAGTAGTGGTCAGGCATGACACTAGTAATGTTTGGTTCACTTGCTGTTTAGAATTCTTAGGGTAATTAGATCTGTAGTGTCCCAAATTTTTTCATTTGAAGCATTTTATTTTTGATAGATCTTTCTTAGGTTTTTCATTCTTTTGATTACCCTTTTTCTTCTTTAAGTGCTTCTTCTTGCATTTATATAGGAATTTGTATTAAGAACATGAAGCTCTTCATCTTTAGTTTTCAATTTTTCTCCTTTCTTAAGTTTTATGGATTCTTTGTGAAGAAAATCTTCTATTGAAGTTAGGAATATTATCTCTTACACTTACTCCTTGTGTGAATATTTCTCATGAATCTAGTAATCCATCTATAGCCATCAGTGTTAGTTATGTGTCATTAATGATGGTTCCTATACTTACAATTTGATCTCTTAGACCAACAACCCTTAGGAAATAAGAATTCATCGATTCTCCCTTCTTTATTTGTATATGATTTAGTTATCTTTTTAGTATGAGAACTCTAGTGCATTGTTACCTCATATGCATTTAGTAATGCATTCATCATATCAAATATTATTTGATGTTTCGTTAGCATGGGTCCTAGATATCATTTTTCACTCCATCTAATACAATTTTTATAACTTCCCTATTTCCTTTACTCCATATTGATTTATGAGGTTCAATAGTAGGTTGTTTGGATGTTGAATCAACAAATTGTTTTACATCAATTTCTTCAAGAATCATCATGATTTTGAATTTCCAAGCATCAAAGTGTTCTTTCCCATCAAACTTGTCCTTAGGTGAGATTGTGTATGCCATTGAAGATATGAGAATGATGCTAATATATATCAAGTCTAATTATTTACTTTGTAGAGCCTAGGCTTGACTACCAAAGCTCTAATACCATGTAAAGTTTTTACAAAATTTGGTTATGAATCAGACTTAGATTGTACCTTCTTTATGCTTGCTATAGATAATCTTTAATATACAGTCTTGAATGAATGGAGAGAGAGAGAGAGAGAGAGAGAGAGAGAGAGAGAGAGAGTAGGTGATGGGAGGTGAGCTCTCCATGGTTGTTCTTCATGTTTTACAAATTTTTAGGATAGGTTCTCATGATGGAGAAACCTAGTTACCTTGAGGCACTAATGGTGTTCTTGGTATCATGTTATTAGATATTTCTCCATTGTAATACCAATTGCTATATTATATATTCATGTTGAAAATGAATATGAAAGGAACAAATTAAAGGTTGTAATTTCAATATTGAATATATAAATTAAGTTATTGTATGAAACAAGAAATTTATGTGATCAAGTGTTATTAAATTCTAAATCATATCTTGCTTCCAATTATATTTCTTTGCAAAAAGTTCGAGTTTTAAACTCTCTACCTTTCTCCATGAAATCTTCATTTTAATTCACTGTATTTGAAAGTTATTATTATAGAATATGGATATATGATTTATTTAATTGATAGATGCAATAATTCATCCTTAAAATCATGTGATAAAATCAATTTTTGATTTAGATATGATCATCTTACTTGCATCTTAAAATCCTAGCTTGTATAAAGTTTAATAAATCAATGATTTTTACCTTATGTTATATTGTATGTAAAACACCTAAAAGTTGCTTCTAATTTGGATATAATTTTAATGTCAATATTATAATTGTAATATACTCAATGAAATACTTAAAGTAATAAATTCCTAGGAAAGAAACATCTTGCTAAAAAAAATGGAACAAATAAAGAAACAAATAATCCCATTTATTTGAGAGCCAAAATGCTCCTTGGAAAATGTATGGGGAGATTTTGATTCCTCTTTTGGTAACATAGAATATTATCTATGAGATTCCCTATAAAAATACTTATAGACACTTTTTGAATATTAGATATATTCGATAATTTATTTAAAAAAATAAAAAATAAAAAAATAATTTAAAAACCAACTACCTTATCCTACACTTACCTTTTTCTCTCAAACACCACCTACAAACCTTTACATAACTTTCTCCTTCTCCCATGTGTTTAGCGATGTTGATATTACCCCAACTTGACCCATCCCATCCTCTTACAAGAGAAGTATGCATACATGGATTGGGGGGAATAGAAGTCAACATAGGCAATAAATTTTAAAGGGTTTGTTTAATTTTATAACTTTAAAATTGCACCTTAAATTTGAATGCTTCCACTTCCTTTTTTACTTTACTTTTGTCACTTGGGAATCCTCATGTACCTACAAGCTGATGTCATCCTCCACCTCACCTCTTCTCTCCCCATGTTGGACACAACTTTTGGTGAAAGGTTGGCAAGGAATTTGAGATATTAATGACAAACATATCTATGTTTCAACTTACCTTTACAACCACCCCCACTCCACCCCAAACCACCAACCCCCCCTCCCTTATACAAACATCCCATCTTGAAGAGATCCATGTGGACCTTTTGAGTTAGACCTAGGGAAACAAAAATGTAGGCCTTGGGTCAACATGCCTACACTTGGGAAATCACCCCATGAGTTTGGGGAATGGGGATTGGCCAGGGGCAAGGGAGTGGGTTAATAAATCTAGTTAGCATTAAGTTAGTTAATATTATTATAGATTAGTAGTTAAGTAAGGTTAGTTAGTATTAATAAAGTTAGGATTGGATGTGATGTTTAGGATTTAATTAATATATATTTAGTGTTAAATTAGTAGGCTAGTAAAAAGGTTATTAAAGGTAAGGCTATAAAGGGCTATTTGCAGGTGTTAGATTTATTATTTTTCTTATATTAGGTAAGTCATTTTATCAAGGAAGGTATACTATGTTAATTAGGATTAAAAAATTAGTACATTATTTTATTTAATATTTTATAATGTTTAAGTGTGGGTTCTCTATCTTGAATTGCTAAGAACATAGGAATCAAGAGAAAATGAAGAGATCTTAGGTAGGAGACCTGATAGTAAAAGAGGAAGGTGTTCTAGAGATGAAATGAATGTAAAAGGTAATTAAATAATGAATAATAATTATTTAAATACTTAAATTAAAGAAGGAATCTAAACAAGATCATATATTAAAGTTCTAGATCATTTCCTAAGAGGTGCAGAATTAAATCATCTAAGGAAATTGTCCGACATAATGAAATCAACATATAGAGTCATATCATACCTAATGTGTCTTATGTAATTATTTTAGCATATTAATTCAATTTTAATGAATTATGAGACCCTAACACTTTCTTGAATATGATGTCACACTTTAACTAGAGTTTTATCAAACCATATTGTGTAACCCAATTTAGGTGTACCTACAGCAATAGAACCTAAGGTTATGTCATGGTGCAGTAGGGTTGAGTTGTTTACTCTACATCATTATGAAATGAAATAGAAACTCAATTCAATCCCATTAAAAAATTATGTAACACATTCAAGTTAGTATGTGTTAAACATGGTGTTATTTAACTTTAAAAAAAATGTTCGTGTGTTTTTTGCCTTGATATTTTGGGCATGAAATATTCATCTTCTCTTTCCAACTATCATAGCTAACTCCATCAAACTTTAAACTTTCTTTTTTTAATTTCACCATAGATCTTCTGAAGTTGTTAAGATTTTCCTTCAAGGACCCAATGCTTTGATATTGATTATTAGAAAGTGAAGTCCACCAATAATTGAGAGAGGGGATGAATCAATTAAACAATAAAAATAGCTCTCAACATTCTTATTAATTATGAAACATATAAAAAATATATGCAACAATCATAGAAAGATAACCATAAATAATAATACTAGATTTGTTAACTAGGTAATCCCTGGTAGGGATAGTACCTACAAAATGATGTACTAATATAAATGTTATCTGTGAAATGATGGATCTTGTTTGGAGTCAATGAAATATATTCAATACATAGAAGTCCCTCTTAGGAGACTTTGAATCCATGTTAGGAGATTCCAACCTTATTAGGATTTGTGCCAACCTTGTTAGGAGTTGAAAGAAAGATAGAATGACCCACTATCCTAACGGCTTTAGTATTATTCTCACTAAATAATTAAAATGTATAATAACCACTTTAAAAAAACAACTATTTTTATAGATATATTTCTTTTTAATCTCACCATGCCTCAGTTACACCAATCACTTCTCTTATCCAAAAGATGTTTGCATGTAAGTTTGAATAATATAATATTTTTGCTTATCACATAATGATCTCACTGATAATTACAACCAAGGGAAACATATTTCCTTCATATCAATTCCAATTTTTTTTTATTAGGTTTGCGTTTAGGGTTTCCTAATCCACAATAATAATTTAGGACCAACTTAAGATATTACAACTATATGCTACATTACAACATTACATCTTTTCACAAATACAAGTAATCTTTTAGCTCACAGTATTCATAACCCTTTACTTGCTTATCATTTGGATGTGCATGATTAATTACATGTGCAACAAAATATTTAGAATTGGAGATAGCAATATTGCATAGGCATCACCATACAAAATGATGCAAGAAAGCAAAAAATGCATATTTTAGGTACAATTTCCCATTCCCATCAATTAGGAATACTATAATATTTGAACCATTATAAGATAGAAATAAAACAATGTGTTCAAATGCAATGCTACCAACATCCTTGCCAAAATTCAATAAGTAGGCTACAACAACACATTCATATTCAAAACTTTCTTGGACAAAATATGACTAAATGAGCATGACTACATAATGGTCTTAAGATCCAAAACCAACCAACACTTTATTTCCAAAGTAAGCCTTCACAAATATGGAACAATAGCTTCTCCAAAAAAATGCAATTGTAGGAAGAAAATAAAGATGTATAATATGTCCTTAATGCATATGCTATGACAATTGTATTGCAACTCATATATTGTAAAAGTGGATAAACCAATGACAAATGCATTCAAAAAAATTCATAAAGACCGCCAACAAGAAAATATAGATTCCATAAATGATATCAAAACTAGGAAATGCTTTACTAAATTTGAAACAAATGTCATCACAACATGTAACGTCTCGCTAGGGAACCCAAAAGAAATTAACTTATAGTTTCACTAATTTTGCCAAACCTTTTTTTTTGAAAAGATTAAACAACAAGATACAACATAGTAGAAAAAATAGCTCATATACTTACAACCATCCATAAATAGATTATATCTCTTAAGTGTTCCATGACATTGAATCACCTGTATAAGTTTTACTAATACTAAATCTGATACACAACAAAACCACATCATAGAATAATCACAAGTATGAATAAAATGAAATAATATATAATTACATAAAATGCCACTTGGCATAACTAGAATGCATAATCATCCAATGTACAAGTCATAGGGTATGAATAGATCAAAGAATATACATCATGAATAAATAAAATCATCTCATAAGATCTCCAGATAATCAAGTATAGTAAAAAAAAATATTACCATCCATCAAAAACTCAAGATCAAAATGAAAGGACCAACTGCACAAGTACACCTAGCAATGACATCCATCTGTTAGATTTCTATAGTATAAGAAACACTACCACTCAACCTCATGGAACCTAAATAGCCCACTCCTAGTGTGCTAAGAATACAATCTCAAGCCCCAAATAGATATTAATCCATAAGTCATAACCAACATCTAGGTCAAGGAAATCTTGATAGCAATCTATCTCAAAGATACCAAGACACGAGTAACATCTAATCCCAGAGGCAATAAAGACATGTAGGAAATCTACTATGCAAGTGGACAAGTGTCATCACATGAGCTAGCTCTAAGTTTACCCTGGAAACCTCTCTAGACTCTGCCCCCCTAGTGTCTATATGTGACATCATTATCCTTTCATACAAATAAGGTATACTAATGAAGTAATCTTGCAAGAAATAATCCTCTCTACTCCCATCCTAGCCTGTACTAGCACTCAAGGCATGGGCAAGGAAAAATAGTGGCTAGATTATTAATTCATTTTAAATTCATTCAATGAAATGTTATCACTTTTAAAAACAACTTACAATGGGTTACCCAAACAACCTATTTAGGGCTCCAACCTCCATTATAAGCCACTTCCCAATGTACACATACATTACCTACCCTTAGCTCATAAAAAGTACAATTCATAGAGTCATAGTTTTTACCTCAGTGCTTTACAAGAAGCTGGAAAGAACCTATAGATAAAACACAATATTCACCTTAGTCCTACACAAGCAACTAGAAAGCACCTAAATATAAATCACAGTATTCACCTTAGTCCTATGCAAGCAACTGAAAATTACCAAAAGATAACTAATCAAAAACTCATAGGTTACACTAGGAAATCACACCATTCACCTCAGTCGTAAACAAGTAATTGGAAAACACTAACAAACAATTGATTAAAACTCATCATAGAAATATGTGATACATCACCATGGTTGGGTATAAAAGACTATGACCAAATAATAACCATAACACCATATAGATACTAATCCATAACTCAAAGATCACATCAAAAAACCATGACATCATAAAACAATAACTCATAGGCCTCTGGTAAACATCTTAACTAGTCAACATACTAAGTCATACCCAAACCCCAATCCAATAAATTGAATATCATAATCAAATATATAAGAAATGTAGTTTCCTAGTTCATCTGGTTTTGAAAATACAAAGGTTCAATTTTCACAATTAGTTTTCAAGTTTTCATTCTTCATTTAAAAATATACCCTTAAAAGACCTTTACTAATAATTTATAGTTCCCCCTCTATAGATAAATGATCATTTAATTAAATCAATATTAGATTTAAAATAAATAACTCAATTATACCTTGTTGATTTAAAACAAAAATCAATTTCCAAATCTTGTAATTAATTAAACTAAATATGTTTTCAATAAATATTATTAAAATTAAATAAGCATTATTAATTATTAAAACAACAACTATTAGTTATTAGTAAAATAATAATAATAACTACTATTTAATGCCAATAGTGGCATGTTGTGATGGTTAAGTTGTTGAGTTGTTATTCTTGCCATCAAGGTTCAAATCTAATGGGGATGATATCCCCCATTTGTGGCCTCACTGGTTCATAGCTCCACGTCAGAGTGTTTAACCCTCTTTAAAAAAAATACTATTTAAATTATATAATAATATTTATTTAATATTTATTAATATCATTTAATATTAATAAATTTAATTTATAATTAAAAACTTATAAAAAAAAAATAAATTATTAAAAAAACAAAAAATAAACTTCAAATTTTTAAGGCTCTTAGGCAACCTTGGTTGCTGTCGGCAGTCTTGGATGCCTTCACAGCCAACTCTAGATGTAGTACAAGAGGGGGATGGGGGAGGTCATAACCCCTCATTTCCTTTTTAATTTTTAATTTTAAAATATAAATCATAGCCTTCCTGTTCAAAAATGATAATTTCTATTTATTGATTTTTGATATATGACCAAAATTATCACAGTAATTATTTACTATGGTAATTTTTATTAAAAATTTTATTATTATTTTACAATTTTTTTAGCATAGATCTAATTGGAAAACAAATACAAAACTTTCAAATTTGTAAATCTAGTTTCTGATATTCTTTTCTTTTAAAGCTCTTCCCAAATCCAAACAATCCCATTATGAATCTCCAAAAACTATTGAACAAGGGTTTCCAATATCAAAATTATTCACAGATGTTTTCAAGAATGATAAATTTCATCACAAGGGTTTCAACCCAACTTAAGTTATGAAAATAGATCCATTCAAACGTGGAGAAGAAAGAGAGATTTCAAAGAGGAAATTACTATGTAAAACTCACAAGATCTTACCTTGATCTAATGCTCAGAGCTCACAAGAAAATTCCCATCCTTTCAAAAACCTTCTTTCTTGAAAATTGGCTCCTCCAAACTTATGTGTGGATAAATGAACTCTAATTTCTTATAAAAAGCCTTATCCAATTAGGGTTTTAGTTTTGCAATCATGTGAAACCTTTTTTTAAATATTTTATTTTATTTTAATTTTATGTGCAAACTTTTTGGCATTTAATTAAAATAATCCATATTAAATTTATTCTCTCTCTCTCTCTCTCTCTCTCTCTCTCTCTCTCTCTCTCTCTCTCTCTCTCACTCACACACTCTCTCTCTCTCTCTCTCTCTCTCTCTCTCTCTCTCTCACTCTCTCTCTCTCTCTCTCACACACACACACACACACACACACACATTAAATCACAAGATGTCTTTAATAAAATATTTATTAATTTAACTAATAATAATATTTAAAGTTTATTAAAAAATGAAACTCTTAAATATATTATTACTAAATTAAATAAATATAATTACGCCAAAATTAGATTTTAATTAAATTTTTAAATTTAATTATTTTATTTAATTAATTTCTTAATTAATTAAATATAATTAAGTATTAATTTTTCTTTATAAAAATTTCATCAACTTAAATCATTTAATAATATTTTATTTGATTTAGTTATAACTAAAAATCACAACAGACCCACAAACTAAATTCAAAAACTCAAAATAAAGACAGAGTACTAAATCAAACTCAGGGGTCAAAATTTCGAATTCACATTACTTGAGAAATTTGGAAGGGTAAATAACTCAGATACTTGTCCTACTTTCTAAGACAATTGGCTCAAGTTTAGGATTTGGACTCAAGAACTATCTTCCCTCTTTTACCATTGAGATACTACGATAGGGAACACTCATCCTAACAATTTAGGGAAGTTGATGCTTAGTAACTATAGTCTGTATAAAATCTGAGCATGTACATATACATATAAATCTAAACTAAATAGTCAATGGCTAGGAGTGGTACATCATGTAGATCCCAATTAGCAAGTAACTACAACTCCCTCCCTCAACCACATCAGAAATGTCAAACACAAAGTTAAACATACAAGTGCACCATACACATGCAAGTATGGGGTAATTAACCATAGAAACTACATATAAATCATATATCTAACTATAATCATGAAATCATTGAAATCACTATATAAACATACACATACATCATCAAAATAGTCATGAACACATTAAATAACTAAGTATCAAGAGCTCATCAAATATATATAAACTGAGTATGAAATAACATCCAATCAAATCAAGTAACCAACTACTACTAATCATAAAACATAATCATAAAACTGGCCTAAAAGAGTTTGACAATCAAACATGAAAAGTAACTGGGGATAGGTATTACACAACAAGAAACACATCTTGCTTTTTCACTGCCACTAAATTATAGCTCTAGAAAGTGCATCTTCATTGATACAAGAGTTGACAATAATCGAACATTTATATTAAAATCAACCAAAGAATTAAACAAAGAGGCTGATGACTCAAAAAATATAATGTGAAAGTCTCTAATTGACTATTATTTAAAATGTCATCAAACCATTGTGAACATTTGCCTGTAGAATTTGTGTTAAAGTATAAAAAAGATGGAAGTAAGCTTGACAACAAAACCAAACCAAAAGTAACCAATTTTATTAACTTCAGCAAGCACATTGATATAGAGAACTACTATAGAGAGCAATTGATATTGTACAAGTCATTCATAATAAGTGAAGATACCTTGAAAGAAAACTTTGAGACCTAAAAAAATTCATACTTGCACAAGGAAACAATTATCCTAATTAATAGTGAAAATTTCTACTACAAAAAAAACTCTACATGGGGCGACATTGATAATGCTATTGATGAAATAAATGATAATGATTTCTACAACAAAAAGATAGGATCACAGAAACAAGAACAAAAGAAGAAGATAAATATGACATTAAACAAGACATCCAAGCCACATTTGGCAACAATGTCAACAATATACCTCCAAGAGGCTTTGAGATTGCATGACATCCACAAATCATGGATAACAATGACTACTACAAATTAAGGAGGTCAATAAATAAAGAGAAACAAGTAATTTTCAAAGACATAATCATTAAAAAGTTAAACAACCCTAATACTCCAATACATCTATTATTGACAGGAGGAGCAAGAATTGGAAACACGTTTACTACAACAACTATCTACCAAGCTCTCATTCACTTGTACAATAACATAATTGGCAATGATCACGATAAGCCAAAAGGGATAATGACCACATATACATGAAAAGAAACATACAACATTGGTGGATCAACATTACATTTAACCTTCCACATACCTCTTGACAAATTAGAATTTGTCCCACTTAACACAGAGACACTAGATGCACTGTCAAAGAACTATAGTCCATTGCATGTACTTATCATAGATGATATTTTATTGGTAGGCTCAACATTTTTATGATACCTTGACAAATGATTACATGATATTATGAAAATTCCTACTACATACTTTGGCAACATAGATACAATTTTCTATGGGATCCTCCCCTCTAGTTGGTGTAGATGCCTCTTTCCTCTGCCTTGAGTCTTTGATTTTGAATGGGATCTTGAGATTGACATAGCTCACTTAATTCATGTCACCACAAGGGGTTAATCTCATAATCATATACAATCTATCTAGAAGTACTAACTTTTCAAATCCCAAGTCTATATCATAACAAGTGAGCTAAACATATGAGAGAGATATATCCATACATCCATGAGCATATAAACATAAGATGAGCATACATAAACATGAGTAGACATTTCAACATCACATGGAAACATAAACACAAGTGTTAAAAATAGAGGTGCATCTTGGAAATCTAAGAGGAGTAACTAAGAGGGGAGGGGTGAATCAATTACCACAAAAATAAATCTCATATCCCCTAGATGTCAATACAATTCAAAACTATATTTTTTTGTAACTCAGAAAACACACATGCACTTAGTTTACACTAGCAAATTTTGTAACTCGGTAAACATTGAAAATCAATTTTAACTTAGCAATAACTAAATATATTGATCTTAATGTGATTAACCTTAACTTTAACTTAGTTTCATACACATGAAAGAAATAGCGTGAACACAATTGACACCATTATTTAACATGGAAACCCAATTTGGAAAAAACCACCAATTGCAACTAGTTACTATTTTTCACTCTTTTGAAGTGAGTCTTGTTAGGAGCCAACTCTATTAAAGGTTACAAAACACACTATTAGGTGTGACATTGATAGAGGATTTAATCACCCTATTAGAAGTGGCCTTGTTATAGGTCTTTAGACAATTCAATCTAGAAATGCCACCTTGTTAGAGGATTTACAAATAGCTATTAAGCCAACTATGTTAAGAGATTTAGATCACTATTACAATGGTTAGTAGGTAACAATAATATGACCTGATTTATGATGCAACTAAATTGCTAATTAAAGATCTCAATTCTAGCTTGTATACTTGATCCTTTATGATCAAACGTATCTTTGCATCTCTACAAGGATATTCTTCTTATCCTTCCAATTCGCTTCCTCTAAGCACCATCAAATCTTCAATTATGTTCTGCACATTCAATCCTCAACTTGACCTTATATTTATATCTTACACATTGTCAAGTTGAATTGAATACAACTTAGAATAATTAATTTTCATCTCCTCATTCAACAAGAACCAACAAAGAAATCAATTGAACTCAATATGCCAAAACAAGAAAATCCTTTGTTAGCTAACTTTTCTTGGTAGATCCTAACTCAAAGCGACTTTCCTATGTTAACCCAATGAACTAAGTTAACATTGCATATTCATAAAGTCTCTTTAACCAATTGAGCTCAGTTAATAATATTTATATCCAATATTTCCTTCATTAACCAAGTGAGCTCGGTTAACACTCAACTTCTGCAAACTTTCCTTTGACACATGAGTGAACTTGGTAGACACTATCTTTTGAAATAGGCAAACTCTAGAATGTCGAAAGAAACAAGAAATAGTCTTCAATTCCCGAGTGGCCTTGACATAATCTAATTGGAAATGATTTGACATTTTGTGTAACATTAAAGACAATACACAATTAATCAATTGTTTCCATCAATCTCCCTCTTTGGCATTGATGGAAACACAACATGTCATAATACAATTAAGTTTTAAAGAAAGAATAAAGTAAGGAACATATCCTTCATTTCATTTTGATTCTCATCCATGAGAACTCCATCTATTAGTGTGAAGTCCCTCTACCTTCAGTTTCTCCCTCTATCAACAAAATCTATTTTCAACATCTTCTTCTAATAGAAAGCTTTCCTTCTTTGATATCAGACCAAGTTCATTCACCTTGACATCTCTGGAAATATATACTCTTCTTCTTTATAAAATTTATGTGAGGTATGATAGTAAACTTCTCCATATTTTACATCTCATACCAAAGACAATATTCTATGAATATCAATGTACCTCATATGTTGATTCATTTTCCCTTTCCAATACAACATCTACTAACTAATCTTCAACATGTTCTAGTTGATGCATTACTAAACTTTATTAAATGAGCTTCAAATAGGGTAATGACCCCTAACTTACCTCTTAGATACAAAAATGTAACCTTAGATAATGGCTTAGTGAACATATCTGCAATTTTCTCTTTAGTATTCACATATTCCAATCTTACCTCTTTATCTTTTACCAATTCTCTCAAAAAATGATATTTTATAGAAATATGTTTGGTTTTGGTATGCATCACAAGATTCTTTGATATATTAATTGCACTGGTGTTATCATAGAAGATAACCATTGGATCCTCAATTTCTATCTTCATACCTGCCAACAGTTGCTTGAACCAAATAACATTTGAACAATTAACTATTGAAACCACATATTATTGTTGGTCTTAGATAGTTTTGACATTTGAGTGTCAACACACTTAAGCATTTTTTATATTGAAGCCGAATACACTATATATGTTGAGCCATAGTGTGTGTGTCGAGTTAGTATTTCAACAGGTGTCGAGCAGTACATAAGTGCCAAGTGACAAATAAGTGTCAAGTCATAGTTGATGTTGAGAAAGCTAGAATGCAATATATGTTGAGTGAGCCAAAATCATGTACATGCCGAGTGAGACAGAGTGTAACAGGTGCCAAGCAATCTAGGATAGTATATGCCGAGCACCAGTAGTCCAGTATGTGTCGAGTAACATAGAATCAACATAAGAGTTTGTATCCTCACAAACTCAAATGTAAACCATTTTTAGAGCCAACATAGAAATATTTCAAAAAGGAAAAAGGATAAGGATGAATCATTTACATTCCCTATGTGATCTACATCCAACCAATTAGAAAAATGGAGAAGGCATGCAACTAATGAGAAAAATACAAGGTATGAGCGGGAATTTGAGATTCAATGTGGATTGTAGATCCATACCTAATCCTAAGTGTTCACAATCTTTAAAAGGAGGTCAAAAACTCCATTAAAACCAAAAAGGGAAGAGAACGGTGTATGGGGAGATTATAGTGAAATTGTAGAGTGAAAAAAGAAAGACTTAGAGGAATAGTGCAAAAATTTCATATCTAGTTGATTAGAATAGAAGAGGGGACACATAAAAAGATCATATCAAGAAAGCATCAGAATAGGAAGAGAAAATCTAGTAGTTGAATCCAATAATTGAGAATTGCACTCTTTTAGGTCAAATGTTCTAATGCTTTCTCACTATTGTATTAGATGTTGAAATCCTATATTAATAGGTTAGCTTAACATCTAGGTAGGAAAACCTTTAAAAAAGGTGATGAAAAACCTATGTATTAGGTGGGTTTAACAACCTATTGTAAATCCTTTAATAGGGTGACACTTCATGTAAAGTGTTTGTAAATCCTCTAATTAGGTTACTATTAACATAGTGTAAAGCCTTTAACAGGGTAGGCCTTTCATAGGACAGACCATCAGAAGTAGTTGAACATATTGCTGCAGTAATTTTTGTGTGTGTCATCCCCACCCCAGTTTTACCTTCTTCTTCCTAGAGGGTTTTTGGGTTACCAAATCTCTTGTTTCATGTGTTGATGCTTGTTTTCATTTCATGTTTTTTTATATGTTTACATGCATATACTTTACTTTAGTTATGAGATTAATGAAGGTTTAAAAGAATAAAAACTAGTTACTTCTGATTCACCCCCCTCTTAGAAGTACTCTTCCCATTTGAACATTCCAACAATTCGTATCAGAGCTTTGGTTCTCACAAGGAGAAGCTTAACGGCTTGGAGAAAAAGATCAGAAGATGGAAGTCTTCAAACTTGGGAAGATTATTGACAATCAAGTGATTGATGTGCAATTAGCTCTACATAAATTAGAAGAAGCTAAAGAGGAACTGAGAAAATCCTTAAAAAGAAGAAAGGAGATAGCCATAGCTGAAAATGACACACAATATAAGGAGATTGACACCACACAGGTATTTGCCAATGGATATTCCAAGGAATTTGATGCAGTAATAGTAGAATTGATGAAGAAAAACAAAGCTCAAGTAGAAGAAATAAGATCTATTAAAATGGAACAAGAATCACAAGCCATAATGTTATGTGAAATAACTGAACAAAAGAAGAGAGCAATTGAGGATAGAACCATGCTTGAAGATGACAAGAGAAATCTCACCAATAGACTAGAGGAGAAGACATTTGAGTTTGAAAAGATCTCAAACATGCAGCTAGACACCTTAAATCAAATGATGAATGCTCATCATGAGCTAAACATGAAGGACATTGAGATCTCCACCTTGAAGATGTAGAATGAACAATTGCAAAATGAATTTAAGAGAGGAAAGGAGATAGTAGAAAGCTACAACAAACCAAATGAGGCTATCAAGTACTTTGAACAATTACTGAAATCACCAAGGGCTAGTAATGATACTTCACAACTTGTTTACACTAGCATTGAATAAGGAGAATCATCCAAGCCTACAGTAGAAAGGAAAAAAAAAGGTAAGAACACCAAACCCACTTGTCATTTCTGTAATAAAAAGGGGCACACTACTAATGTTTGTAGGAGTAGAAAGATCAATCAACAAGACACATCCAAAAACAAAAGTTATTGTCACAAGTGTAACATGCAAGGACATTCAACACAAGACAACAGAACCAAATTCATGAGGACACCAAGATTTGAAGGTCACTACTACAACTTCAAAAAATATGCACATAGAGCTTTTGAGTGCAGATCAAAGCCTATGTGGACATCTAATCAGCCTACAAGGAGAAATAACTATGCATACTACTACAATTGGGATTACAACACTAGGAAAAGTTGTCACTACTATCAAGAATATGGTCATGTCCCTCAAAACTGCATAAGAACACACTTCAAGGGAAATTACAGTAGATGGTTAAGCCAAACCACATGATTTAGTTGCTTGAAGACAGGACATGACAGTAGGAACTGTCCAAAAAAGGATAAAGCACCCAAGTCAGAAGTCAACAAGGGTAAAGAAAAAGTTGATGTGGAATATATCAGGATAAAAATGAAAAAGACATGGCAAAGAAGAGATGGATCAAGTACATCCAATGGAGGGATCACTTCACCCAAGAAGTCAAGTGATCACACTTCATCCAATTAAGCACAAGATAGGTACATGAGATTGATATATATAAAGATATATCATACATCATCCCAAAAGAACAAAGAAGTGCTGCCAAGAAGAAATCTACATGAGAAAAGATGTCAAGTTAAAAATTCAATTTTTATAGAAGATGTTGAGCTACCCTTGGATGCCAAGTGAAACTCCAGTATATGCCGAGCTAGAAAGTCTAGTTGATGCCAAATGAGATATGTTAGTGGAAGCTGAGTAAATAAATCACAATGGGAGTTGGGTTATACTAAATCCTTCAAGTGTTGAGTGTACAGTTGCAAGTACTATGCAATAAATGCTAGGTTTTGAAGCTAATAAAGTTGAAAATATCCATTTTCAAGCCATTCAAACTCAAAGAAAAGACAAGAAGAGTGAAGAGGTGACCAAATAGTGACTTATCAGTGATTTACACCAATTCCATTAGTAATTCAACTCAAACTCTTCAACTCAAAGGTATTTCATCAAGTGCCAAGCTACGCAATATTTGAAAATTTATTTATTATTAAACCCTAGTTCGGTCAAGATGGCATCTGGGTCTAAAACCACAAAGGGAAAGGGTGATCATGAGATTCAAACTGTTAGCAATGAGGTTAAACAACCCAAATTTAGGCCAATACCTAAAGTTTCCTATAAAAATGACCTAGTAGGTGCTTTGTTAGTCATTCTAGACAAAGTTGTAATGGTCCAAGATGTCAGAAAATGTTATAACTGTAAGATTAGAGCCATAGGTGACCTAGCAATTTTCAATTCCTTTGATAAGTTGTGTGACAAGGGGGTATTGAAGGACGAGTTTCAAATTTTTGAGAAGATGGGTTTAACTAAAGCCCTAGTTTTTCCTATTGTATTTAAACCTGAATGGATTCATATAGTGTTAAGCCAAATTCATGATGGATCATTTTGGTTAGAAATAGGGCCAGTGAAGATCACACAGAAAATTATTCATAGGGTTACTGGATTCCCAATCCTAGATCGGCCTAAGACCTTGAGAAGTGACAAAAAGGAGGCCATAGAAAAGAACACTAGTGTCAAATGGAACAAAAAAGGAATGACCATAGATACCATCATTGATCCCCTACTTGATTTTGTTGTTAGAGTCATATCTCATAAATTCTATCAATCAAGTAGATTGAATAGCGTGCCATGCATAGCATTAGATGTTGCATATAAACTTGTGAAGAAGGACCACACATATGATCTGGCAAAGCTCATGCTACAACAAATCAATGAAAATTTGGGAGCCATAAGGAAATCTAAAGGAGTTCAATGCAAATTTGGACTAGTATTGGTTTTCATATTTTTCTATGTCATGAAAGAATTTCCTTCAGTTGGAAAGGTAAGATGGGATCCTAACAAGACAATTGTCACACAAGCTAATGAGTTTATTGAGAAAATGGGAGACAATTCTGATGTTCAGATGACAAGTTACTTTAAGGACTTCAAGAAGTCCATGAAACAAAGGATGAGGATACTAGTATCATTGGTTGAGCAACATGTAAATAATATTTTTTTCTTGGTTGACATATATTACACCTACATCCATTTAGTGATACCTAGAGTAACATGGCTTAGGACACTTGGATATGAGCTTGATGTAGACCAAGCTTTAGCTGTAATCACTAATTTACTTGAAGAATAAATTGACAAGGATGCACCTCATTTTGGAACTTATGATATTGTCAAATCTAGGGTGGTAATAGATTTAAAGACAACCTTTGCAGTAAAGAAGAAAGATAAAATGATAAGAAAAATAAAGAAGACGTTTGGGGCAGATATTGAAGTTGAAGTAGGTGAAGAAGAAGTAGAAGAAGCAGAAGGTGAAAGTGAGGAAGAAGGTGAGCAAGGGCAAGAGCCAAAAGAATTGACACAGGGCCTAGAAGAGGAAAAAGAAGAAGGTGCCAAGGAAGAAGAAGCTGAGGAAGAATCCACTAAAGCCAAAGGCACCAAAAGAAAAGCCAAAACTCAGCCTGCACCTTAGCCCAAGGTAAAGAAAGGGACAAAGGCCATTGAAGTCAAAGTAAAGAAGCCTACTACAAGGGCTACCACCATGGCTACAACTCAAAAGGAAAAAGATGAAGCTAAAGAAAATAAGAAAGCCACAAAGCAGACTGGTGAAGAACTAAGGAAGAGAAGAAAATATGTTGCCTAGCTAGACTCAGATGAAGAAAGAATAGAGTTAGATGATATCAACCAGTTTAAAATGGTAAGTCATCCCACAAAGTCAGCCATTAACAAGTTATGTGTAAATATTAAAAAAGAAAACTTGAATGGTTTAAAGAATAGAGACTTTAATAAGCTCAATAAAGAAGAGAAAAATAAAATAGAGGAATCAGTGTATGCAATGATGGTAGAATACAAACACATACCTCTATAGTTAGACAGTACAATGCCCAAGGAACTATACAAGATAGTTGCAGATAAGTGGCATTTTTGTTTGCAAATGGAGAAGGAGATAAGAGAATCAACCTTAGCTAGAATACTGCCAGACCTGACTAAAACTCAAATAACTAAGGCAAATAAAAGGAATAATAGAAAATTTTCTCCTAAAAATAGAGCATTTTGCATTCTCCAAAATAAGATAGAGGATGTTGTAAATAAATCCTCAAAATTGTGGAAGTCAATATACAAGTCAATTAATGATGTATTTGATGAGGAATATAAGGCTAAGGCCAGTTCAAAGAGAAGAGAAGAGAAGGAGATAGGAAAGAAAGAGGAGAAGAAAGGTGAGGAAGGAAGAATAGAAAAGGAAGTAAATAAGGAGGAAGAAGAGAAGAATACAACTAAAGGAGAGGAAAAGGAATTAGATGGATAGGAAGAAAAAAGTGTGCAACACACACAAATGCCACCTCCTAGCCCTCCTCATGCCTCTATTACATCTGTGGAGACCATAAAAATAATGGATGTTATTGACACCTCATGTCAAAACATCAATACTTTAACTATAGAGGATCTCTCAAAGATCCTTCACCAATCTACTCTACAGGCACAGTTGTGTAAAAGCCCTGTATTGGTGATTGTAGATGAACTTCAAAGAGAAATAGTACCACCTCAAAGAGAAAAGGTGAAGCCAAAGGAACAACCTTTTACATAAACTACTACTAAACTCCTATTACTTCCACCACCATCTCCACGAAAAGCAGTAAGTGATGCACTTCAAATGTCCAGTGTAGCAACAGGGGAAGATATAGGAAAACAAGAATAGTCAACAAGTTCACCCCTAGCAATTGTCAGTGATATAGGGAAATCAGAAGAAAAGAAGGAAGAGACAAGAGATGAAGAGCAAGCTGCAATCTAGATATTGGTTGAATTACCAAAAACTAGTACTCCCACTCAAACTCTTTAGAAGCTGAGCACAAAGATGATATCAATGCAAGTTCAAACACTAGGCTCAAGCTCTACAAAGGTAGCCAGGAAACTTCACTATGGAGATTCTGAACTTGATGAAGAGATCATCATTCCCTCCTATGAATCCAACACCCTCACCATAGAAAAGATAAATGAAATACGAAGTTCACTGGATAGGAGAAAGAGACAAGAAGTATTGAGAAGAGAATACAAGTATAGGCAAGCATTGAATGAGATAAAGGATATCTTCATGGATGCCTTCAGCTTGTAGTCACCAAATGAAACAAGGCCTATAGTAGAACAACTATCAAATATAGTTGACCAGGTGACTAATGAAGACCATTATACAAATGTAAAATTAATGGAATGGTTAGAAAGAAAATTCCAAGGAAAAGTAAATGAGAAAATATGAAATGACATAGCATTAGCAGAAGTTGAATTGGCTAAGAAATTAGAAAGAATAAAAATTGTAATTGGTAACATTTTCTCATTGTACACCAAACTGTGTGATTTTTCCAACTTCACACAAGAGACTAGCCAAAGAATAATGAGCTTGGAAAGAAATCTCAAGATTTCTAGCATGCAACTTCCAACAAGTCCAGCTCAGAGTGAGAAGCATTTTGCATAGATGCTTCACACACAATGGGAATTAGTTGTATTAACAGTAGAGGAAGCAAACATAAAAGCAAAATTAATGCAAATCCAGTCCTCCATAACCCCACATTTAGAGGTCCTCCATAAGGAGCAAACATACATAGAAACAGTCCTAAAGAAAAATCCAAATCTTTCTACCCTAGATGGACTTGTATGCCTTGTTGCAGAGACTACCATCGAGCACAAGTAACTGGACATTGCATTGGAAAATTGGGATGCAGCTCTGAAGACACTCCTAGAGGTAAATAGTACATTTTTGGCTAAGTATGGTATTACTCCTTAGAACCCTTTGACATCAATGTCAAAAAAGAGGGAGATATATAAAAGGGGGAGATATATATACATTAGGAGGAGATATGTATATATGAAGATATATGGAGAAATACCAATTTTTGATGATTTTGATTACATTCTTTCATTCATTTTGTGAATAAAGTGGAAAGTCTATAGGTAGCCAAAAAGGGACAAGAAATAAGACAAAGTGAGGAGGAGATGAATTTTTTTGGCAAGCATGTGGAAAACAAATCTAAAATAGGGAACAAGAATAGGACAAAGGACATAGAGCATCAAGCACATTCAACACATAATTTTGATTGCAAAAAATGCCAAGACACAAATCAGCTCAGGGAGAGTTAAGGTATTTTGATATAATTTTGAACAATTCTAAAATTTTGTGGATAAGGTAGGCAATGTCTAGCTAAGTGTTTTTGACACTCATGTTAAAGGGAGAGATTGTTGGTCTTAGATAGTTTTGACATTTGAGTGTCAACACACTTAAGCATTTTTTGTATTGAAGTCGAATACATTATATCTACTAAGCCATACTGTGTGTGCCGAGTTAGTATTTCAATAGGTTCCAAGTGACTTCAAGTATCGAGTAGTATATAAGTGTCGAGTGACAAATAGGTGTCGAGTCATAGTTGATGTCAAGCAAGCCAAAATGTAGTATATGCTAAGTGAGCCAGAATCATGTAAGTGCTAAGCGAGACAGAGTGTAATAGGTGCTAAGCAATCCAAGATAGTATGTGCTGAGCACCAGCAGTCTAGTATGTGTCGAGTAAAACAAAATTAGCATAAGAGTTTGTACCCTCACATAATCAAATGTAAACCATTTTTGGAGCCAACATAGAGAGATTTTGAAAAGGAAAAAGGATAAGAATGAATCATTTATATTTCCTATGCGATCTACATGTAGCCAATTAGAAAAATGGAGAAGGCATGCAACCAATGAGAAAAATACAAGGTATGAGTGGGAATTTAAGATCCAATGTGGATCGTAGATCCATAAGTCTTCACAATTTTTAAAAAGAGGTTGAAAACTCCATTAAAACCAAAAAGGGAAGAGAACAGTGTATGGGGAGATTATAGTGAAATTTCAGAGTGAAGAAGGAAAGACTTAGAGGAACAGTGTAGCAGTTTCATATCTAGTTGATTAGAACGGAATAGGGGACACATAAAAAGATTAGATCAAGAAAGGATCAAAATAGGAAGAGCTGATCTAGTACCTAAATCCAACAATTGAGGATTACACTCTATCAAGTCAAATGTTCTAATACTTTCTCACCATTGTATTAGATGTTGAAATCCTATATTGATAGGTTAGCTTAATAGCTAGGTAGGAAAACCTTTGGAGAAGTTGATGAAAAACCTATGTATTAGGTGGGTTTAACAACCTATTGTAAATCCTTTAACAATGTGACACTTAATGTAAAGTGTTTGTAAATCCTCTAACTAGGTCACTATTAACATAGTGTAAAGCCTTTAGTAGGGTAGGCCTTTCACAGGGCAGACCATCAGAAGTGGTTGAACACATTGCTACAAATTTTTGTGGGTGTCATCCCCACCCCAGTTTTACCTTCTTATTCTTGGAGGGTTTCTAGGTTACCAAATCTCTTGTGTCATGTGTTGATGCATGTTTTCATTTCATGTTTATTTATATGTTTACATGCATATACTTTACTTTCAATTATGAGATTAATGAAGATTTAAAAGAATAAAAACTAGTTACTTCTTATTCACCCCCCTCTTAGAAGTACTCTTCCCATTTGAACATTCCAACAATTATGCCTCTGCCATGGACTGAGAAATACAATTATGCTTCTTGCTTATCCAAGACACTAGTCTTTTACTAAGAAAAAATGCTCCACCACTAGTGCTCTTTCTATCATCAACACTTCCTACCCAACCAACATTTGTGGATGCTTTCAAATCCAAATTGCCTCCTTTTTTGTACCATAAACCATATTCTTTGGTACCTTTTAGATACCTCATGATTCTCTTGACTGTCATCATGTGATTTTCTTTGGGATTTGCTAAGAATCTTTCTACCATACCAACTACTAATGCAATATTAGACCTTGTGTGAACTACATATTGTAATTTTACAATCATTGATCTGTATGTGGTCTAATCTACCTTTTTGGAATCATCATTTTTGGAAAGCTTATGTCTACTAGACATAGGTGTTCCAACTAGTCTTGAATCTCCCATTCCAAACTTCTTTAGTATCTCCTTGATATATTTGGATTAGGTAATGTAAATACCATCTTTCTTCCGCTAGATTTTCAATCCAACTAATAATTTATCTCTCCAAACATAGACATCTCAAATTCTTTATTCATCTCTACTGAAAATGTCTTGCATAATGCTGGAAATATAAGAGGAGTAACTGAGAGGGGAGAGGTGAGTTAGTTATTACCAAAATATTTATCCTAGATCCCTTAGATGCCAATATAGAATAACTGAATATTGTTGATGCTCGGTAAACACACATAAAATGATGTAACTCAGTAAGTATTGATTATGAAAATCTTTAAATGTTATATGTGATTACCCTTATTTTAACTTAGTTACAAACACATAAAATAAAATAGCATGAACACACTTGGCACCAGGATTTAATGTGGAAACCCAATTTGGGATAAACCACCAATTACAACTAGTTACTATTTTCACTCTTTTGAAGAGAGCCCTGTTAGGAGACAACCCTATTAAAAGATTTAATCATCTCCCTTGTTAGAGTCTTAAGACAATTTAATAGAATTGTCACCTTGTTAGAGGATTTACAAATAGCTACTAAACCAACTCTGTTAAAAGGTTTATATTACTGCTACAATGGTTAGAGAGTAACAATGAGATGACCTAATTTGAATGCAACTAAATTTGCTAATTAAAAATATCTATTCTATCTTATACTTGATCATTGCTAATCAAATATATCTTTTCTACTTTGTAAGGATATTTTGTTTATCCTTCAAATTTTCTTCTTTTCTTCATCATTAAATCTTCAATACATTCATAATTTCTTACTTCTTATTGAATCCACAACTTGACCTTATATTTATATCTTTCATATTATCAAGTCAATTCATATACAACTTAGAATAATTAATATTCATCATCTTAGTTTGCTAGAACCAATAGATAATTTGATTAATCTTAATATGCCAAAATAAGAAAATCTTTTGTTAGCCAACCTAGCTCAATAGATACTAACTCAGAAATAATTTCATGTGTTAACTAATAGAAGCTCAGTTAACACTGTAAACTTGCAAAGATCCTTTGGCAACCAAGTGAGCTCAGTTAATATTGGTTCCATTCAACTTTTCTTCATTAAACTAGTGAGCTTGGTTAACACTCGTCTTCTATAGACTTTCCTTCGATGCTCAAGTGAACTCGATAGATATTGCCTTCTAAACTAGGCAAACATAGGAATGCTTAGTAAACATAGAAAACTGTCTTCACTACTCGAGTGAACTTGACATATACAAACTAATAATGATATGATATTTGTGTAACATCAAATACATTACACAATTAATCAATTGTATCCAACAACACAAGTCATCATTTCCTGTAAATAAAGTGTCATCCACAAATATTTCTGCCAACACAACCTTCTTGTCTAGTCCATCTTTTATGCATAGACTACTATTATCATTTGTTCTTTGAAAACTAATTTTTATCAAGTACTTATGAATTTTTTCATACCAAGCTTTGGGATCTTACTTGAGACCATACAATGCTTTGTGTAATTTTCAGATCATATCTCTTTTGCTAGGATCTACAAAACCTTCAAGTTGTTCTACGTAGACTTCCTCATCAAGAATTCCATTCAAGAATGAGGACTTTACATCCATTTGATAAAATTTAAATCCTTTGTGAGTTGCATATTCTAGTAAAGTTCTAACACATTCTAATCTTACAATAGGAGTAAATAATTCACCATAATCAATAGCTTCTTCTTGAGAATAACCTTTACAAATTAATCTTTCTTTGTTTCTCCAAACTTCTCCTTCTTCATTTAGCTTATTTTTGAAAACTTGCTTTGTGCTAGTTATATTTTTATCCTTGGGTCTAGGAATAAGAGTCCAAGTCTTATTCTTCTCTATCTATTATATTTTTTCATTCATAGCTTCAATCCAACTTTCATTATACAAAAGCATTTAAAACATTTTTAGGTTCAATTTTAGCAAGAAAACATGTACTTTTCAATTTGTTTCTTATCATTGTTCCATCTAACTTGTCTCCAATGATCTGATCAGGTGCATTGTGCTTTTTGACATATCTTACTAAGATAGGTACCTTAGATTTGGAGTTTGTTTCACTAACCTCTTCACGATTTTCTATATTAAGCTCGAGTTCCACTATTTATGACTCAAGTCCATTGGACTCAATTTTCTTTGGCAATAAATCGATAGCTTCTTACTATGACTCAGGTCCATCACACTATGACTCAGGTTGCACTAGTTTCAAATTGATATCTTTAGGATATTTTGGGGACTCGGGAGGTGAAGCTTCCTGACTTCTAGATAGATTTGGAAATATACCAAGTTCATAATAAACAAATCTTTTGTAATTCTCAGGTTCTTTGATCCTCTCTTCTTCATTCTTTTTTGCAAACTCATCAATTCTCACATGTGCACTTTCTATAATCTTATGAGTAGACAAATTCAAATATTTGTATGTTTTACTTTTACGGGAGTATCCTAGGAATATGCCTTCATCACCTTTGATATCAAATTTATCTTTCCTAAATTATTTTAAGATATAAATTTTTCTACCAAATACTTTCAAGTAACTTACATTAGGTTTGTAGCCATACCATAGTTCATAAGGAGTTTGATTTGAGTTTTTCTTCAACTATACTCTGTTCAAGGTATGCATTGTGGTGCTGATTGCTTCCTTCTAGTATTTGATTGCAACATTATTTTCTATCATCAATGTTCTTGCACAATCCATGATGGATTTGTTCCTTCTTTTTGCTATACCATTCTTCGGAGGTGTCAAGGGCTGATACTTTTCTTTTAATTCATTTTTCAATGTAAAATTCACTAAATTTATTGGAAATGAATTCACTAGCTCTGTTCAATCACAAACATTTTATCTTCTTTCCAATTTCTTTCTTTATTCTTGCCAGATACCACTTAGATACATAATTACAGTCATCATTATAGAATAATCATTAAAAAAAAGAATAAAATACTTATCTCCATTATAACTCTCTATTTCAATAGGTCCACATAGGTTTGTATGAACTAACTCCAATACTTCTTCTGAATGATAGTCCTCACTTCTAAAACTTGTCTTTCCCATCTTACCAATTTGATAATTTTTGTATAGGCCCATATCAGGTTTCCTTGGGCTAGGAATACCTCTTACTCTTTTCTTCTTACTTATCTTGATTAGATTATCAAAGTTTACGTGACATAATCTTTTGTTCCATAACTAGCTTTCCTCTACTTTAGCAATAAAGCATGAACTTTCACTGAGATCTAGGTAAAATAGGTTACCTTTTATTTGTTTGCTAGAACCACCTAGATCTCCCTTTCCATCTAGCAGTTTGGCCTTCCCATTCATGAATTCTACCTTCAATCCAATGTTATTCAATTTTGTGCCATACTAAATAGATTATGCTTTAGTCCTTCAACCCAATAAGCATTATCACATCTGAGTTCATTGGTTAGTGAGATACAACCTTTTCTCTTTATGCAACAAGGTTCATTATTTCCAAATCTCACATTACCACCATCATAATGTTCCATGTGTTCAACTTTTGTTTTATCACCATTCATATGATGTGAGTAGCCGCTATCATTAATCCATGTATCATTCTTGCTAACATGAGAAATCAGTATCATTTCATCTCCTTCATTATCAAATTCATCTTTTACAAAAATATGTACCATTTTATCATCTTCATTACTATCTGAATTTTTAGCTATGAAACAAGATTTCTTACCTTCGTCCTTGTAGTCCCTACAATTTTTGAAATCCTTCTTGCCTTTATACCTTTTGTGCTTCTTTTCATTTTTGTCTTCTCTGTTTGGACATCTTGCTGCAATGTGTTGAACTTCTTCACAAGAGAAATAAACTAAAGGAATTTTACCTTTATATTTTCCTTTGCCTTTCGTATATCTTCTTGCAAGTAATGTTTCAATGGCTTCAAGATCAACATAAGAACTTTCTTCCTCTTCACTTTTAGATTGTTTGCTTTTACACCTTTTGGATTTCTTATTAAGTGATATTTTGGCTTCAAATGTAGACTCAAGATTGCTAGAACTAGGAATATAATTATCATAGTTATTTAATTCAAATTTTGTCAACCTTCCAACTAGTGCATCCATAGTTATCTCATTATTTGGATCACATCTCATCTCTTGAATAGAAAACACTCTGATTGCATAGAGAGGGAGAAGGGTTCTGAGTGTCTTGCTTACCATTGTTACATCTTCAATTTTTCCTCTAGAGGCTTTGATAGCACTGACACTGGGTTTGATTCTTTCAACATATTTTGCAATGTTTTCATCCTCTCTCATTTTCATTTGATTAAACTAATCTCCCAAGCTTTCAACTTTGTCTCTCCTTACATTGTCATCTCCTCCATTGATGACTTTCAACTTGATCCACATTTCATGAGTTAGTTCAAACAATCTTTGACCTCATCAAATTTGGCATAGTTGAGAGATGAACCAATATCAATCATCATGATATTATCACTCTTTTTCTCTAAAATTTCTTCTACAAACATTGTACTGGTAGGAGCCTTATAAGTAGTGTTTAAGTATTTCAAACCTAAATAACTGATGGTTGCAAGATGCAACTTCATAAGTTCTTTCCATGCTACAAAGTTGTCTCTATTCAACTTGGAAATCTTTCTTCTGTAAGGCATCCTCATCTTTAGCTTAGGTCATTGAAACCTTATCTGCAAGCACCAAAAGCTCTGATACCAATTGTTAAAAATATAAGAGGAATAACTGAGAGGGGAGGGGTGAATCAATTACCACAAAAATAAATTCCAAATCCCTTAAATGTCAACACAAATCAAAACTCTGATTAAACTATATTCTATTGTAACTTGGCAAACACACATGCACTTGGTTAACACTAGCAAATGTTGTAACTCGGTAAACACTAAAAGTCAACTTTAACTTAACAATAACTGAATATATTGATCATAATGTGATTAACCTTAACTTTAACTTAGTTGTATACACATGAAAGAAATGGCGTAAACACAATTGAAACCAAGATTTAACATGAAAACCCAATTTGGGAAAAACCACCAATTGCTACTAGTTACTGATTTTCACTCTTTTGAAGTGAGCCCTATTAGGAGCCAACCCTATTAAAGGTTACAAAACACACTATCAGGTGTGACCTTGTTAGAGGATTTAACCATCCTATTAGGACTGGCCTTGTTATAGGTCTTTAGACAATTCAATCTAGAAATGCCACCTTGTTAGAGATGACTTGATTTCTGATACAAGTGAATTGCTGACCTAATTTTTGATATAATTAGATGACCTAATTTATGGTACAAGTGAATTGTTGATTGTAGATCTCAATTTTGGCTTTTATACTTGAGCATTCTTGATCGAATGTATCTTTGTATCTCTACAAGAATATTCTGCTTGTCCTAATTCGCTTCCTCTAAGAATCATTAAATCTTCAATTATGTTCCACACATTAAATCCTCAACTTGACCTTATATTCATATCTTACACATTGTCAAATTGGCTTGAATACAACTTAGAATAATTAATATTCATCTCCTCAATCGGCTAGAACCAACAAACAAATCAATTGAACTCAATATGCCAAAACAAGAAAATCCTTCTTTAGTCAATCCTACTCAGTACATACTAACTCAAAATGATTTTCCTATGTTAACCAAATGAACTCGGTTAACACTGTGTATTCATGAATTTTCTTTGGTAACTGAGTGATTTCAGTTAATATTGGTTCCGTCCAACATTTCCTTCATTAATCAAGTGAGCTTGGTTAATACTCAACTTCTATGAACTTTCCTTTGATGCCCAAGTGAACTCAGTAGACACTGTCTTTTGAGCTAGGCAAACTCTAGAATGCTCAGTAGACACACAAAAATATCTTCAATGCCTAAGTGAGCTCAACATACATTGATTGACAATGGTATGATTTTTTTTTAATATCAAAGATAATACACAATTAATCAGTTGTTTTCAACTGTACGTCGATCACATGAGCATGTAAAGAAAGAGACAAGTATACAGTGCTATAATCAAATCTAGTGTCTCATATATATCATGATAAATTAGTACAAGTACAATTTGAGATTAAAATTTGGATACATGTCTCTCAAAATGGTACATCAAAACTATCACAAGGATATTTGGCCTATGCTACATGTAGACAATAAGAATGAATCCCTCCCTCTTGTATGGGATGTGGCTATGGAGCTAGTTCTTGAGTCCTATCTGAAAAATGCACTAGTCCCTCTGACCTCCTTGCCTTCTTAGAGTAGTTTGGAAACCCATTTCCCAGAGGTACAACGACTCTATAAGTTGTGTAGTAGTATGGAAACCCCTGTACTACTCTCTCTCTCTCTCTCTCTCTCTCTCCCTCCCTCCCTGTGCAGCTTCTCACCATGAGAAAAATCATCTATAAGTTGGTAGTCCTACATGACAATGGTTGTCCCTACCTACTACAACTCTGCCTTCAGGGCCCTAATTCGCTAATCCTTGGGATCCTCCCCTCTAACGTGTAGGTGCCTCTTGCTTCTTCTCCTATCACTACTACCTCTCCCTCTCCATCGAAGGCTGCATTGAAAGACTCTCCTCCTTTGTTGGATTTTCCTCCTCCCCCTCTGCCCTTTGTGCCCTCTACTATGATCTCATTTGAATGCTGGAAAAAACCCAAAAGCTGCTAGCTCCCTCTCTCTCTCTCTCTCAGTGCATTAGGAGTCATGAATCTAGGGAATGGTCATCTCCTCATCTCTCGAGCATAATCAGGATAAACCCATGCATGTGTCTATGTTGGGAGGTAATCCTAGATATTCTTGTGTAAACCCTATGTCTCCTAGAGAAATTCCATATAATCCAAAATGGGAAAGCAACCCATGTCCTCCTCCTCTCAGAGCCACACATAAGTTGTGGTGTTTATAGGGATCCTCTGTCTATGTCCAAATTGTCTCCATTCACAACTAATAATAAAATGCCAACTCATCTAAAATGTCTCCCACTATACCCTCAATTTTGGTGACTTATATAGGAAGGGTCTAGACATCATGCTTCTTAGGTATCTAGAAATGGATGAGTCTGAAAGAGCAATAGCTGAAGTCAACAAAAAAATTTGTGGGACTCACTTTGGTGGCCTTGCACTTGCTCAAAATCTACTTAGAACTAGTTATTATTGGCCCACTATGCAAGAAGATGTTGTGCACTATGCCAAATCTTGTAAGAAATGTCAACTACATGGAAACTTAATTCATGCTCTTAGACGAGAATTGACTCCATCCATCACACATTGGCCTTTTCACTAACGGGCCTTTGATCTAGTTGGCAAGATTCATACCAATTCTTCAAGTAGACACAAGTTTATCACTATGGCTACAAAATATTTTACAAAATGGGTTGAAGTTGTGCCTCTTTCTACTGCTACTGGGAAGTATGTTACTTTTTAAATTTTGAATCAAATCATTTTTCATTATGGCATTCCCTCCTCCATCATTATTGATGATGAGGTACAATTAAAAAAGGACGTTAGATAGCTCTCTAAGAAGTTTAAGATCAAACAACACTAACCCTCTATTTATTATCCCTAAGGGAATGGGCAAGATGAAGTATCAAATAAGGCATTATTGAAAATCTTGCATATGATTGTACATAAATCAAGAAGAGATTGACATCTGCAAATCAATCCTACATTATGGGCTTATCGAACTAGCATACACACTCCCACTAGAGCTACCCCCTTTGGTCTAGTCTATGGTTCTGAAGTTGTTCTCCCACTAGAGGGTGAGATTCCTTCTTTGCATGTCTCTTTAAAAGGATTGATCATTGATGAAGATTATAAGGAAATGAGAATACATGAGCTTGAAGTCTCAAGTGAATGTTGTAAGTCCACTTTCAATCACATGAGGGCTTATAAATTGATGCATTAATTAACCTTATATTGTATATTAAATTGATTAAATAAAAATAAATATGTAAAATTGATAAATTGATGTATCAATTCTAACCTAGATATATAAAGATATAAATATATCAAATCTTGATCATATAACCATGATGAAGTAAACATCACATAACATATGAAATTCTTGAATAAACAAATAAACTTGTATTTATGAAAAAAAAACTTGTATATGTATATATATGTATGTATGTATGTATGTATATGTATATAGATGTGTGTGTCTATATATACATACACACATGTATATATACATATATGCATATAGATGTATGTATGTATATATACACACACACATCTATATACATATATGTATAGATGTGTAAATATGTATATAGATGTATGTATGTATATATATAGACACACACACACACACACACACACACACACACACACACACACACACACATATGTATATGTCGTGTGTGTGTGTACATCTATATTTATATATCTATATCTATATCTATATCTATATATGTGTATATATACATCCATATATGTATATGTGTATATGTTATATACATGTGTGTATATAGATATATATGTGTGTGTGTCTATACATATAAAATTTTATAATTACAAGTTATACCAATTATATATTTTTTATTTTTCTATTAATTTTATTTATAATATATTCTGATTTAGAATGTGTAAATTATAAGGCAAGAGCCTACAAGACAATGCTATTTGTGAGCCTCTTATCTTGAAGGTCTTAGGTTCAAATATAGTCGAACCTAACAAAAATCATAACAATTTTTTTTTAAAAAAACTTATACCCAATTTTCTATTTAATTAAAAAAATAAAGTGGTAAAATATAAAATAAAAGAAGATTGAAAAGATTGTCAAAATTTTAGCAATAATATACATACTTATTTAAAAGTTGTTTTACTTTCCTTGTTGTGATAAGTATGACTATCTTGATATCAAACCGTTATTTAATATATTTTAATAAAAGAATAAAAGGTAGTTGATATAGAATTCAATTATTTATATTTATATGTAAAAGAATTGCCATTTGATAAAAAGGAAAAGTAATAAGCTAAATTGCAAGACATAAATTTATTATATTCAAGATGAATGATATATTCCATCCACTGGAAATGAAAGTTAATTGAGAATAAAGCCAAAATATGCAGAATCCAGCTGATAGAATTCAGACTACGACACAAAGTGAAATAATTTTAATGGAAAGACAACTGAAATGGCAGTGCTAATGACTGCTTGCAAATGCAGTTAGAAAGGAATATGAACAAATGATTTCCATATGGAAAAGCAACTAAAATGACAGTGCTAGTGATCAGTGCTTGGAAACACAGTTTGAAAAGAGAATGCCTCCTTTCTTCTGTAAAAATGTGAAGTAAAGAGATGCTTCAAGTTGTGTTCGTCCATTAAAATCTGAAGCCCTTTTATTTCAAAGATCTGGAGCTGTCCTTCAATGGCTGTCACTTCCTGAGGGTCTCCCAAGATAGGCGCAGGCAATAGCAGTTACATTTTCAATCTACAAATTAAAAACATGATAATCTTATCACATTTCTATTACGGTTTTGAAAGAAATAACAAAATGGTTGATTTGGATTAAACAACTTAAGCGATGAGAGATATCAAGTTTCTATAATCTATTATAATTATTTTTATAAATTTCTAGATTTGATTTTGTGTATGTTTTTATTCATCACTCTTTTTGATCTATTATCAAGGTGAAACAAAGCAAGAGATCCACATTCTATTATGCATCTCTTGCTTTGCTTCATCCTGATGATGGACCAAGTAATGTAATCTGAAAAATCCATGCTTAAAAATATACATACAATTGAATCCAGAAATCTATAAAACTAAGTCAAGAAATACTCAAAATTTAAGTAAATGTTTCAAATCCTACTATATTGTCATACTATATGATCTATTATGAAATTAATTCCAATAAAACTAATTGCGCTCTATCCTACATAGCCACACGCAATTAGCAGCAATGTTTCAATCTACGAAACAAAAGTATAATCTTATTATACTACCATTAGGGTTTTAAATAAACATTTCAAAACAGAGATCACGTTACATAATAATATGAGACTAATCTAATGAAGCTTTGCTATAACACGAGATTTCATTGATCAGTGGCGGTTAAAGATATCGTCATTACTGGCCATCAACTTTGTTTTGTAATCTGTTCTTACAGCATATCATCTATATTCAAAAAGTCCCAGTCCCCATTTTCCTAATTAAGGATTTGAAAGATTTTAAAATCAAAAGAATTTAGCATGAATGAACTATGATCAAGTTTATCTTTTATTTCAGATTGTTCCAAAGTCTATCTAGCGGAGTCATCTTTAAAGGTGCATCTATTTTTTTAATGCTAATATTGGCGTCCACAGAGTGATTGATATGCATTGTGGTTGAGATCGATAGGGCTGCTTTGGCAGAGAATATAAAATTTGATATAGATTTTGTCAACTATAACTATGACTTTTATAAGATGGATCAGGGAGTATCCATAGTTGCAATAAGTAGCGGAGATGAAATGTGACCAATCAAGGAAAAGGGTTCAAGGTGGGAATGAATGGGTATATATATTGTTGCGCACAATCTATTGGAACAAATTCTGAGTGCTATTTATGATGGATAGGTAGAGGACAAAAAATAAAAGCACAGAACAATACGATGTGCTATTGCATAATAAATTATGTTATATTTCATTTCACTATTGTGTCCATCCCAATTACATTACATGTTGCCTCTATTTATAGAGATCTTAAATTATTTCTGGAAACATCTACATTAGCCGACATAGGAGAAATAAACTTTTTCTAGAACTATCTACAACTTTCAAAACTTTACCTAACCCTATACGGCTTCCAGAACTTTACCTAACCCTATTCGGTAATCCTCTTGAAAATTTCAAAATCTTTTATTATTCATTTACAATTCATTTGAGTTGAAATTACACATTCCAACACTCCCCCTTAATTTCAACCTCAAATGTTATTACATACAAATGCCAAAATGCTTTCTTTTGCCGAATGCCAAAATGCCATTTTCTAATAATAATGCCTTTGTTAATGCATGCCTGTCACTTGCCTCATCTGCCACAAATGCTGAAAATCTTTTTTCTTCTTTGATGCCATGCGAAAACCTTTTTCTGCTTTGATGCCATGCTGAAAACCTTTTCTTCTTTGATGATTTGTTCTAATCCTTTTCCAAATGATGTTGTATTTTTCCTTACTCTTGAACATTTATACTTAAACAAACTTTCAATCATACTTGTAATTTTCTGCCAATTCGATCCGTAGCTCCATCCAAAGTCCATTTTTAAGCACTTGTCCATACAAATATTTTTACAGTACTTATTCCAACACATCTTTTCACTATGACTCTCTAAGCCACAAATATTACATGGATGTAGATCTCAACATTTGTCTTTTGTGTGTCCTTTTCTGTTACAATGTGAACATTGCAAAATATTTATGCCTTCAATTGATTCTCTTAAACCTTTATTCATCTTTCCACTACCTACATCATATCCAAGACCTGCATATTTTGGCCTTACTGTAGTCTCAATTGGATTCCTTATTCCCTGTTCATCCTTTCCTAGACCTTTACCTTTGAAACCCATTCTTTCCATAATCTTTAAGCCAATACTATTATTATCATAACAAACAAGATCTGAAAACTTCTTTTCATCATGAACACTTTCAACTTCATAAAAATCACAGTTCTCAATCCCATAATCACTTAAATCATTTGTGTCACAAAATACATCACACAGAGATGGATTAAACTTTAAATTTCTACTCTCTTGCTTTAGATTAAACAATTCAATCTTCAACATACTATTTTCCTCTTCCATTTTCTTCACCTTTTCTTCTAAAGCTTTTATCTTTTTTTCAACATCATCAAACATTTTTAATTGTTCTTCTAAATCTTTATTTCTAATCTTAATATCATCAAACAACTTTATTTCTTGTTCTAGTTCTTCATTTGCATTTATATAAACACTCATCTGATTTAGAAAACTTTGCCTTTCTACACTTAGTTCATTTCTTAGCTTTGTCAATTCTCCTTGCAAAACATCATTTTCACACAATAATTTTACATTTTCTTTCTTCACCTTCATTAATTTTTCTTCTAAATTAGTTGTCTTCTCTTTTCGAACTCTACTACCTTTTCCCATTGAAACACAAGAGTTTAACACACTTTGTTCTTCTTTCCTTTTAACAGCAATAGAGGAATTTCTCAACTGAAATTAAATAAAAATTTGTACCATACCTATTTGCCAAATCCTTTCTCTTCCTTAGATCTTCAGCTTTGCTCTCATTTGCCTTTTACCCACAAGGACATTTGCTCATAAAACAATGTCCATATTTTCTACTACTCAACACTTGTCTTTTATTACACAAATCAATTCTCCTCCATATTTCAGCAGCACCAAAACATTGCTTCCTATTTAATCAACAATTTGCCCACCTAGCTCTTTTATCACAATCTGAAATTCTATACAACCTTCTATCCAACTAGGCTCTGATACCAATTGAAGAAACATAGTATAGCTCTGATACCAATCTAATGGATAGGAAGAGGACAAAAAATAAACACACAAAACAATACGATGTGCTACCGCACAATAAACTATGTTATATTTCATTCCACCATTGTGTCCATCCCAATTACATTACATGTTGCCTCTATTTATAGAAATCTTAAATTATTTCTGGAAACATTACATTAGCCCACATTAGAGAAATAAACATTTTTTAGAACTATCTACAACTTTCAAAACTTTACCTAACCCTATTCGATAATCCTCTTGAAATTTTCAAAATCCTTTATTATTCATTTACAATTCATTTGAGTTGAAATTACACATTCCAACAATTTATAACTAAATAATTTGAATCAAATTATATGTTCTATTAATGAAACTAAAAATTATAGAATATTTCAAATCACACCATACCATACCTCTTGTCTTAAGATCTGATTCTCCTGCTGATAATGGTTTATGTTTGAAATCATCTGTTGCACATCCTGAGGTGCTATACATGTTTCACAGGTAGCGTTGGTAAGTGTATGGCAAAGTAACATGTTTTCATCACGGAGCATTTGGTTTTCCTCACGAAGAGTGCAGGTGTCACTATGACTTTCCTGGCCCTGCTCCACACTCCAAACAACAATAATACAGTTAGGCTATGATCTAACATTGTAGATCTGAATGTTCACGAATTCATTCAGTAAAAACATATTGATTGATAACCTTTATCATAGTTCTCCTATTTTGAAACCAGAACTTGATTTGTTGCCAGGTGAGATCCAATTGATTGCTCAGTTCAGCTCTCTGTTTCTCATCAGGATGTGGGCACTGATTGAAATATCTGCATAAAGAGAGAGAACTCATGATTATTACAATCTGTAGCATACTTCAAAAATAATTGTTAGTGTAGGAAATTATTGAAAGGGGCGGATGAATTTAATGACCTTTCCAAATACTGAGTCTGTTCAGGGCTTAAACGTTGATAGGGTTTTCTTGGTTTGTTTCTCATCTCATCATTGCTAGACATCTGTTTGCCTCTGTCCATGCTTTCCATTTTTCTGTTTCGCTCTTTGCCCGGACTCTATTTATGTCTGCTTATGAAATGAAGATAGTTTACACGGCTAAACTCTCATTTAAATAGGACATCTTAAAGTTAATTTTAAGGTAAAAGTGTTAAATAGTTAAAATTGACTAACTTTTTTTATGGACTTGATTGGTTCTTAGTATGGGTCACCCTTAAACATCACAGACTAAAGATAAAATTAAACTTAAAAAGTAAGACAATTTTACTTATTTAACACTTAAATCTAGGAATGAAGCCATCCTGTGTGATTTTAAGTCAACCTCTTAGTGTGTTGTTTAGGGAGAACCCTACGAAAGTATTTACATAATAAAAACCTAAAATTTCCTTAAAAGATACAAACTACTATAAAAAATAAAAAATTCATTTGTAACATAGTATAATGGTTAAATCTAATTCTTGTTAGAATCATTCATATTGTAATTTTAAATAAGTTATTGTGATCATCAACAATGTACAAACTCATGCATTTAAATTTTCAAAATATTTTTCTACTACCAATTAAATGAAAATGGGGCTCTTAGAGATTTTACCTCCCTCTTTTTTGTATCTTGGCGAGGGTTGTTCACTTATTCTACGGTGCTTGCCTTAGTATAAATCTAATGTTAAAATAATAAATGTATCATAATATACAAAATATTTTAATCACAAATCTTATATAGTTAAATTCTATTCATATATATCATCTATACCATTGTAAATAAATTATAGTATGAAAATAAAAATATTTAAATAATAATAATATATAATAGTTTTTCTTAAAATATTATATAATATAAGTATAGATAATATTTTAAAAAACTTCTAAACTAACTTACTCACAAAATATATAATAGAAACTATGTAGTTAAAAAACTTGCATCTAACTATGCATTTTATAATTAAATTTCAAAATGATAAATTTAAACTTGTAAAAACAATAATTTTTTTTAAAATCAAATACAAAAATTGTCATAATAGTAGTTAGCCTATTTCCAAGTACTAAAAATGAGAAATAATAGAATAAACTTTGAACTACAATATCTTAGGAAACACAAAGAAATCTAGCTCAATCATCTTCCTTTAACCAAACATTTAAATAAACCCTCATATATATTGAATAAAATGAAAAGAAAAAATTAGTAGGAAACATGAGGTATACAATATAAAATTCAAACAAATCCAAGTCACTAATATAGCTTGACAAAAATATTAATGTTAATAAAAAATGATAAAGTAAAATTTAGGTCACTAATATATCTTGATCCAATATTTATCTTAGTCAAAATTAATGCTATACTAGCAAGAGAACAATCACATTCATGTCATAATCAAATTTGACCCAAACATCATCTCAAATAAATGAAAATATAAATATAAAAAATAATCATTAAGGTTTTAATACCTTAATAATACCATTAAATCATAGCCACTAATCAAACTTGACCTAATCAATAATTTATTTTAATTAAGTAGTATAAAAATATAGATCTATTGAGAACATATTTAATCATTACTTATAATCAAGAAATAAATTAAACACATAAATCATAGCCACTAATCAAACTTGACCTAATCAATATTTATTTTAATTAAGTAGTATAAAAATATAGATCTTTTCAAATTAGGGACATATTTAATCATTACTTTTAATCAAGAAATAAATTGAAAACATATATTAATATTCATAAAAATAGTAATGTATTATATGAATTTGAAAAAATGGAAGAAGGTAAGTATTTCAAATCAACTAATCTAGTTTTAATATATAAGGTAGTTAAATATATCCTAATACATAAAAATAGTTATTCATAAATTTATAAATAAGTTCATCAAAATGGTAGAAACGTTAAATACTAATAAAATTTTATGATTAATCTAAAATAAATTAATATGGATAAGTCTCCCTATAAATCAAATGAACCAATCATTAGGAGACAAATAATTTAAATAATAAATAAAATTAGTAAATTAATATATAAACTTTATAAATAATGTTTGATTAATCAAAAAATAATTTATTATGATTGATTAATAATGTTAAACTAATTCACTAATGGTGCAAAATAAATACAACAGTTTTGACCCTTCAAATGACATAAACCTCTTAATTTTGTTGCACTAATATATTTGGGCCTCTTTTTAGATGAGCACGATCGATGCAGACACCGACACATTTGTGTCAAATTGTCTTTTTTTTTTTTTTTTTTTTTATAAAATTTTTGCAATTGTGTCAGATAGCATCACAATTGTGAAAGCAATTAAGATCCTAGAGTCAACAAGGCATTGACAATCAATCAAGATAAAGAAGCATTGGAATTGACATCATGCCCTTGGAACATTGTAAGTTCAATCGCTCTTCTACGCATCTTCTAGATAGGTTTCTTGTAATCTTTTCTCAAGGGAAACCCCATATGTTATGCAATGTCTATGCATTTCCTTCAATTTTTTTTGAATTTTTGATCTAGTTTACCTTTCAACAATCCATCCTTCCTACATTTATAAGGAGAGATGATCCAATTCTCACTTTCCTCTAACCACAATATTTTTTTTGGTTTTCAAAGAAAGATATTGTCATATCACTCATGAGATCAAGGTGAAATTATGGAACTCTTTGTCCATCTTGAAGAAGATAATATTTAGGGCTCCTAGTTGCCTATAATCTAGTTCATTCATCTCTACAAATAAGGGATCAAGTCCAATAAATGCCTAGGGATTAGCGGTCTTTTAACATTTCTAGATCCCCATCTAGGAGCTAGTTTTAGGGAACTATACAAGATATATAGGATATGTGGATATTAGAAAATAAATTGCAAACACAAAATGATGCAACAACCACATATTTTGTGTTAAGGACCATAAGGTTCAAGTTCATGACTAAGGTGATCTTCTAGAATAAAAATGATTGTTCAATGTTTTCCATTTGTTATTTTTGTGATGTAAGAATAAGTTCTATTAAATTGTAGAAAAATGTAAAGCTGCATATAGGACATGGACTTGAAGATAATGGTCAATATGCTATGACTAATAATGTGAGTTATAAATTATAATGATTCCAAAGCCTCCTATGCTACACATATAGACTAAAAATATAAGTCTTATTTTTTCCCAAAAACTAACACAAGATAATACTCAAGAAAAATTTTTAATGCAAGATTGACAATAAGAACACATGCAAAACCTAAATAAAACTAAATAAAATGAAGAAACTTTGAATCCAATTTCAACTCAAATATCTCTCTGTATATTATTGATACAAAAGGTTCTACAACAACAGTGATATACTAATATTAATGAAAACCCAAGAAAAAGTTGAAAGAGAAAGGTATGAAATAAGACCACCATATAAAGGAAAACATATACTCCAACGTTAAACACTTGATTTCAGAGAAAAGAAATTTAAGGAGGCATAATTTTCCTACCTTGAAAATTCTGCATCACATTCATAGAAGTCCAAAAATAATATTGTAAGATGGAAAAGGTCCTTGGTTGATACAAGAATTATTGCTCATAGTTTAAGATGAACACTTCTCTCTATATTTTCTTCAATTTATTTTTTCTTACCTAAATTTAAAAAATTGAATTCTTATCTCATCTACTGTAAAATAATATAGGAACACTTTTTATATATAATGTTCACTATATTACATACACTAGAGCTATTAAAATAGTTCTATTACTTTATTACCTAATTTTGGAGAAGCATAAACATATTTGATCAAACTAGTGTAAATGTCTGAGGACCTTTAAGGATAATCTCAACATTATTAAAATTCAACATTTGGTACCTTAAAGCTTATAATTCACATCCTCTAGAGTTTATAATGTTCATAGTATAATAGGATACCCAATTCAACTATGCCACCAAATAGTATAATGTAAAATTTGAACATAAGTGGCTATGCTTGTTGCAAAGATCTCATTATGGCTTTTCTTGATACTCTAAAGCAAGTTACCACAACTAAACCTTGCAAACAAATAAAATGCCAGAAGAATAATAATAAAATTTAATTTTGGTGAAAAAATATATAACATGGAAGTGAGTGAATTCTATTTTTAAGAAAAGGGAAAAGGAAAACACATGAACACTCATTGCTCATGATTATGGTTATGGTTAGGATCATAATAAATAAATTGAGCTAATACTACATGTAGCTTTTCTTGTAGACATGAAAACCTCACAATTAGAGAATTCTAATCAAACAAGAAAATATAAATAAGGCTTAATGAGTGGCCAAGATGAAGGCCAAAGAATACAAATGGGTTTCACAAATTTTTAGAATTTTGGAAACTAAAAAATCAGAATTATAGAAAAAAATTCTACAAGTTCAAGAATAAATCAGGGTTGGTAAAAATTGTTGAAAATAATTATTCAATTGTATATTGTCATTGATGTTCCACAAATGTCACACTCTAAGCAAACACAACTAGTGTTAATCGAGCTCAGTCGGGCACTATAGAAGACTCTGGTATCAACCAAGCAAATTTTTGTGCAAATCAAGTTAAGTTGTTCATTAAAGGAAGTTAGTGTAAACTGAGTTAGGTTGGTCAATGAAAGGAGTTAGTATTAACTAAGTTAGGTTGGTTAGCAAAGAAAATTTTGTATTAACCAAGTGCTCAGTCCAATGTTGGTAGACTAAGAGTAGATTACTTTTATTAATTAAATAGTTAATACAAGCCAACTAAGTGGATGTTAAAAAATTTTCTGAAGGGGCATTCAACCTAACTTGACATTGGGTTTCATATGTATGAAAGGTCAAGTTGTGGACTAAAAGTAAGCAATAAGAAGAATCAGAAAGATGCAAAATAAGAAGGATATCTGATTAAAGAAAAAAGTCCAAAGAGTTGCAAAAAATATTCTAATTAAGGAGGATCAAGAGGATAAACTAGAACTACAATCTTAATATGCAAATTTAGTTGCTTCATCAATCAGGTCAATCATTTTTACTCTCTCACAATTGTTGCAGTGAAGAAGCCTCTTAACAAAGTTGACCTAACAATCATTTTTCAAAATCCTATAACAAGGTGGCATTTCTAGATTGAAGTGTCTGAAGACCTCTAATAAGGTGATTTAAATCCTTTAACATGGTCACACTTAGCTCTATGTTTTGTAAAATTTAACATGGTTGTCTCCTAACAAGGCTCACTTTAGAAGAGTGAAAAGTTGCAACTAGTTGCATTGGTGGTTTTCTCAAATTGGGTTTCCACATTAAATATTGGTGTCTCCTATGTTCATGTTATTTTCTTAATGCTTAATGTTTCTATAGTTATGTCACTAAAGGTTAATACACATTAATATATTAAGACTTCTTTGTTAACCAAGTTACATAGCATATTTAGTTCTAACCAAGAAGAGAAAGGATTTGATAACAAAATGAGAAGTTTTTATTGAAATCTAAGGGACTTGGAATTTTTTTTATGGCAACTAATTCACCCCTCCCCTCTCAGTTACTCCTTTTACATTTCCAACAATAATATCACAAAATAGAGGATTTTAGGCTTCTATAAAATATCAAAGATCTTATAAGAAGCTAGATACTGGTTTTAATGCATTCAAGGGTAATGCTAAAGGAATTGCTTCACACAATTTAGCATCCATAGAGCCCAACCACATATCTTTTTCTATCATTTCCTTCCTTTCATATGAAATATCTTTGTTCAATCATAAGGGGCCCCTTGCTTCAAATTTCTCGCACCAAGTAACCAAGGACATAGAGTGAGATGGATATTTGATGAACACTATTATGATTATATCAAAATGATTACCAAAAAAGAGTTGCTAGACTCAAACTACTTCTCTATCACTTCAGTATATATAGAAACAACCAAGCAATAAAGAAATAGATCCTATTATGATGTAAATGCCATCATAAGAAAACCAAAATGACAATTTTTTTAAAATAAAAGACCAAATGTTATATAAATACATCACTTATGCTTACATAATATAAATACATCACTTATGCTTACATATATAATTTTGGGGCTAGTGATAGATTTCTAAGATTCTATATATATTGATAAACATAGGATGGTTGATTAGTCATGCTTGACATTGTTAATTTTTAATTGTAACATATATATTTTTATGATTTTTTTTCAGCAAACCCAATATGAGCACAACCCTCTAATTTCTTTCATCTGAGCCCATCAACCAAATCCCAAACCCAAACCCAAATCTATACCAATACAAGTAGCTTAGAGTACAAGGAGTAACATAATATTTTTTGACCCTATTAGTACTTGAAATTTAGATTTTGAAGATATATATGCCAACTTAATTCTCATCTTCCACTATGCTTTATACTCCCAATTGCTTCTTAAAGAGTGTTTGAAGACTCCTTTATTGGAAATATAAAAGGAGTAACTAAGAGGGGAGGGGTGAATTAGTTACAACAAAAATAGTTCCAAATCCCTTAGATGTCAGTGCAAAATTTTTACTAATCAAAATCCTTGTACTGTTCGGTTAGAACTAGACATCCAAAGTAGCTTGGTTAACAAAATAAGTTTAATATATTAATGTGAATTAACCTTTAGTAACTTAGTTGTAGAAAAATAAAGTAATAAGAAAATAAAATGAACACATGAGACACCAAGATTTAATGTGGACACCCAATTTGGGAAAATCACCAATGCAACTAGTTACAACTTTTCACTCTTATAAAGTTAGCCCTATTAGGGGCCAACCCTATTAAAGTTTACAAAACACACTATTAAGTGTGACCCTCTTAGAGGATTTGAATCACCCTATTAGGAGTGGCCTTGTTAGAGGTCTTCAAACACTTCAATCTAGAAATGCCACCTTGTTAGAGTTTTTACAAAATGATTGTTTAGTCAACTCTATTAAGAGATTTTTTCACTGCTACAATTGTTAGAGA
The DNA here is from genome assembly GCA_028749045.1 of Cupressus sempervirens. Lineage (NCBI taxonomy): Eukaryota > Viridiplantae > Streptophyta > Pinopsida > Cupressales > Cupressaceae > Cupressus > Cupressus sempervirens. The sequence goes on along the minus strand of CM053791.1, from coordinate 533,376,625 downwards.
GTAACAATGATTGATTTGATTTATAAAGCAAAAAAAAATTACAGATTTAGATCACTGTTCTAGTTTGTCCTCTAGATCCTCCTTGATTAGAATATTCTTTGTAGCTCCTTGGATGTTCTGTCTTCAATCAGAATTCCTTCTTAATTCAAATATTTTCTTGTTCTTCTTACTCCACACTTCAATCCATTACTTGACCTTTCATATCTATGAAATTCAATTCCAAGTCATCTTGAATACCCTTCCAAATAAATATTTAACATTCTCTAAGTTGGCTTGCACCAACCATTAGATTGATGAAAGTATTCTATTGCAAGTTGGCTTATATTGAAAAATTAGTCACTCGGTTAACACTGAATTCCTTTGGTAACTGACCTATCTCAGTTTATACCGACTTTCCTTTAGTTAACCAACCTGACTCAATTTATATTGAAATTTATTTTGGTAACTAACCTGACTCAGTTTATGCTACACTTTCTAAACTTGGTTCCTTTTGAATTCTACTTAACTAATATTGGAATCTTCTTCTTTGCCCAACTGAGCTCAATTATTAGTAGATGTGCTTGGTTAGAGTCTGACATTTTGTGTAACATCAATGACAATATACAATTGAATAATTGATTTCAACAATCTCCCTCTTTCGCATTGATGACAACACAACATGTCATTAAGAAAAAAAGATTTAGAGTGATAGAATGATTTATAAGATTTTATAATATCCTTAGTTTCATTCTGATTCTTCATCTATGAGAACTCCCTCTGAGATTCTCCCTCTAACATCTTATCTTCAGACTCTGTTTGTACCAATCTTTTCCTCTAAATCTTTGATATAACATCAATAAATCTCTCCCTCTCTGACATCAAATGCCAAAGACTTTATACAATGAATTTATAATGTACTCGATGTACTAATTCATATATGCAATATTGTTCTCTCAAATTCTTGCATCAACTTGATAATTTCTTCAATGAAGCTTTGTTGATGCATCACTAATTTGTACTCTAGTGGGCATTAGATAGGGGATTGACCCCTAGTTTACCTCTTAGATACAAAAATGCATCCTTAGGTAATAGTGGATTCATTTTATTCAGAGGCAATGATGACATTCCTAGATGTACCCATGTTAGATGTACAAGAATCAGTGAAGAATTGTGATGAATTTCTTGTGATCAATGAAGATGGACTTCCCCTAAGAGTAGCAGGAGGTGATGAGGACATTCTAAGTACTTTAAATATTGCTCATTTCTTAAATATTTTAGATGTTAATGGAGAATTTAGATGTTAGGAAGGGGGGTGGGGACAAATGAGCTTCCACCTACACATGGTTGGACCTTCTTAGTAGAGAATATTAAACTATTCTCAAAACCAAGTGAAACTCAACATTAACCTTATATGATTGCATGACAACTAAATATGTGAATCTCTTGGTTTCAAGCAATACAAAAGGATGTCATAGTTCAATATGCAATCTAACTAATTGAAAAATAAAAATTAGAAGACAATTCATGATATAGATTGCATGTACTCAAACAATACGTTGATCTCAAAGACTAAAATTGGAAAGCCTCACATTTGACTCAATTGACATTACCCAACATGGCTTAACATACACTGCACTTTCATGACCAAAGATAATTGAATTACTATTTCTATTGAAACCTTTACTACCAAAACATTTTAAGGTAAAATCAAATATCCACCATGAAATGTCCCACCTTCAAGAAAATGTGCAATGGAGACTTGACAATCCCCTAACTTGCTCAGTGCATGCATCACAGATACTTTTCTACAAATTAAACACACGTAGCTTGAGAACCCATATCAATGATATTATGAATGCCTATGAAATCATGACCTTTTATACTCTATGCCTCCAAGAGGTCCACTTACCTTGATCTAATTTAAATTGTAATCACCAAAAAATGGCCATCTAGACTATGAGCCCCCTTTCTAACATTTTTGCATAATTTATCTATTCCTTATCTTTGATAAAAATGAAAAATACATTTATTTCTATTATAACCTATGGTTTGATCACTTTATCCTAAGTACCTATTCAATTAAAAGGAACTTTCTTCTCTTTTTTAAAATAAAAAGCCTCACTTCCCACTTATCCTAAAGAGTGCACACATAAATCATTTTCCTTATTAAAGAAAAAGGCTTTTTATCTTATACGAATGACACAAAAGTTAATTCTTGATTGTGATTGGTTAAAATTCTTGTGTACATGGATCATTCAACATTCATCATCGGCCCTTGATTAGATCTCTCTTTTCCTCTCTATCATCCATCTATCTTTAAAAGGGAGAGCTCTCTCCTCATCTCATATTGAATGCTTTTGTACTTTAACATAATGCTACAAGATTTTTAGGTACTCTTTGGAGCTTTGAAGAGCTTGTGATATCATTCTATCAAAATTTTCATTTAATAGTAGTATTATGACATATTTGCATTAGCTTAGTTTCTTTTCATGCTTTAGATTAGTTCATTTAGCTTAAATAGGACTTGTAACACTCTCATGCTTGATTAGTTTAGTTTGCATTTGATATTTATTTAAGCTTAGTTTCCATTTTGCATTTCTTTGCATGTCGGTTCTTGGACATTAGCATTGTTTCTTTGTCTTTGAATCTCTCATTCTATGGTGCACCTAGCAAGGGGTGCATAAATAAACTCATTTGAGAGCCACAATACTTACACTTGTATATATTAAAAAAAAACTTAGATATATATGTATATGTGTGTGTGTGTGTGTGTGTGTGTGTGTGTGTAGATATGCATATATAGATATGTGTATATATATACATATGAATATGTATATATGTATGTATATATATGTGTGTACATGCACACTAATTAAAAGTTATATCAATTATATAACTTTATTTTTTACTAATTTTATTTATAATATATTCTGATTTAGAATGTATAAAGTTATAAGGCAAGAGCCTACAACACAATGCTGTTTGTGAGCCTCTTATCTTGAAGCTCTTGAGTTCAAATATACTCGAGCATAACTAAAAATCATAATAATTCTTTATTTTTTTTACTTATACCTAATTTTCTATTTAGTTTTTTTTTTAAAAGTAGTGAAATATAAAATAAAAAAAGGTTGAAAAGGCTCTCAAAATTTTAAAAATAATATATATACTTATTTAAAAGCTGTTTTACTTTCCTTGTTGTGATAGGTACGACTATCTTGATATCAAAATTTTATTTAATATAAAGACTAAAAAGTAGTTGATATTAGAATTCAGTTATTATTTATATGTAAAAGAATTACCATTTGAAAAAAAAGATAAAATAATAAGCTAAATTGCAAGACATAAATTTATTATATTCAGGATGAATGATATACTCCATCCACTGGAAATGAAAATTAATTGAGAGTAAGGCCAACATATGCAGAATCCAGCTGATTTCTATGCTCCAAAATTTTAGAATTCAGACTACGACACAAAGTGAAATAATTTTAACGGAAGGTCAACTGAAATGACAGAGCTACTCACTGCTTGCAAATGCAGTTAGAAAAGAAAGCAATATGAACAAATGATTTCCATATGGAAAAGCAGCTAAAATGACAATGCTAGTGAGTGCTTGCAAACACAGTTTGAAAAGAGAATGCCTCCTTTCATCTGAAAAAATGTGAAGTAAAGAGATGCTTCAAGTTGTGTCCGTCCATTAAAATCTGAAGCCCTATTATTTCAAAGATGATCTGGAGCCGAATTTGAGTGTGACTGTCCTTCAATGGCTGCCACTTCCTGAGTGGGTCTCCCAAGATAGGGGCAGGCAATCTACAAAACAAAAACATGATAATCTTATCACATTTCTATTAGTGTTTTGAAAGAAATTACAAAATGGTTGATTTGGATTAAACAACTTAAGCGATGAGAGATATCATCATTATTGGCCGTCAACTTTGTTTTGTAATTTGTTCTTACAGTATATTATCTATATTCAAAAAGTCCCAGTCCCCATTTTCGTAATTAAGGATTTGAAAGATCTTAAAATCAAAATAATTTAGCCTGGATGAACTATGATCATTTTATCTTTTATTTCAGAGTCTTCCAAAGCGTATCTAGCGGACTCATCTTTAAAGGTGCGTATATTTTTTTTAATGCTAATATTGGCATCCACAGAGTCATTGATATGCATTGTGGTTGAGATCGATAGGGCTACCTTGGCAGAGAATATAAAATTTGATATAGATTTTGCCAACAATAACTATGGCTTTTATAAAATGGATCAAGGAATATCCATAATTGCAATGGGTAGTGAAGATGAAATGTGGCCAATCAAGGAGGATCCATTATTGTGGTAGATCTGGAAAAGATTGCAAAATGGAAATGATTGGGTATATATATATATTTGCGCACAATCTATTATTAACAAACTCCAGTGTATTCCGAGTGTTGTTTATAATGAAATAATTTAAATTAACTTATACTATCTATATATCGATGAAACTAAAAATCATTCAATATTTCAGATCACATTATCAAAAACTCTAATTGCACCATACCATACCTCTTGTCGTAAGATCTCATTCTCATGCAAATTGAGAATGATTGGGTATATATATATTATTGCGCACAATCTATTGGAACATATTCTGAGTGCCATTTATAAATAATTTAAGTCTATTTATCAATGAAATTATAAATTATTCAATATTTCATATCACACTATCTGCGCCATACCTCATGTCTTAAGATCTTGTTGATAATGGTTTATATTGGAAATCATCTTTTCCATGCCTTGAGGCCCTATACATGTTTCACAGGTACCGTTGGTAAGTGTATGGCGAAGTAACATATTTTCATCCAGAAGCATTTGGTTTTCCTGGTCAAGCATGCAAGTGTCACTATGACTTTCATGACCCTGCTCTAAACTCCAAAAAACAATGATCCAGTAAAAAAACATTTTGATTGATAACCTTTATCATAGTTCTCTTATTTTGAAACCAGCACTTGATTTGTTGCAGGGTGAGGTCCGATTGATTGCTCAGTTCAACCCTTGTTTCCCATCAGGATGTCGGCACTCATTGAAATGTATGTACAAAGAAAAGCAGAGAACCCATGAAAATGACAATCTATAGTATCCTTCAAAAAATTGTTAGGATAGAAACTAATGAAAGGGGCAGATGGAGTTAATAACCTTTCCAAATACCATGTGTGTTCAGGGCTCAAACGTTGATAGGGTTTTCTTGGTTTGTTTTTCATCTCATCATTGCTAGACATGATCTGTTTGCCCATGCTCTTCATTTTCCTTTCGCTCTTTGCACTGGCTCTACTTGCGTCTGCTTGTGAAATGAAAATAGTGTACACTGCTAACTCTTTTTTAAATAGGACATGGCTAATTTTTAGGTAAAAGTGTTAAATAGTCAAAATTGACTAACTTTTTGTGGACTTAATTGGTTCTTCACACAGAACATCACTTTGTCATGGAATGCCCGACTTAGAGCGACACTATGTCAAGCTTGATCATCAATATACACTGAATAAGAGAAGAGTTAGTCAAAGAGTTTCAGCTGGATTAGGTTTTAGTTGGTCAACCTTGATCATGAGTTAGTGGACATTATTAAAATCCTTCATATCATATCATATTTAGTATGGGTCACCCTTAAACATCACAAGCTAAAGATAAAATTAAACTCAATTTTATGTATTTAACACTTAAATCTAGGAATAAAGCCATTGTGTGTGATGTTTAACTCATTTGCTTAGTGTGTTGTTTAGGGAGGACCCTACGAATGTATTAAAACCTAAAATGTGTTTAAAAGATACAAACTACTTTATTTATTTTTTGTCATTGGTAACATAGTATAATGGTTTAATCACATCCTTGTTATAATCATGCATATTGTAATTTTAAACAAGTGTCACATAGTGGCTTAGTACTTGCCTTTAGTTTTTATATAAATATAATTTAAATTTAATAAATTTATTGTACTATATAAAATATTTTAATTAACAAAAATGTTATATAATTATATTTTTCTATAATATATTAATTTAAATTTAAATTTTATTCATAAATATAATTATTGATCTATATGTTCTATTACATATATATCATATGATACTATTATACTATAAATAAACTATAATATGAAAATAATAATATTTTTATAATAATAATAAATCTTAAATGATTATATAATATAAGTAATATTATTTTTAATTGAATGACAAAAAATATATTAAAAAAATACAATACTTAAATATAAAAATCTAAATCAATGCACTTACATTCAAAAAGATATATTATATACTTATAAATATAAATCTACTAAGGGATAAACTTTCTTTGTAGACTTTACTTTCTAACAACTACTATTTAAAATCTTGACATAAATAATATAAATAATATTCCTAAATGAACTTACCAAAATGAAGTCTTGCTCAATATAAAGCCAAGACATCATATACTAGTAGTCACATCCTTTTGTACATGAGTGCATCGATAGGAGATGAGATTTAAGAGAAAAATGTAGAATGAACATTAAATAATGTAAATGTAAGTTTTTTTTTTAATGAAAATAAACTTTGAAAAAATATTACAAAAACATTAGAAAACAAATTTTAAAAACAATTTACAAAAAATTAGAAAATTTAGAAAACAAATTTGTAGTGCCTACCCTCGTTCGCATCTTTTCTAGACTTATTGTTGTTGTTATTATCAGACTTTGATGGACTAGTTTTATGTTGATGGTTTAGTGGTATTGTTTTGACACTATCAGATATTATGATATGGATTCAGTTGATATATGATGAGATCATTTAGAATTTACATTTCATGTATGTATGATGATTAGTTAGATGGTATATTATCTCATGTGTTTTATGATGGATACTTACCCCATACTTGCATGTGTATGGTGTGCGTGTTTTCATATTGTATGGCATTTCTGGTGTGGTTAAGGAAGGGAGTCATAGTCACCTGCTTAGTCGGGATCTACACGATGCACCACTTCCTGCATTGTCTGTTTAGCTTAGCATTATATATTGTATGTACATGCATTATTTTTCTGCAAATTGCAGGTACCGAGTATCGACTTCCCTGAATTTCCAGGATGAGCATACCCTATTATACTATCTCAATGATAAGAGAAGGTAGATAATTTCTCAAGTCCAAATCCCAAACCCTTAAACCATTTGTCCTAGTGAGTTAGGACAAGTATCAGAGTTGAGTACCCACCGAATGTGTCGGATGACATATTTCGTAATTTTTAACCCTTTAGACTGATTTTTTATGATTTGTTCTATGATGATTTTTCATATTTTATCTTGGAGGTCTATGGTGAATTTTATATTAATTAAGTCTTAATATATAGATTTAATTAATAAATTAATTATTTTGGAGAAAATTAATAAAATATCATGATCTTTGATATTTTGAGTATAATTAATTAAATAAGAATTAACTGAAAGAAAAGAATTAAATAAAAGAAAATTAGATATTAAAAATTAATAATAATAATAAAATAATAATAAAGTAATAAATAAATAATAATAATAAAAGTTATAAAAATTAAAATGAAAGTTATAAATATTTAAATGGAAATTATATTAAAAAGTGAATTGGAGTTATAAGCTTGCATGCACTTTTCTATTTCTCATGTGTCAACAACATGGAGGTTGGTGCATCAATTAAGCACATGGTGTCTACAACCCTATGGCTCATCAAAAAAGTTGGAAAAGACCCATGCTTAGTTGGTGACACCTTCTAGCTGTTTCTAGAAGCATTTTAGATATTTCCTGAAAGCTCTTTATATTCGGGCATTCATAGAAACTTAAAGATTGCGTTGGAGAGCAATTGGAGCATTGGAGGACTCGAGAACTTTGAAGAGGGGAGCTTGCTCTATGGGTTTTCTAAGGAAGAGCGAATTAGCATCAGAATTTGGGTAGATTCTTGTGATTTTACTTATGCTATTTCCACATCTTGCATTCCCTGTCTTCTTTCGTGTCTTCCATATGTCTTTTGAGAAATTTCATATCTTTATGCTTTCTCAATATGGGCAATTAAATTTATTTGAGAATTCTAAATGCATAGATCTGAAAGGAAAACGGGGCTAGGGTTTAAATTATAGCCAAACCCATTAGAAAGTTATTGAGAAAATTTAAAGAGTAAATATTTTAGAATCATATATATATATATATATATATATATATATATATATATATATATATATATATATATATATATATATATATATATCTATATATATATATATATATATATATATATATATATATATATATATATATATATATATATATATATATATATATATATATCTATATATATATATATATATATATATATATATATATATATATATATACAAACACACACACACACACACATATATACATTTAAATATATATATACATATATACATATATGCATATATCTATATATATATATATATATATATATATATATATATATATATATATATATATATATATATATATATATATATATATATATATATTTATTGAAAGTTTGAATGTTGAATTTCATTTTTTTGTAAAACATTTATAAATGTTTTTTATTAAAACCGAATGACTGTGGTAAAACGTTTATTTCAAATGTTATTGAAAACCACAATTAAATATATATATATATATGGGAGGGACGTACCCCCCCCCTGTACCCCATGTAAATGATATGAAGCCTGCGCACCATACCTGCAGTCGCAGGCCCTACGACGGCAGGCAGGGTCGTACGGCCACTACCAACGGTGGTGGCTTTTGTTTTTAAAAAAAAGAGGTTATTAAATTGAATGCCTCCATTTATATACGTAGCACATGAATTATATCAATCGAATTTTGTTATAATTCAGTTTTACAATGTTAAAGATTGTGTTATTTATGTATGTATGTATGTATGTATAATTGTAAATGAATATTATAAAGTTCTAAATTAATGGATCACTCTTTTAATGATTTAAAATATTGATATTGAGCTTGTCAATTATGAAGAGATATTAATAATTAATTTAATTAAACTGATTTTAATTAAGATTAGTTATTAGAATGTATAATCGAAGTTTTGATTCATTGAGAGTGTCAATTTTCAAACAATGTTATATAAACAAAATATTATTAGATCAATTAGAAAATTGAGTCTAATAGTTTTGGGGAGAAACTTTTATCTATCAAACAAATACATGGGTTAGGAAAAACGTGAAATTTCTCCACTTAATATAATTTGAAAAAATGTAAACTGAGACTTTTAAATTCAAATTTGAAAACTTAGCAAAACCAAAACATGTGTTTACATTGGGTATTCTTTATGCTATTGTTTTGGGTTTTGGGTTGACCAGTGTTGACCAGTATAGGACATCTACCAGAGGCTTGGGGATTATGTGATTGTGATGTCATGATGATGTTTTAATCTTGATCTTTATAAACCCAACCATGGTTTGTGATGGAGTGCTCTATGTATTGGATGTGATTACTGATTGTTATAGTTGAGATTCTTGTGTATGAAACTCTTGACCTAACCATTATTTTGGTCATCGATCAGTTATCCTTGATTATTTTCTAGTCGCCATGATGGGACTGAGATGTGGATTTATTCTTGATGATGTCATGTTGTGACATGTTTGACTCAACCATTTTTGGAGTCTTCGATCAGTATGATTGAGATATATATTTTTTGGTTATTGAGAACCATTGGATACTTTGATTATCAGTGATACTTCAATTGCCAATAGAGAGTTGTTGTGTTCATGATTTTCTATGGATGTTTGCTCATGGAGATTTGATGCTTTTATGCATATTTGACGATTTTGTTATGAATTATCTTTTGTGATTTTGAGATTTATGAGTCCATGAGCATTAGGGTAGGATATTTGCATGTAGTGACAGGAAGTGGCTTGCAATGGGGGCCGAGGCCCTAAGAGGCTGCTAGGGTAACTCATTGTAAGTTGGATTAATAAGTGATAACATTCACACCTAATACTAACAGAATGAACCTAAAAAGATAAGTGTTTTGTTCTCGCCCATGCCTTGAGCGCTTGTACAGGCTAGGATGGGAGTAGTGAGATGCATGGTTGCGACCTTGCATTCCGTAGTATGCCTCGTCAGTATGAGAGGATACTAGTGGCCGCATGAAATCAGTATGGACCCGTGGAGTTTAGCTAACTGCCAAGGTAACTTGTAGGTGATAAATGTGATGACACTTTCCCGCTTGCATAGTAGGTTCCTACATGTTATTGTGTGCCTTTGGGATTAGATGTCAAATTTTCTATTTGGAACCTTTGAGTTAGTATACTTTTAGGATTCCTGGACTCATAGAGATATGTGTTATGTGATTTTGATAGCCTGTTTGGGACTTGAGATTATCTCCTCAGCAGGGTGGGAGTGGACCACTTAGGTACCACAGGGTCGGGTGGTAGTGTATTTTCCACTCTTATCATTTTGAGATTCATTGAGACATCGTGGCTGATGTGTCCTTCATGATGGTGGATATGTATCCTTTTTCATTGATGATTAGCATATGTTAGATGATGTTATCTTATGCTTTTATTTGCATGTTAGATTACTTCTACATATGATGTTGTATTTATTAGGAGTGACATTCCTACTATGTAATACTGATGATCTCTTCGGTGATTTGGAATGTTATGCACGGAGGGATGGCTAGGATCCACGATGGTCTAATGATGCTATTGACGATTGGGAGGAACCGTGCACTTAGTTTATTATGTTTGATCTTTATGATGGATGTATATGTTCTCTATGATGTTGTATCATGTGATTATCTCTACTTTGATGTATCATGGATTAGAATAGAATGATGTACCTTATTCTACATATGTATATTCTTTGTGCCTATCATACCCTATGACATGTACAGTGGATGAATGAGCATTTGAACTGTAATGTGTAATCATTGGATGTATCATTATTATTTCATGTGGATGTTGTACTAGATGGATTCATGTATGTAATTCAATGTTAAGGGATCTTAAAGAATGTAATCTATTATTTATGTTATGTTTAATTTCAGATGGACATTGCTATTGCTTCCATTATTGTGCATAAGTTATATGTGATGTTTACTTTCATGTAAAAATAAAAAAATGCTACTAATCTTAGTGAAACTCTAGGTTAATTCTTTAGATCCGTTGGCAGGACATTACAAAATTTACAAAAATATTAGAGAATTTATATTTGAATATAAAATTTAGAAAAAAAAATAATAAACACAAATTAGAAAATTTATAAACAAATATTAGCAAATTTAGGGGAAAAAAATTACAAAATATTAGAATTTTTTTTTAAAAAATTACAAAAGCATTAGAAAATTTATAATTTAATATAAAAAATTAGAAAACAAATTTAGAAATTTAAAAAAAAAAAAATTAGAAAATTTAGAAAAAATATTTTAAAAATATTAGAAAATTTAGAAAAAAAATATTTTAAAAAATAGAAAATAAATTTAGAAAAACATTAGAAAAAATATTAGACAAGTATTAAAAAATATATAATTTAATATAAAATTTAGAAAACAAATTTAAAAAAAATATATTGCAAAAAAATTAGAAAATTTAGAATTTAATATAAAATTTAGAAAACAAATTTAGAAAAAACATTATAAAAACATTAGAAAAATTATAATTTAATATAAATTTTAGAAAACAAATTTAAAAAAATATTAGAAAAGCATTATAAAATTTATAATAATATAAAATTTAGAAAAATATTTAAAAATATTAGAAAAACATTAGAAATATATATGGTAATGTTTAATATAGACATGAATGTTTTTGATATTAATGTTTATATATATATATATGTCAAATTCACCTTAATATCTTAATCTTAGAAGTTTAATTAAATGACATATCTTAAGGGTCTAGATCCTAAATTGTACATGTAACAATATAGATTAGAATATATAATTTTTTATTTTGAACATAGATGTACATGTATATTTGTTCATGGTTAAAAGTAGATGTATGTACATGTTTTTAATAAATTCATATTTTTATATGTATAATTTGTGTATATATATATGTTAACTATTGATCTTAATTTATCTTATAACTAAGTGTACAATTAACTATATTTAATGACACATGTCTTAACCTGGGAGATCCTAAATTATATATGTATAAGAATGTAGATTAAAATGTATATTTTATTTCATAAATGTACATGTAAATATGTTCATGTTAACATAGACGTGCATACATGTATGTGTTCAATATTCATGTTTAAATGTGTAATTATTTTTAATGTCTTAATAATTAGAGTATATAATTAGTTATATAATTTTCAATGTCCATGCCTTAAGGGGAGATCCTAAATCATACATATATAAGAATGTCGATTAATTTGCATATAGGTATGAATATAACATACATGTGTACATACATAAGAACATATAATGTAGAACATGTATGGCGTAAAGAATACATATTAGAATATTTAATTAATAAAAGTTTTAATTATAATCTAACATAACTTGATTAGAATATATACAAACATAAAGAATGTTCATCATGTATATTTGAACATGTAAAGATCTTATATATTACTTAAATTTTAACTCTTAAACCTTAATGTTAAACAATAGGACCCTAAATACTAAACATGGTCATAATCCCAACTGCAAAACCATAAATTTCATAAATTATAACCCCTAATCTTAGATGATTAAACATAACTCCTAAATTTCAAATCTTAGATGATCCCTAATACAAATCCTAACCCTAAAACCATAAATTTCGTAAATTAGAACCCCTAATCTTAGATGATCCCTAATACAAATCTTAACCCTCTAGCCATGCTGAACTAACAATGATGTAAACCCATACCCTAACCCTCTTTAAACCATAAATGTTAAACCATGACCCTAAATAGTAAACCCTAATCTTTGTACACTAATCTATCTTAAATGTTAGATTTAAATGCTAAATTGTAATTCTAAAAGAACACTTAGACTTTAATGTCTTATTCTAAATAAAAAATTAACTATTTAATATAATTCAATGACATGTCTTAAGGGGAGATCCTAAATTATACATATACAAGAATGTACATTAATTTGCATATCTACTTGGTACGTGAATATATAACATACATGTACATCCAAACTGTAACCCTAACCATTATCAAAACCTTAGTGTGCAATAGGTACGTTGAATAAATTTTGAAGGTCAATTATGGAAAAGATCATAACCTAGATTATAAACACAACCCTAACCTTGATTATTACATAAACCTAAACCATTATCCTAAGTATAACCCTATGCTTAACCATAAAATTAAATGTGTTCCAAAGTCTAACTCTAATTCTAACCTTACCCCTAATTCTAATCCATGATAATTTGTATGTTGTAATCCCTTATACTAACCATAATTGTAATATTTTCCTAATCTTAACTCCAATCCTAACCCAAACATTAAAACCTAACACAAAATAAGATTATAACCCAAACTCTAAACCTAATCTTAACCATAATTGTGACATAAACCTAAATCATTATCCTACCACTAACCCTAATTATGAATCTAAATGAAATCCCTAACCTTCATCATAATTACAACCACAATATAAACTTTCAAGAGAACCATAATCATAATTTTAAACCCAAATCCAAATCCCATTAAGAATATGAACTATGATATAAATATTAGCCCTAATCATAATAGTAACTATAATTCTAATCCTACAATCTAAAAAATAATTGTAATCTTAACTTGATAATAATCTTGATAAAAACTTTTGTTCTAACTATAATACCCAGGATCACATAATATTAATAAATAAACAAAATATTACATTATTTAAGTTAAATATAATAATAGAAATTTTGAATGAACTAAATTTAGAATTAAACAATATAACTAAATAGTCTATGTGCTATCTTATTAGTTTCACAATTTCATTAAAAAGTAGACCATATATCTTTTAGACATATCTATAATACAAAATAAATAATGCTAACAAAATTAATTTCATTATTCTTGTTTTATATCAAATTAATTTTTTTAATTTAATATTTAAATTTTCATTATATATTATATTATCTTCTGCTATATTAAATTTAATAATTAATAATATATAATTTGCACAAATAATAAATATATAATATTACCTTCAAAATATTTAAATATAACATTTTATATAAGTTTGCTTTTTAAAAAAAAATTACATGACACATTATAATTTATAAATTGTTTAGTTTTTCATAAAATAAAAATTAGTTTAAATCTAAAATATTAAGAAACCATTAAGTTCATTTTATAAGGCTATACTCTTAAAATATAATTTAATCAAATTTGCCAAAATAAAATCAAATAAAAATGTTAAGGAATAAAGGAGGTTAATTTAATTTGGCCGACATTTCAATTAATTGATTTGAACTGATTAATACAATCATAACCATATTTATATTATTATTACAACATTGGTACCTTAAAAGTATTTATGATTATGAGAAACCTTTTCCCAAGCAGGATACGTCTTTAAATCGTGGGAATGGTACGATTTCAATTGCACACTTGACTCAATAACCCCAATCAAAATCATTCAAATTCCATTTGAAAAATTTAACAAATATCTTCCAAAATGTAAAACTTCAAAAAGGCTAATGTGATCAAACTCCTATTATTGGAATGAACTCCTAGATATCAATTGACCTCCCCAAATCATAACATGAATCGATGACTTCAATAAAAAAAATCATTTACACCCAATTAAAAGAACACAAAAGAAACTTCAAAACCCTAAATCCTCCTAAAGGCTAATGCGATCAAACTAAAATAACAATGCAATGGGCAGTAGCTCTTACCTTCCTTGTTTGTAACTCCTCATTCTTTGAAGACATGATCACCACGGGAATATCCTTGAGTGTTGATAATTCCTGTTACATAAAATTTTTTCCAGGGAGTGAAAAAGGAGAACCCATTTCATTTTGCATATTCCCAAATGAACTTGAAATTTCTCAAGTAGGCCAGATTGATCATGAACAAAAAGAGATATTAAATACCTTGACTCTCCTAAGATATATAAGATCTTTACATGTTCAAATATACATGATGTACATTCTTTATGTTTGTATATATTATAATAAGTTATGTTAAAGATTATAATTAACTTTTATTAATTAAACATTGTAACATGTATTCTAAGTTAGGTCATACATGTGTTCTAAGTTATATGTTCTTATATATGTACATGTGTATGTTATATTCTTACCTATATGCAAATTAATCTAAGTCCATGTGTTACAGATTATCTAGGTCCATGATGTGTGATGTATGTTTAATTACATACATGTGTATAATTTTTAATTTTAAAAATAAAAAATTGTGTGTCTAGTAGGCAGTTCAGCGAGCTTCATACATTTCTATAGATCTATGGCTTCACACGATCAGTTTGATGTGGCTCCTGGTGTGGCACCTGATGTAGTTCCTACTACGACTCTTGTTGTAGCTCCTGCTATAGCACAAGCTGGTTTGGCACCTAATGTAATTCCTGTTGTGGATCCTCATACAGCTCGTCGTGTTGCTTGTGGTGGGGCTCGTGCTGCAACTTGTGGTGTACCTTGACATAGGGCTCATCGTGCAGCTCATGCTCCACTCTTGGTGTGGCTCCAAGTGTGATGGGGGTGGAAGATTGGAAACTTGGTTGATTGGATGATGGAGGAGAAGCTGGGATATCAGATGGCATGACTAGATAGTTTGGAAGAATGCATGGATTTTGTGGGATGCTTGGGGGAATATTTCTAAGGCTTTCAATATACCCGTCATAGTCAACAAGATTTTCATCATCATTGGAATAGGAGGTGGCGGGAGCAAGGACAATACAACCGAACACATCATGATAGGTTTGGGATTTCATGTTTTGATGATGAGTTGGATGGGGATGGGGTCTTGCATATGGATGAACACGGAAGCTCATGGTTGGATTTGGATTAAGCGCAGATTTTGGATTGGCTAATGAAGGATTTCCTAGGGAGAGTCAAAGCTGTATGACAAACCTAAGGAGGATTGGCTGGAGATTTTTGGCTTTCTTGTGGATGGAATATTTTAAGAGCATGCTGTCAAAAAGTGAGTTTTGCTTTCCTATGTGCTGGATTGGTGGAGATTGTGTCAACTTAAGGATAGACTAATGATCATATGGGCATGACACGAGATTGACCACTTGTGGATCCCAACCTTTAGCTCAAGGTGATGAGGGATAACAAGTGACAAAGCTAGATTACCCTAGACAAAGCTCTATCAAAGGGATAACCTTGGTGAGGCTGGTGGATTGGTCAGATTGATTGGATAGCAAATTCTAGCAGAATGACAACAACTCTCTAAAGGCTTGGGTGTGATTTTGGATTGGGTTGCTAGCTGGCTGGGGGGGACGATTTGGAGAGACTTTAGATTTGGGATTGTTTTAAAGCAAGGAACTAGATAGATTCGGTTGCAACGGGGGAGCTTGGATGATTTTCTGATGAGGTAGTGACTACGCTAAGTATGCCTTGAGCTGGAAGATTTCTGCTTTTTTGGGATTTTGACCAAAGTTGGCAAACATTCATTCAAAATCTATGAACAAACAAGCAGACAAAATTTTGGAGTAAGCACGTCAAACACACCAACATCCTAGGAAGCTTTCTATAAGGATGAAATTTTTTATAGCTAGGGAGTCCTCGATATATGCAAGGTACGTGAGGCCCAAATCCGTAGATGAAACCAAAAAGATGTCACATAGCCAAGAGGAGCGGTAACCCACTTCTCCTCTTTCACTTCTCAAGGGTATAAAGTTCCTTGAGGCTTAGCCTGAGTGAAAAAATCTTGATTCCAAGAGAGGTCTCTTTGGATTCACATCCCAATTTTTATACTCCATCGGAATGCTAGAGTTGAGGTCGTTCCAAGGGGTGATAAAATCCCCAAGCAGGCCTCCTAAAAAGTTTAAAACAAGACCAAATACATGATCTTGGGCTTTAAGCGACACACATTTATTCCAATTAATGATTTAGATTTTGTAAACTATGATTGAAGACACTTGTGATTATGGCATATAATTTTCATTCCAATTTGACAGCATCATCAGCATAATGAAAGTTGAGAGATTGTCAACATAAGAAATGCGAGCGTCATTGAAAATGCGTCCAAACCATGCAATGTTCATTTTTTTTTAGGCATTCAAGATTGAGTGTGAGTTTGTTTTAAGCCCAAAACAAAGATGTGTGAAACTCGATTGCCAAGCACGTGCTCGGAGGCCCTCCACGTCAAGATTTGTTCAATTTTAATGCCCAAATGAAGTGTGAGCGAGATTAATGCGCATTCAAGAAATTTTCTAACTTAGAAAAACCACTAAAGACCCAAGTGACTGGATTTTTATGTTTGTGGAGCACTTAACACCCTCTTAGGTAGACCCATCCCCATAGATGGTGCTGAGATTGCAACCAATGGTTAAATTGATGGGTGATTAAAGAGGGTGAGTCCAACTACAAACTTACTCAAAGCATCTTTATTAGTTTTTATAACTTAGAAGATTTCAAAAATGTGGATTCTTTTTATGCCCCAAAAGATGATTATTTGATTTATGGCATTCAAGATTGGATTTGTTGTTTTAATCATGCATTCATAAAAAAAAAAAACTTGATTTTAATCCATGACACTCAAGAGTGATTTTAGCAACATGCATTCAAAGACAAGTGATTAAACATTCAAATTTTTTCCTTTGAGTATTCAAGATTGAGATTTTGTTTGTTGTTTTAAGAACTTTGAAGTGCTTTGTTTTAACCTTAGATCATTCAAGATTGTTTTGGACTCAAAAGTGAAAATGACTCTTTGAACTTTGGTTTTCATTCAAGATTTTGTGTTCTATTTTGCATATTTTAAGCCCAAAAATGATATTCCTAGATTGTTTTGATGCATGAAAAACCTAAGAAACATTCAAGATTTTGCAACAAGACATTTGTTTGAAACAAATAACAAAGCTTTTAGGACAATTTTGGCAACCATTTAGGACTCTTAGTTTTCATGAGATTTTTAAAAAAACTTTAAAATATTTGCAAATGAGGTTCATTTTATCCTTGATTGATGCTTTGAGTTTGATTTAGATTTTAGTGTGCACTTAGTGTTGATTTTGAACCTTTTGAGATGGAAACTTGAAGTTCTTTTTAAATTTTCAAAAATGAAGTGTTCCTAACTTTTCATGAATGCATCTAAAACTTTGATGTTGCAAGGATGCAAATGATTGGATTGGTTTAGTTTCACTTGTTAAAAGGCTTTTTTTTTTTTACAAATTTTTAGTTTTTAATGAATTTAAGTATGATTTTGGGGTTCATTTTAAGCACTAAAAAGAAGTGTGTATGATTTTGCTTCCTTAAAAAAAAATGGCCAAGATCTCCCACAAGAAGAAGAAGAAGAAATAGATGGAATAAGAAGAATATAGACAAGAAGATGAAGAAGAATTTCAAGTGCTTTGTCCACCTATAAGCTTGAAAAATCTGCAAACACTATGAGATAGACTATGAGTTCCTTTGTCTTCTTCATGTGCATGAGGACCTAGAAAACCAATTTATACAATCCTACCAATTACAAAAACAAGCAAAATTAGCCAAAATTAGCAAATGACATTCAAAACATGACTAAAAAAGCTAATGAAGACGATGCGGGGTCCCACCAGGCGTGCCAAAATGTATATGAGCAATGTTAGTATGCTAATAGAAACCAAATTTAAATAAAGCTTCTACAAACTAAACAAAATTCATAAACTTCAAGATAGACTAAGATGAGCTCTCAATTGAGAATATGAGCCATTAATGGGCTCTCTCAATAAGAAGCTATCTTGTTGAGTGGTTTTGTCTAAATAGATAGGATGTATGCTCAAGCTTATGCTTCAAAAAGGGTTTCAAATGGAGTTTGAATTTGGGTGTGGGTGTATGGTTTTGATGTAAAATGGCTTCTTAAAATGGCATTATGACTTTACTTTATGGATTGTGTTAAAATGGCTTGGGAGAGGATTCTTTAAATAGGCAAAGGGCTTGAGGGATCAAGGGCTAGGATGCAAGGATGGAAAAAAGCTTATGGAAGGCTCAGATTGTATGAGAGGAGAGCACATGGATTGTGCTTCCTTACAGCCAATCAGGGAGTGACACATGTCATAGGGTGAGAGGATGGAGGAAAGGGGAAGGATGAGTCAACAAAGGAGGCTCAAGGGATAAAATCTTCATAAAGACCCTCATAATGGCTTGTAAGAGCAATAAAAGGGCTTGGAAGAATCATTTATGGCCTAGTGGGCTTCATAAAGTTTTATGGTTGGGATATTTTCAGGGAGATGAGAGGAATTTCGACTTGGGCTTGATTAGGAAGGTTTTAAGCTTGCTTAGGATTGTGCAAATGATTAGAGGATGGATTAGGATGGTTTAGGATTAGGTTTAAAGACATCTTCTAGAAGAGTCTAGACTTTGGATGAGGATAAAGACTTTCCAGAATAGTCTAGAACTTCCTAGGATGAGGATGAAGACTTTCTAGAAGAGTCTAGAACTTCTTAGGATGAGAGTAAATTAGATTTTTAAGAAATAAATAAAGTTTTATTTATTTCAAGGGTTTGGTTTGAGGAGATATTTATTAAAACTTTTTTAATAAACATGAGGATTAATATTTAATCTTAATTAAATATTTTGAGTTGGGATTAGGGGTAGGAAATGATGGGATTAGCCTTTAATCAAAATTAAAGAAGGATTAGAAGATTTTGGAAGAGGTTAGTGGTCTTAAGAAAATTGGCCAAGTTTTTGGCAAAAAATAAATTTTTTATTTAATTTGAGTTTTTTGGTCAATTTATTAATTAAATAATTAATAAATAAGAAAATAATGTTTAAATAAGATTTAAACATTCTTGGGAGGGATTCCTTAATTAAATATTTTTAATTAAGATAAAGGGATTTAATCGCATAAAAATAAATAAATTAATTAAATAATTAATTAATTAATAAATGATGATGTCATCAAGAATTTTTCAGAAAATAAAAAATACTTTATTTTCTAAAAGTTTTTAGGTGTCTACAGCAGCTAGATCATTTTTTCTATTGTGTAGATAATATGTAATAAGCACCTTTAAAAAGTTCTCTTTGAATATATAAAGATATCTACTATGATATGTTTTTGTAAAATTTCTTGTGAACTCTGCCCTTTTTTCTTGGTCTACATTATTTTTGTGCAGGATCTTGAGGTAAGTCACTTAGCATGGGTTGAGTGAGTTTTAATATTTTATTATTTTGGAATATGTATGCAGCTAGATCATTTTTTTTATTGTGTGGATAATATGTAATAAGAACCTTTAAAAAAATCACTGTACATATAAAGAGGTACATGTTTAGAAGGAAATTTAAAGACATACATGTTTAGAAGGAAAGGAAAGAAACATTTACATATGTGCATCTTCTCGCCCTAGAAGAAAATCAAAAAGCAAGGGCATGTAGATCACAAGGGCACGACACGACAATGAAAACACAGAGCAAGGGCATGACATGACAATGAAATCGCAAAGAAAGGGCATGGCACAACAATAGAATCACAGAGCAAGGGAACGATAATGAAATGCAAAGATCATGAGGGCACAACAACCAAATACACCAATCACAAGGGCATCATGACAATGTTCATACCTATCCACCTCGTTCTAGCATACCTCTCCAAAATCAAAACAAAAGGAAAATGATTGTCATGTTTCTTTTTCTTTTTTTATGCTCATGAGGGCATTGTAATTATGATGCCCATGTCGGTATTGCAATGTTGTCAGGGACAATTGCAAAAAAAAAAAAAAAAAAAGACCACAAATTACACTGTCATCACAAATTACTGTCGCAATTTGACCCCAAATGTTGTAGTACAAGTTTTCAAGTTTCCTCTTCATTATATAGTCCTTTTCACCCTAAAAACCACTTCGTTACTTCATTAAAATCAAAACTTGAACAAAGCCAATGATAAAACAAAGCCCATATTCTAGAATCCAAATGATAAAACAATAAAACAAACTCAATCCATGCTAATTGACATAGCTCAAAATCTTGCACAGAAATAATGCAAACAAGGAAAAATGGGCAAGAAATTTTAGGAAAATATATCATAGCAGATATTTTATGAAAAAAACAAGCCATAACCTAGTTAAATTGGTCTAGTTACTGTTTAGCTAGTTTGATTATAAATTCATGTAGAACTATCATCATATTAGCTACAATAAAATGAACAATCAGTTGTTCCTAGCTAGTAGGATCAAATATAGTTTTTCAAGGTGATAAAATTGTATATGCAAATGTATGTATGTTGTGCCCAAAATTTGGTGCAAAAATGTAAGGAAACTTGGCAATAAAGAATATAACTATTTCCACATAACTCATAATAGATCTGAAATAAATATGAAATTAAAATCCACATGCAAGAGAATAGACAACATACCCACAAAATTGTGACACAAGATATACCCTGGGAAATCCTCATTGAGGGAAAAAAAAAAAAACTCAGCCTCCAAAAGCATCCATCACTATGTATTATTCAACGAAAATACCATTGCCATACAACCATGGAAGCCTTCATAGCCATAGCCACAACTAAGAAAACTATGTGAACAAGCATGAATCCACACATCCCATGCCATGCTTTCAACCTTCACAAATGCTCCCTTGGCTAACCTATCAAGCCTTGTCCTGCTCGGCTCTTGCCTTTCTCACTCTTCCTCTTGTCACACCAACAACTACCCTTGTGGTTGCTTTTATAGTAGCAAGTCCCACAAAACCACTAAGAGGTATTACATAAACCATGTGCTACCTAACCCACTGACCCCACATTCAATATTGTGCATTTAATTCTTTTCCCCAATATTAAATAATTACATGAAATATTATCACAATGTTACAATACAACTCATCAAGAATATTCCATGGGAATATTTACATGTTGCACATCCATCTAAGCACAACATTACATAATAAAATAAAATAATAAAATATAACAATATTATGCAATGTGTGCAACACCAATTATCTCAACAAAAAACACATCAATTTTTTTTTAAAGAGATAATTAATCCATTATGATAATATATACTACACCAAAAAGGTTACTGGAAGTAGACAAAGGATCAAAAGTGAGTTTCATTACATTTTATTACAATGCACAGTTGACATCTCTACATATTGTATGGGTTCAAACCCCTAAGTCCTAACAGTACGTGAACACTTAGTTTCGGTTGAATGAGTCGATTAATTAAACATTAAGTTCAAATTAAAAAGGTACAACATCAATTTCAAGATACGTTTTAGGATTTCCAAGTTCTTAAGTCGAGTATGATACTATCCCTTTATCACTATACTATATCAACCCTTAGGAAAATCTAATTCTGCATTTAAAGGTTAATCTATCATAACATAATAATACTTAATCTCGATATTATCATAACTCATTTTGAACTAATTAAAATATTAAAACATTTATCAGTAAACTATTTACAACATGTGACTCATCTTCTATCATAACCCGATCCATCATATTACGTTACCTAGTCAACTTTGAGTTATAATACTTCCCAATCCACTAACCACATTCTAGGTTTAAAATTCAAATGAAAATATCTCAATACTATAATCACCAAATAAATTTAAATCCCAACAAAAGACTAATAACATAAAATTTATAACTAATCCATTTCCAATCCTACCCTTCACTTAATTATTAAGAGAACGTTTATTCATTAACAACTAATACTAGCCTTTGACATAAAATCTTTTTACCCTAATGCAACTTCGAGTTTACTAAACCCATAATGTATTGAGTTAGAAATGATTCATTGTTTAAAATTTTAACTAACCCAGATAGTAAAATTTTGATAAGATACATGCATAAAGAATTCACTATGTTCTTGCATAACTATAATTAGTTAGAAAAAATAAAAAGATATATTGTATGTAGTTAAATTTATTTAAGGAACATAAGGTATCAATAAATCGTAGGATAACTTATATTATTCAACATCCTCTTTAATTAATAAATAGAAAATAATATATATATATCTAATGTATATATTTGCTACTTTGCACATTAATGATAGAAACAACATTAAAATTAAACTAAGCAATCTTAATAAATTACTAAATCTATTTACTCAAATATTAAAGTTATCCTAACTATCTAACTCCATTAATTCCTTTCCTTACCATCTACTAATTTTTAATACTATCTTATTCATAGTCCTAACCTAACACCAATCTTTAATTGTTACTATATTAATACTAATTAAAACTAGATATAAATCTAAACACTCAACATTAAAACCTTATCTAACACTAAAATAAAACTAACTAAAAGTTAACACCTAACACCACTAATCTAACATCTAACACCAATCACTAAGAAAATATCCTAACCTTAATATTTAACACATCCTAACACCTAACCCCCTGTAAGAATTTGGTATAGCTCTAATACCATGCGAGAATTTTCCTTAGGGCAAAATGACACCAAGATCGAGAAGCTCAAGAACAAAGCACAATATGAACCAAATGATATATGATCATAATAAAAATATGACAACAAATAATTGATATAATACAAACTAGAAGTGCCTGTATATAGAGGGATCTAGAATGACTAGAAGTTAGAAAAGTGATAAGCTTCACAACTAAGCACATGTCCACCAAGAGTGGATTATCCTCCATTGACCACAGGAGTTTGTGCAATGATGAAAGGATAAGCTTTACATAGGTTTATCTCGTAAAGAGATGTTGTAGACACCATGTGCTCAATTAGAGTGCGAACAACTGTGTTGTCTACAATGACAACTCAAATGAATATGCAAACTTCTGTGTTGTCAACAAGACAATTCATATGACTATGCATACTCCTAGGTGTCTACATGACAACTAATAAAATAATGCATTTAACCTAATTAGACTTAATTATAGTGTGCTAATAATTAATTATTTACACTAACACCCCCCCTTAAGTGAAACTTAGGGGAATGCACTTAAGCTCACAAAAGCTATGATGAAAATGCATGATGGCTTCCAGCTACTAGGCCATGTTAGGTACCCATGTACAAATTCAAAGCTCTACATATAATGTGATGCAATGCAATGCAATTTCTTTGAAAAACCTCATGCGAAAATCCCCTCCTCCAAAAAGAGAGATAAGTACAATAAAGAAGATGCATGTGTGAATGGAGTAATCAAGACCCCCCCCACTATGGCATACATCATGCATATATAATAGAGAATCCCTCCATAAGAAGGAAATATAGAGTAATGAAATCCCCCCCCTTAGTGAAAGATCTCCTAATGATGAGTGCTTGAAGACAAAAAAAATCCAATGCCGAAAAACAACATTTCTCCCTTTAGGAAGAAGATACACCAAGTATAGATGCAAGTATACTTCCCATTGTGGATAGAAAGATGTAGGAAGAGAAGCAATGTAGCCTGCCCTCAATGATGAATGCACACCCATGAAAGAAGCTCCTTAAGACTGAAGAAGCTGCACCATGAAAGCTAAATGAAGTTCCTTCTTATAGGAAGAAGTGGTGCCATGGGTGTAGTAGAGAATGCTCCCCAACTAGTAGGAAGAATCCTTAGAAGATATGATGTCTAAGGAAACTGGAATACAATCTCCAAAGACCAATATGTCTCCTCTGAAGTAAAAGAGTCCTTCTCATCTACTAAAAAAAGGTCTCCACAATCATGTCATTCTCAAAGGAAAGATCAAGTGTTTGATGGTTAGAGTTTTTCCTCACAAGCGAAGAAAAATACTACTCAATAAAGAGAAGGTGGATGTCATCAATAATGTCTCCCACATCTTCAATGTAAGACTCCAAAAACAACACTGCAAATGCCTGGAAGGAAGTCATCCCATGAAGCAAAAATAGGAAGACATGGTGTTTCTTGCTGTACTGAATCAGGAGCATTTGTGAGTGGAACTGGATCAGTAGAAGCAACAGAAGCATCAAGAGGTATGATCTCAATTGGAGTTGTAGGTACCATAACTGGAGTGACTGGAGGTAGAATGTCCTTTGAGAATGGAGGGACTTGTGGATCTCCATATGCTTTCCAATGACTTATCCAAAGATCATAAGGTTCATTGACCTTTCTAAGGACAACAATACAATCATAATTGATATTTATAAAAATGGCTTGCACAATTATGCTAATAGGCGATGGATCAGGACAAGAGGGCAATTCTTTGGAACATAGAAAAGAAAATACTTCCTTATGCTCTCTTAGATGATCAATCATCAAAGCATTCCATTTCTGATAGTTCCTTTTTGTCAACTTCAATTTTAAACCAAATTGACACTTGTGACATGACTTCATGAGATCAATAAATATATGCACCCCCCAGAATGTAAAAGCAATCAAAGAAACCCACCCCTAATTGAATGATTTTGGCACTTTATACTTAGTGCATTTACAATAGCCACTTGCCAATTTTGGCCTAAGTGAACTTCTGATTTTGTTGTTTACAACCTCCTCTTGGAGTTCAAATCTGGTACTTTAACAATGTAGCTCAGATATACAACAATTTTGAAGTTTAAGTAAAGCAATACAATGAAAAAAAGAACCTATTTCTAAAAGTGGTATTTTGTCCACAAAAACCTATAATTTGATTGCAAATCTAGAAAGTAGACAAAACATTGTGCACTTTAAAAAACAATGGAACCTGAAAATGTGTCCAAATGAGCCCGTACGGAGCAAGTGAAGTTGCAAAATACAGGATTGGATAGGTGCAGTAACAAAAAACTAAATTTTCTAACAAATATGTGCACCAAAACAAGAAAATAATAGCACTACTAAAAAAATAGGAGATTCTAGCCAAAATTTAAAAAATTGCACCTGATTTGGAGTCCGAATGACAGAGATATGGCCTCCCAAAGTTGGACTGTCAAATCAAATCTTACTATTGCACAATAGGACTAAATTTTGAGTTTAAATGGCCTTGATGAATGGCAAAAATCTACATTGAATAACACTGAACTCATCCACCATCAATGGAAACAGTGGCATGATAAGTTTGTCAAGGATCAAATGTTTGTTGTGGGAGATTGGACAATTCTTTATGATTCCAAGTATCAACACAATCCAGGAAAGTTTCAAACTCGTTGGTTAGGACCATATGAAATTGTTTGTGTTTCCAAATGGAGTGGTCCAGTTATCTACTGTTGATCTTGTATGGTTCAAACTACTTGTCAATGGGCATCGACTCAAACTCTACAACAAACCAATCAGTTGTGAGGAGTTCCTACAACAGTTCCAGCACAACAAAGACACATTTATTCTTGCAACCAAAGAGTCTGGGTCTTCTACCCCGAATTCTGTTGATTCTAGATTCCATTCAAGATCCCCATAATAAATGCTTTCTTCCTTAAAGACAATCTCTCTGCCATACACTCCACCTCACCCTCTCTCTTCACCGTCTTTCCATACCATCCCATCACTCCATCAATTTAGGTGATATTTTTCAGAGCACTTTTTCTTCAACACTCGCCAAGTTCGTGCTACGTAACCTTGTACATGTTTTATTTTAGTCATTCTTTATTAGGAATTCATGTTGTTTTAATTTTCTATTCTTGCATATCCTATTCTGGTGGGACCTATGCTCTTACTTAATTGTGGGGGAGGGGATATTCATTTTTCAAACTTTCAAATCGCATCTAAACTTTGAGTTTTTGTCTTTAGAAGATGATTGTCGTCACATGTTTGATGACCTGTCCTTCCATAATTGCATCATTAAGGAAATTAAAGACATTAAAATTTGAAGTTTAACTTTTAATGATATATTAGCAACATGTTTGGGGTGACAAGCCCTGACACGAGTGAACTATTATGAGATTTGATGCAATTAAAGATATCAGATTTTGTGCATTAAAAAATTTTAATTCCAAGAAGCACGTAGTAATTGTACGTCATTTTTTTGTGTCTATGACATTTGGTGCCATAAAATTAAAAAATTTGTTGATTCACCATTGTTGTGTTCTATGAACACCAAGATTCTACAAAAAAATGTTGTTCATAACAATGGGAGGAGGTCTTCAGAGATATGAGTCAATGGATCATAGGGTTTTGTTGGGTGACACGTCCAATTGTGAAATGCTCAGAAGGAAATGATGGTTAGACTATTGCTTGAGTCTTAAGGGGTTTGATGAAGAGGTTTCTCTTCAATTTCTAAGCACCTTGAGGGATGGATTTGCAGTGGTCAAAGGTCTAAAAATTGAATTTATAGAAGAAATTGTGGTTGGAGTAACTAGGTTGCCTCGGGAAGATGAAAAGTTGGTGAAGGATTTTGATTGACATTTGGCTAGGGCATAGTTCAGTTTGCACGATGACCCTCCACTCGACATAGATAACAAGCAAGGCACTTCAAGATTATCCTTGCCCTTGAAATCCAGTATTTCACTTGTGAAGGTCGCTACAAGTATTTGCATGGCCTACATTTCAAAATTTTGACTCATCTTCCACAAGACAATAGACCGATAAATCTAGCCAATTTCCTATTTAATATTGTGAGAAAGAAAGCTTCCTTAGTTCAGTTAGGAAAAGACCAATCTATTTCACATCATTTTTTTGATAAAATTAATTGTGGAAAGAGATTTAAAAAAACAATCAATTCAGTCATGGGAAGAGTTTCTACAATTGAATGAGGTAGAACCTAGATTGGTTGGTCCTAGAGGCTAGGGTGTTGAGCATAGGGAACAAACATCCATTGGATTTTGCAAAGTTATCCCAAGGACAAAAAGCATTCCTGAAGATTCTCCCTCTAGTTCTAAACCATCTAGGAAAAGAATTTACAAAGTTGATGCCTTCATTTCTAGCAAGAAGAGAAGTAATAAAAAAGAAACTACTAGTGCCCCTAAAACCCCATTGTCTGTAAAGACCAGGTCCACCATTAGGGGAGGCAAGGGTAAAGCTATGGAACTGGAAGAGGAAAATTAGAACACCCTAATAGTGATAATAACATCAATGAAACCTTACACTTGCATGGGGAATAAACTTCATAGAAACCTCCTGAAGCAACTATAGAAGAAATGACCACGAGCAAGAGGAAACGAAAGAATCCTCCATGCTCCTCTACACTCCCTACAAGAAGAAGTGCAAGGATCTCTGAAGGTAATAGAGTTGTTGAGGCTTCCATTCCAATGGTTAACCTAGAATCCTCTGAGTTTGTGGAGAAGTCTTCTTTGGAGGGAAAATTTCAACAAGATATCCACAACCAGAAGTTGATCTTAGTGTTAACTGTGTACTTGTTAATAGTGATAAGGATTTTGAAGAGTCTAAAGAGTTTGAAGAAAATCTTGTTATGCAAGACACTTATGAGAATTCAAAAGACCTTCCTTTTGAGGAATACCCAAATTTTAGACAAGAAATTGTTGAAGAAATGCTAGAAAAGTGCAATCATGATGGATTAGAAATGTTGGCTAAAGTAGTAGCTAAGTCTAGTAAGAAGGAAAATGTAGTGACAACACTTGTTCTATGGAAGAGAGAATCATCCACGTCACAAAGTACCATAAAAGTTCCTCACATGGCACCTGACTGGGTAGATATTCTTAGTCAAGAACCCTTGCCACTACCTGATTTATCTACACCCCTGTCTGCAAGGATAAATTTATATCAATAATTGTTGTGGGAAAGAAAATAGTGGAAGTAAGAAAAAGAAAAGTTGAAACATGTCATTAATGAGCAAGGCCATCAAATAAAGAAAATTTCAGACCAAAATGAGATTTTGAAGAGAAGGATTGGACAAATCACGGGGTTGATTCTTGAGCTTATGGCATACAAATCACCATCTCTAGTATATGCATTATTCCTTAAGGAACAACTTGTTAATTTCGAATTGACAAGAATTGTAGAAGGGTTTAGTCTCTCTATTTCAACTCCTCATGAATTTTATGATGCATTCCAATCCATTCCAATGACTCTGAAGAATTTATTGTATGAATTATATTTGCATAACTTGGCAGTGCCAAATGATACAGAATGGAACTCACTCCTTTATATATGAGATGCACAATTGAGGGAAGTTATGTCTTGGATGTAGAATGAAATAAGCAGGGAACACCAACCTGCACCATACAAGGGCAATGAGATGACAACTCCTTTGCTTATGAGACCTGAAGTTCAAAATTCTCGACAAACAATTCTAAATTGGATTTCTATTCTAGGAAACCTAAGTGGAGCTAATAAAGTATACCCCATACGAGAGCAAGTCTTTACAGATGGGGAGCAACATTCATCTCGTGATGCTGAAGCAACAATCATTGCTTCAAGAAAAAGATGGACATGGATATCACATGACCTAAAGACTAGGAAACCCCACTTTCCACATAATTTAACTCTTGCCACTATAAGAGTCCCATGGTATATTAATTTGGGAAGGAGTCTGGACCAATAATGGATTCCATTAAGGTTTCAACCTCACATACTCCTCTAGCCATTATAGGCAATGAATGACAACGTAGAGGATCATGATATGTTCACAAAAGTTTGATAATGGAGAAGGCTCAGAGAAAATTATGGATACTTTGATTATGTTAAGAATGAGCCTGGGGAAGGTTAACTAGTGATTGTAGAGTTTGAGCCAGAATCTTGAATTTCATGGTTGTTGGGGACTAGTAATAGTTTAGTTGGGGAGAATGATGGACCTCCATAAGGCCATCTTTCTGTCTTCTTTGTATCTTATTATACATGCTGATAAATGTTTCCCCATCTATGCTATGTTTTGGGTAGTTTTCCTCCTGTAGCCATAGGACGTGCAAGAGTCTTAATTGGAACTTTACACCTTTTTTCTAATAGTGATGGTGAGAATATAGATATGGAAGGTTGTGTGTAAATTGATTATTTTGTAGGTATTTGTTGCGAGTATTCAAGGATCAACATTTCAACATTAAAGTAGTCGAAGCCAACCATCGATTGCTAGACCTTCACTAGCGGGGAAAATCATTTATTGCTTTCTATTGTTACAACGCACCAATGTAGCTTCCAAAACTTGCTATATTCCTAGATGATTTATTCACAGTTAATGTTGTTTTTGTTTTGAACTTTATGAGTCGGTAATTGATCCTCATTAATGGAGTGATCTTACATTTAGGAAGCAATTGTAGTTTCCTTTAAAATAATGACTGTTGTAACTTTGAGAGCAGTCGAAGAAGTAGAATGAGTTGATTTTCATAGCATCACAATTGTGATATTGTTTTTCAATCAAGTGTAATCTTTCTCCATGAATGAATAGAATGTGCAGTCCAAGTTTAAATCTCGTATCTTGATTGTATTTCATGTTCACTCATCCAAGGGGGCCCACTTGGTGAGTGAATTGTTCTGTTAAGAATAGATTTCATTTCCTTGTTTATTTCTAAGTAAGGTAGAACTTTGTTGCTTCTGCAACCATTGATAACAAAATTGATGAACTATTCTTGCAACATAGGCAATTAGAGTAGTTTCTATCTGTGATTACATGCTTTGTTAGAGTCATTTTATTTACTGGTTTTAGTTTAGTTTTCCTGAAGCTCAAGCATTTGAATTTTGTAGGTTAGTCTTAAGAATGAGAAAGTTTGTAAAGCATATGCTTTGCGAATGTCATTCCAAGTTTATGTCCTTGGCCAATAATTAAATGGGACTAAATAATTCATTTAGAAACCAATTATGGAGTCCAATCCTGAATAGGTAGTCCATTACTATAGGTTTCTGATACCATTATTTGGCCAACCGCCAACTATTTAACTAAGTGTTTTAACATGTTACCACCTATTCATTGGAAAAAAGACTAAGTTGTAGAATGAGTTAAGTGTTGCTATCATACAAGAAAGTCAAATGATGTTAAGTTTTTAGCACCTTTTTATTTGAAGAATTGAGAAAATTAGGAGGATAGGAATCAGACCAAGTAACTATTGAGACAACCAATGATGAATAAATGAATGATTTGAATGTTTCTTCAAATCTGTAAAAGAATTAGCTAAGTTAAGTGTTGGATGAGATTCATGATGATGTTAAGGATATGGTTGAGATAGCACCATAGAATGATTATAGGTAAAGGTGATTTTAGTAGTTGGAAGTGATGTTGACTAGAAAAGACAAAATAGGTAAAGGTCTTATCTTGATGAAGGGCCACACCGCCCTTACCAACTCACAACCAAAAATGCAAAAATAAGGAGACAAAGAGATGACAAAATGCTTCCCAAGAAATTTTATTATACTTGAAAATCCAATAGCAATTATAATAATAGTTCTATAAGATCCCTCAGAATCCAACCCATACACTAGCTAGTCTAGATCCACACTCTGGTAGAAACCTACAAGATCTCAACTTGTGCTCGCAAGCCACCAAGCAACCTCCTTGTTTCTAAACCGCAACCACTAGCTCTTCTCACAAACTCTATCTAAGATCCAAGTGTAAATTGCCTCACATTCGATGCTTTGTCCACACAATCAAAACTCCACCAAAATCTCGCTGTAAATTGCCTCACATTTGACGCTGTGTTCACAGACTCAGGAAAACTCACCCTTTAGCTTCCTCATTCTCTCCAAACTTCTACTAAGAAGAGATCACACCTTGAAACCTTCACACCTTCTAGCTTTCACACCTTGAAGCTTGACCCTCCAAAGCATGATTAGAAATTCTCATATGCCTTGCTTAAATAGGCACTTACTACCCAATGCATGATTTATCCACAACCTTCTAGAATTCCTCGTACACAACATCCACAACCTTCTAGGATTCCACCTACACAATATCCACAACCATCTAGAATTCCACCTACACACCTCGATAAATGGAATGACAACCATTTTTATTTTATTTTTCTATTATGCCACCTATGCACCTAGAAAGTAGAAATTCCTTTTTTATTCTTCTTTTCTCCTTTTTCCCTTATTTTATTTAATTATTATTTTTCTTTCTATTTTCGTCACTTTCTCTCTCCTCAATTTTTTTTAATTTTTAATTTTTTTTTCCTATGCAAGATGCTCCTGCATCAGACTACCCCGATATATAGAAAAGTGTGTCCCACACTTTGACTCCAAAAAGAAAGATCTACAACCATCTTTATCTTAACCAAAGGTTTCCACCTCAACAGGGACAAGAAAACCAACATGCAAATCTTCCACATCTACATCACTCTATTAAACACCAGAATATCAACCATCCAATCAACATGCTCACTCCTAGGAACAAACTGAACACAGTGCTTCATCAAAAAACCCTCATCCACATCAGCAACTAGTGAATCCATACCAACAACATCGAACTCCATATTAGCAACAATATGTAACTCCTCAACAAAATATGCCAAACTCTCAACTCTAGCAATCTAATTGCTCACAACACACACAAGTCACCACCAATAGCAACTAAACCATCCATGACCAAGTGCTCTGCAATCTCCATGTCAGACCCAACCAACTGATCATGAAAACCAATCTCCATCCCAACATCAACAAGGTTAGGAATATCCTCAGCAACAACCTCCAGTTGCTCTGCAAGTTCTATATCAGATTCCACAATTTGATCAATAAAACCAACTTCTTCCACCTCAACCTTGCGATGCCATCTTCTCTCTTGAACAAGTCTCTTAACTGGCCAAACAACTCTCTTTCAGATCAGTAGACTCCAAATCCACAAACGTTCACAGAATTCCTTCCTCACCTCGTTCTTAACTCTATTAGCCAAGCTAGATTCAAGCCAAGCAGTCATCTCACAAACCCTCCTCTCCACTATATCATGGAGTTTCATAATCATCTCAAGGTCCAATCCTCTCGAAGCCATTTACTAAGATCTTCAAAAACCCTCTGCAACAAATCCTTCCCATGCTCCTTGTGATAACCTCGAATTGTTTACAAGTCAAATTGCAACTTGCCACCTCACATGAAAAATCAAGAATCACATCACAAGTCTAGGACCATGGATCTATAATCCATAAACTCTCTATAATCATGCCTCGACAAGATCAACCTTCCATCTTCGCATCCATTGATCAATCTGCATGTTCTCTCAAGGTCCTAGTGCAAACTGCCTCAACTTCAACAATTTGTCTACATGCTCAAGAATAACTGTGCTCTGATCAACTTTGCCCAACCAAGGTCCTGGTACAAACTGCCTCACACTTCGGCGATCTTCTTGTACACTCAGGAACTCCTGCTCTAATACCACTTGATGAAGGGCCACACTGCCCTTAACAACTCACAACCAAAAATGCAACAATAAGGAGACAAAGAGATGACAAAATGCTTCCCAAGAAATTTTATCATACTTAAAAATCCAATAGCAATTACAATAATAGTTCTATAAGATCCCTCAAGATCCAACCCATACATTAGCTAGTCCAAATCCATACTCTGGTAGAAACCTATAAGATCTCAACTTGTTCTCGCAAGCCACCAAACAACCTCCTTGTTTCTAAACCGCAACCACTAGCTCTTCTCACAAACTCTATCTAAGATCCAAGTGTAAATTGCCTCACATTCGACACTCTGTTCACACAATCACAACTCCACCACAATTCTACTGTAAATTGCCTCACATTCAATGCTTTGTTCACAAACTTAGGAAAACTCCCCCTTTAGTTGTTAGAGTAAGTCATTTATTACTCTAGTTGCTTTAGCTCTCTTAAATGCATATAATTAATATTTTATATTAATTATAATGCACAAACCTAGTTTTCTTTCCTTTAGGGTTTTGTTCACCTTAAAAGGTTGAACTTTTGTATTTTTTTTTCAATAACTTAGAATAAATTTTTGCTCTCACATTCTTGAGAACTTCTAAGCTCTATTTTTTCTATTATCTGGCTTCTCTTCATTGCAGGATATTTGCATGCAGGTGTTCTTGAGGATCTATGAAGTTGGATTTCTCAACTTCTACATGGTATCAGAGCAGACTTGATGCTTCCTTGTCTGAAGACTCTTGAAGCCACGATTCAGAGTTAGAAACCCCAGCTTTTTTAGAGTTTTTTTCTTCAAAAAGGTGAAGGTAAAATTTTTGGGGCACTTTGGGCTCAAACAAACACCACCATTGGATCCGAAAGGTCGTTTGCAGTTAAAATACATAAAAAAATTTGTTGTTTTTGGCCTCTAGGCGTCTACAATTTTTTTTAAGCCTCCAAAGAGGCCGTACAGACACGTTTTTCAAGAAAAAAAATTTAAAAATAATGTTTTTGGGCGCTCCACCCATGAGCCACCCTAGCGCCACCACACAGCCACTGGAGCACCACCCGTGCCTAGCCTACAATCAGCCGTAGCAAGCGCAACACCAGCAGCGCCGCCAACGCCTCGCCGCCACCAGCCGACCGCCTAGGCTTCGCCTCCGTCAGAGGGCATCGTTGGGTTCTCCTCTCGAGTGCCACCTCTACCAGCGGCACTGCCGTACTAGCAGTTGTCGACTGATGTCAACATTCCGTTAGCTGACATCATAAACTAGACTGTGACGTCACTTCATGGCAGTCTTTTCTGGCAATTGATGACTTCATTTTTCGGCATGATGATGTCACTTACCGACTGTTGATGTCATTTTTCTTTTTATTAGATTTTTTTTGACGATAGCCTGTGATGGCCAAACAAGTGTCAAATTTAAGCCCGTCACTGTAATTTTCCAGAGAGCTCTTTTTCTGGACCTGTAGTTGATTTTTTGATTATAACTTGAGCATACAGACGTATTTTTGCAATCTAAAAGAAGCGCTGAAAAGCTGACTCAGAGATAGAGATAATGGTGCTAGTTTCATGTGATTCTGAGTTTTTTTGAGCTTCCAAATTTGGAATTGAAGTAGAGGCTTCTATTTTCCTCTTCTCTGCATCTAAATTCTAGGTTATTTTCTCAGTTCTTGTGTTTTTTCCATAGTTTTTGCTTTGGTTTTGGAGGATGTTTTTATTTTTTGTGGGGGGGAGCATTTTCTATTATGTAATTTGCTTTAGAATCAAACCCTTCTACTTTTGTCTTTTCTTTCTCTTAATTTCAGATCCTTTTGTGATCTGGCTCATGCCGCACAACTATCACACCTCAAAGACATAGATGACTAGGCTTCTCATGTCAAGAGGCTTATGGTCATGCTTAGATGTGAACCAACCTGCTCTGCAACACCCTTATGAGGTTCTTTAGCACAGAAACAAAATGGATGAAGCCATGGGACTGATTGCACTGAACATCTCTAATAGTCTACTATTTCATTTGGATGGTTTGACCACTCCACGGGCTATTTGGACCAAATTCCACACGTTGTTTGGCACAGTGAATGAGTTCCAAGCACTTCAACTTGATGCAGAGTTAACTTCTTTGACACCTAAAAGCTTTCTCACCATTGAGGACTTCTTGATGAAGTTCAAATCTCTGCGCACAGTTTTGTAGGGATGTGGTAGAAACAAAATAGACGATGAGTGTATTTTTTTGATACTCTCAAAGTTGTGAGGACAGTATCAAAACTTTTCTTTCACTTTCTACTCCACTATGGATGCCTTGGGTAACAGACATCAGATGCCCTCTTTTGAGATTTTTTGTGACAGGTTAACTTGTGAGCAGTCCAAGCTCACTCAGATAGATTCACTTACAGGTTCACCATCACAAGCATTACTTGCCAAGGATACACAGGAGCAGAAGCCGAAGCAGATATCTGATTCCTCTTCTTAGCACTCTACTAGTCCATCCTCTTCTTCTAAGAAGGAGAAAAAGAAGACTGAGACTCCTTCTTGTTCCTATTGTCAGAAAGGAGCTCATGATGAGGCACATTGTTTTCAGAAGAGATTTGATGGCTATGAGAAACAGATTGCAGATTTGCAAGCTCTTCTTCAGAAGAGCTCTATTTCATCCCCATCCTCTTCTACCTCTTAGGGGTTTGCCTTTCATTCTTCATCCACTTCTTTGACATCTTCACCAGATTTTGGATAGAGTCATGCATTACAGGCTTCCCTTGCATCCCCTTCCCAGGTCCCTTGGACACTAGATTCAAGTGCTTCTCACCATATGGCATCTTCTCAAGGGGTCTTCTCCTTTATTGAGGCTTCTCCGATTCCTCATATTCTCATGGGGAATAACACAGCTCTAACAATCTACGAGAAAGGTTCAGTTTGCATTCAGGATGGCACATTCAATGATGTATTGTATGTTCCATCTCTCTCTGCAAACCTTCTCTCGATGTATTAGATTACACACAGTGGATCAAGGAAGTTAGTTGAGTTCAATGCAGATTCAGTCTACATTTAGGATAGTGCAATAGGAGGCCTTATTGCTATAGGGACAGTTGATCATACCACCCGTCTCTACACCTTCTCGCACTTTGGTCCTCCATCTCCATTATCGAAGCATACTTCTCTTTTGCAAGAGCATGCGGTGCAGTCAAGACACGTGAACCTTTGTATTGTTCCTGAGATCACCATGCCTCATTCCGTTGAAGTCTTTTCTTCTTCAGCTCTGCTGAACTCTCCACCTCCACTCATCAAGCCTTCAGGAGCACTTGTTGCGGATTCCATAGAGGATGTTCATCTCCTCTTTCATGATAGTGTCAGCACACCTGCATTGGGGATTTCTTTTCAAGATCCTCATGTCTACTCCTTTGAGCATCAGTTAAGCCTTCCCATCATTCAGTGGATTCCTTGTTCCTTCCGCATTGGAGTTCCATTGGTTCATTCATTTCTATAGGGACTTCATCATTCTGGGGGGGCTTTGATGTCTCATCTCTCTCTCATGGGGGGGTTGTTGATGGTTTTGAGAGAGTCTCTTGTTCCCACTGGGTTTTCTCCTTTGTCTCCGGTTCACAGAGATTTCTTTGTATTGGGTATCTGATCATGCCTTGTTGCTGAGACCCATTTTTCTACTTTCATAGCTTTGCTAGGTTAGCTTCCTCCTAGGCTTCACTTTAGGGGGGGTGTTAGAGTAAGTTATTTATTCCTCTAGTTGCTTTAGCTCTCTTAGATGCATATAATTAATATTTTATATTAATTATAATGTGCAAACCTAGTTTTCTTTCCTTTAGGGTTTTGTTCACCTTAAAAGGTTGAAATTTTGTATTTTTTTTTCAATAACTTAGAATACATTTTTGCTCTTGCATTCTTGAGAACTTCTAAGGTCTTTTTTTTTCATTTTCTAGCTTCTCTTCATTGCGGGATATTTGCATGCAAGTGTTCTTGAGGATCTGTGAAGTTGGATTTCTCAACTTCTACATTAGCTTCCTCCTTCTCTCTAAGCTTCTACTAAGAAGAGATCACACCTTCAAGCTTTCACACCTTGAAGCTTGACCTTCCAAAGCTTGATTAGAAATGCTCATAAGCCTTGCTTAAATAAGCACTTACCACCCAATGCATGATTTATCCACAACCTTCTAGAATTCCTCCTACAGAATATCCACAACCTTCTAGGATTCCACCTACACAATATCCACAACCTTCTAGAATTCCACCTACACACCTCGATAAATAGAACAACAACCATTTTTATTTTATTTTTCTATTACACCACCTATGCACCTAGAAAATAGAAATTCCTTTTTTATTCTTTTTTTCTCCCTTATTCCTTATTTAATTTTATTATTATTTTTTCTTCTATTTCCGTCACTTTCTCTCTCCTCCATTTTTTTTTATTTTTAAAAATTATAATTTTTTCCATGCAAGATGCTCCTACATCATATCGGTAAACTAAAGTCTTATCAATAAACATGGAGGAGGATAGGTGAACTAGATGAACATGTATAAAGGAATGGATAGGTAAATATAAATGGTTTATTGGTGAGTGAAGAAAAAAATGTAAAGATTCAAGTTGTAATCATAAGATTTGAATTGTTATTAGGAAAGGTGGTTTGAATTGTACAACTAGAAGGCTGATGAGTGATTTAAGGAAGGAATTGATGACATAGAGATTGAGGTAATACGTTTGTAGAAGATTCTCCAAGAAGTTTCTACAAGGTCAAAATGGCTTAGGGTGTGATCCCATGGAGGGGGTTTCCTAACAACTTGAACAAGTATTGTTGAGACTATTTAAGATTATTTTGAAGCAAGAGGTCCCATGAGTTTTGTAGTGGAGTTTATTCTTAACAATTTTAAGGAATGGTCTCATGATTTTTTTTAAATATATTCAATTCACTTATTAAATAAATAAAAATGTTATAAAAATTTATTGCTAAGAATTGGAAATTGTTATATGATTGACAAGTGCCAGAAGAAGTGGGGCAATATCTAGCTCCCTACCTTTTCCACCCACTCAAATATGCACCCAAAAAAGTAGGGGTTGTTATTTTTAAGAATATTTCAATTAGTCTTGTAGCAAACTTTTCTTTTGCTTCATTGGACCACCCACTCCATAAAAATAGACCATATAGTATTAGTTATAGTATTGAGTGCGATCAAGCCAAAGGACAGAGTAGGGTATGTTGTTGAGTTATAGAGTTGTGATACAAAGTATAAATCATTTATATATGTCACTCTAACCACTGTAGCAAGCAAAACACTTAATCAGGTGATCCTAATAGACCTTTTATAAAATCCTCTAACCAAGTGACTTTCTCAAAATATAGGTCTCAAGGAAAATCCCTTAACTGGGTAGTTAATGCATATTTTAGAAAAACCTATCTATGCAACGACAAATCTATCTATTCATTAGATACAAAATGCTATACTCCTATAATAAAAGTTTACAATGATCATTATAATACCAAAAAATAATTTGAAGTCAGAGTCAAACTTAAATTGAATTTGTATAAAACATTATAAAAAAAATTTATACACATTTTGTTCAATGTATTATCTTCATTGTTGACTTCAATTTATATGCATAACAAAAATTATTTCTAATCTAATACATTATCATGTTCATGATGTACTTGTGCATGTTGACAATCATATATTGATGTGTCAAGAATGCATCTGTTTAAAACCCATATGTATACTCATTGTTTCTTTTTCTTGACAAAAACTTATTTTATTTTATTTAATATAAATACCATTAATATATATGCACAACTTTTCATATGAGTCTAGTAATATTTTGTGCAACTGCTTATATAGTTTTTTGTTTGGAAAGATGAATTTCTTCAAGAGGATGCATCTGTTTAAAACCCATATGTATACTCATTGTTTCTTTTTCTTGACAAAAACTTATTTTATTTTATTTAATATAAATACCATTAATATATATGCACAACTTTTCATATGAGTCTAGTAATATTTTGTGCAACTGCTTATATAGTTTTTTGTTTGGAAAGATGAATTTCTTCAACAGGTTTTACGTTACCTCTACTACCCTGCAAACTCCTAATGAGAATCAATATCCCTCTATTATACATCTCTTAAGTTGTCAGAATGAGTACACATACATGATAAGGGTACATCAGCGCGACAAATATATTTTTTGATTGATTATATATAAATTCAATTTATAAAGAAATATACATAATTGTAAAATTAAGTATAATTGACAATAATACTTCAAGAGTGTAATAACAAAGATATTTATTAAATGTCAATTAATCGTTCAGAATCTCAATATTATGTCATGTGTCATATCATATATATCAACCATCCTTCCAGATGTCAAAATAAAAAGACATATATCAGTTGCTCTTTTAAATACCAAAATGAAAACAGAGAATGAAAACAGTTAAAAAAATTATAGTAGGTAAAATGATGCTTTTAACGGTATTTTAGAGCTGTTGGATGGAAAGAAAACGTTACAAAATGTGTTCTGTTTTTACTTTTTAGTGCCGAATGCCTTTGGGTACCTGTCAGTACACCCAAAACATAGTAGATCTCTATTTTAAATGGAAAGCTGTTCTATAAAAGAAGTTCTATTCATCAGATAAAAGAGCTGTTCTAATAAAAATATGGCTTGGTTGGGAGAGCAAATTGTTCAATGTTGGGTTCCAAGCCTCAATATCTTGACATGTACTTGGCAGATTGTTTCCTTCCAGAGTTGGCCTGTACAAACTACATATATCTCATTTTTTCCCCTAGATCTAACCATTCCTTCTTCCTCTTTTATACTACGAAAATAAACTTCAATCATGAAGAATAGTGCTATGAAAAGTATGT
Source organism: Cupressus sempervirens (assembly GCA_028749045.1). Classification (NCBI taxonomy): domain Eukaryota; kingdom Viridiplantae; phylum Streptophyta; class Pinopsida; order Cupressales; family Cupressaceae; genus Cupressus; species Cupressus sempervirens. Next base: position 533,336,633 of record CM053791.1, on the reverse strand, counting down.
TTGTAGCTTACTGAATGTAAAGTAACCTAACTGCAAACAAAATATTAGTTCCCTTATGTTCATGCACCCGAAGTCTAATTATATACTTGTAAATAAAAGATCTGAAACTGTACGCCAAGCAACAATATGTTAGTGTGACCAACATCATGATAAATACGAATTCCAAACCTTCTATTCATTCAAGAGATCATATAAATATTCAATGCCACTGAGCTGTTTCCATTTCCATTCCATATTGCTCTTTGAATTTCCATTGACAAAAATTCCAAAATACACAGCAGATCATTTGTACATATACATTATGTAATTATGCAAAATCATACCCAATTTGAATATCGTGGTTTGAAGTAAACACTCATTTTAAACATCAATGCTGGAGATTGTATTCACAATTGTTTGCCTCGAACTGCTCCAATGGACACTCACTGTCATTGATGATAGTAAAAAGAATTCTAACTCATCTAAGAGCTGGTCTTCAAATCTCGAATATGAGATTCGGTCAGGATTGATTCATGGAAAGTTTAGCAGAAGCAATCCCCCTTTTGTAGCAGTTTAGCCAAAAGAAATTTCAATAATAGGTAGAGTTTAGTCATAATAGTTTTCTGGATTTGATTGTGCGTATCTTTAGCATCGACGTCTCAGATCACAGTCCGTGATTATCACACTCCGTGATCTATCATTAGGATGAACATGAACAAGAGATGTAACATCATTTTTTCTGTTACACCTTTTGTTCGCTTCATCCTGATGATGAATCATAGAGTGTGATCCGAAATGTTGATCCCAAAAATTCCCACACAATCGAATCCAAAAAACTGTTATGAATAATCATAATGGATTGTGGAAATCTAATATCTCAGATAGAAGAACAAGAAGATTCTCTAAATCCATATGACTTTATCAATATTATGTTTCTGGATTTGATTGTGTGATTATTTTTGCATCAATTGAAAGAGTAACAAAAGAAGTTTCAGATCACTTTCTCATGATGCTCTCTCTTATCCTGATGATGCTCACAGAGTGTGATCCGAATCATCTTTCATTACTATTTCAATTGATACAAAAATAATCACACAATCAAATCCGAAAACATAATATTGATAATCTCAGATAGAGTTTATTGAAATGATTATAATCTACTTAAAAACAGAAATGCTGATATCTATGTAATCTTGTTGAATCTATTATTTGAAAAACAGCCAAATCAAGATTGAACCTGGTAAGCCTTTGAAGAACATTTAGTGGTTTCTACACCAAATATAAAGAATTGTTTATCATAAAACTTGAATTACTTTAGCTTTAACACATGACCACACATAAATGTCCTGTTCAAATTCAGGGTCACAATTAAAGGGAAAAAAATGGACTGCAGGAAACTGTAGATTTAACGGATCTAAACAAAATCCTCAGTGAGATTTATAAAACATACCTGGTGCATTGCAATTCACCATTCGGTTCCAAGTTATATTTGGTGAGTTGTTAAAAGTTCAGGTTACTCAAAATCCACTGTCTCGCCCTTGTATTTTTCATATAACATTCTGGCCTCAGGACTGTCGGCCAGAGACCTTTCAGTGAAAGTCTTCTCACTTCTTAACAGAGTTGGAATCAGACCCCTCCTAAGGTTATGGCGAGCTCCAACTGGATTTAGATACTGAAACGCCTTATACCGTGGCCATAACCTTTTCTCTATACTATAGCTCAATAATGTGGGATATGAAACCAGAACGATTGGTTCTAACCCTAAAGTACATGTCAAGAACTTCATGTTCTTCTCAATCTTACCTACAGAGGAACAAATGAATCGAGGATACCTTTGAAGAATTTTTTTGATCTCATGCTCTGCAAGGCCTGCGTTTTCCAAAACCTTCAAGCCCAGGATGCAATCCCAGGTGACATCCCTAAAGCCCTAAATAGGCTGTCCTTCGACCCAAAAAGCCCTATATATATAACAATTTTGGATAACTTATTAAATTTTTTTTTGAAGAATATCTAGTAGCACATTTTATTTTTGTTTTCAAAAAAAATATTATATTTTGAAAGTCAATTTTGTAAATAATAATAAAATAGGAAGAAATTGTATTAAGAAATGTTGAAGGGTACTGGCACAAATTTCATTTTTTAATACAACTTTTCATAACTTTTAAAAACAACTAAGGTTGGGGTCTCATGGAGGGGAGGCTTCCTAAAAAAAATTGAGGGATTATTTTAAACCTGGTGGTCTATGTATTTCTAGTTAATCCCGCTTGAAAATTTAAACTCCTAAATTAAAGAAAGTTTAAGTTATAAATTTTAATATTTTTAAATAAAAAATATATATTCAAAATCTATTTTTGTATTGAGAAGAAATAGACGAATTTGATTTTCCCTCTAAGATTTTATTGGGACTAGAATGTAAATTTTATAAATATTTTCCTATGTTGGTGGAGCTAACTCTAGCCCCACAATTATTTTTGTGCTTAAAAATAAGCAGACCTATAATGTAGGGGCTCCTATTTTCTAGGAGAAGATTCTAAATGTTCCTAGCAATTTGTTTTCTTCCTCATGGGACCCCTTTTTCCTTGAAAATAGATGCTTAAGCCCTTCCATGGACCCCAGCCTAAGTGTTCCACCTTAGTATGGTTAAGGGTCAGGTTGGTAGGAGGAATCAAGGTGAAATTAAAAAATGCAAATATCAAAATTTCTAAATTCGTTATTTGTTTGTAAAAAATAAAAATATAATTAGGATTTACGAATTCTAATTTTAGTCTAAAATGAGCATACTAGTCTTCCCTCTCAAAATGAGGAATTCATAAACCAATTCCAATTTCACCTTTTCTTCAACCAAATTTAACCCACAATCGGGTCTGGTTATCTAGATTACGATAAAGGGAAATTTGTTGAAGCCACATTTGTGTTTGTGGAACATTAAAAACCCTCATATGTTGCCATTGTTCGCAAAACCTATAGGCCATTGTTTGTAAAACCTATAGTTTCGAGTATAACTTCATAAATGTGTAGAGAGCAAAACCTATGTAGGTGCTCAAGCTCAAGGCTAAAGTCTGTGTCACTCCATACTACAATGTTAGAGGTTAAGTGTACAATTTTGGGTAGCTTTATACTATTAGAAATCCCTCTATGTGCTCATATGACGCTCTTTTCACCAAGTAGGAAGGAGAATCAAGTTCTTTTCCCCATCCTAGTAGGCTCTGCCATATGACCATGATGGAAGTTGAGACATGCCAAGAACTACATCAGAGGAACCCAGTGGAGTGATACACAAGTCTAATGTGGTGAACATCTCTCCAATCTAAATCAGACACTCATGGATTAATGAATCAACTGACACCCTAGCCCTTGAAGCTAACTCAACCTCCCAGTCAACTTCTTGTCTAGCTACCACTAGCCTAATCACTCTACTACAAATGGGGATATAAAAGAGTCTATAGCTTCAGAGTCAAATAGTATAGTAACCTCATATCCTCTAATCATACCTGCAACCTCAATCATTGTGGCCTAGTGCTCGGCCTGGTAGTTGTCAACTGCTACAAACACCCTGTGGGATCTACCCATATCACTTACTATAGGCTCTGAGGTGGCTCCTCGCTAACTGCAAATTGTGGGACCTTGTGAACACTCTCTTGCAATATGACTCATACCACCACAAGCATAACATGGCCCACGGGTTTGAATCTGTACTCCCTATGGCTTGGATTGCTGCTAACCCTCGGTCTTGCTAGACCCACTAAAGCCTCCCCTAGATGATTGCTAAGTCCTGGCTGGCTATGTATACTGGTTCTATGGCCTCCGATCACATTTGGGGTCTTGTAACTACCACTGTTTGGGCTAGAGCCTAGGTAACCCTATGATGACCTCTATCAAGTGTCCTACTGCCCTCTCTGTTGTTGTTGTGAGGCCTTTGAAGACCATGCCGAGTGGCTCCGATTACCTTTCCAAGAGAGTTTCTGTTGTGTTAGTTGCTGGGAGGGGTTTCTGTTATGGGACTTATCTCGAGATTCTTGTCTAGTACAAATATCTTTAGCAACCAATGTTGTTTCAATTGCCTCTCTGAAAGTGGTAGGAAAAGCCAACCACATTGATCTCTAGAGAGATAAGTTAAGGCCCTTTATGAACAAATGGATGCGTAACTTCTCATCTCTCATGTACTCCACATAAGGAAGTAGCTCTAAGAACCTACTCTCACACTAGGTTACCATGAGACCCCTCTACTGAAGATCATGGAACTCCTCAACTTGCCTCTATCTAAAGTGTTTTGACAAATATATGTGCCTAAAACAGTCCACAAAGGACTCAAATGTGAGTATCTCTATGTTTAGTCTCCCTACGGTCTCCTCCTGCTGCCATAAGTGGATGCATCCTCTTATAATAGGTGTATGGCTAGTCGTGCCTTCAGATTTCTCTCATGGGTACACAATCCAAAGCACCTCTATAAACTCTGTAGCCATGCTTTCGCACGCGTGCCATCTATGGTGCTGATGAATAAGGGTGACTTGAGTCATAGCAGGTCACTAATCTCATCCTCAATATCTCAGGGTGCTCTCACTGGTGCTCGCTCTAATGCAAAAGGTGGCTCAACTTAGTGCACTAATGCTTCCCCTTGATCCTTTGCAAGTTTGGGTGGTGGACTTCTACTCCTTTCCCTGATATTGGCCCCACGCCCCTCTACATCTTGTTGTCTTGGTTGTGGAATGGCAGGTGGTAACCTCTGTTGTACTACCCCAATAATATTATTGATAGCATTCAAAACTTGATCAAGATTTGGAGGTTTCCCTGATAGGGGTCCTCCCACATCCCATCTTGCCCCCTCTTGGCTTGTTGGGTTTGCTCTAGGACCCCTAGCCCTCTTACGACCATTGCAGGTGATTGTGGACATCCTATACAAAATTGTAGTTCATAGGTTAGACGTAATGGATTAGGCTTCTAGTATTGAAACCAAATGCTCTGATACCAAAATGTCATGCCCATAATTTAACAAGGCAAAAACACATCTAATTTTTTTTTTGAAATGTAGAAAACTGAAGGTAAGAAACTTAATCTATCCTTAAACTAGGAGGTGATGAAGTTAGAAGGTGGAATGAAGTTTGCTCCAATCAAAATCTAGATCTCGAGTTCACTATAAGGAGGTCACCTAGTTGCTAGTTACTTAAGACAAAATTACATTAAGATGATATGGTTATGAACCCTCATTCTTTTACACCCAATATGAGACACCCTAATGTGCAAGTGAGATTCAATTTGTGTTATTGTAGTGGTAAGTGTTCTAAGGTTGTAACAAGAAGGAGCTCTATCAATTTATCATTTTATTTCTATTAATATTAGGTTTACCTTTATTTTTAACATTTTCATTATTATTATTATTCAATTACTATTATAATTATTATTTGAAAACACCTATAATTCTATTTAAATATACATCTTTTATTTTTGTTGCTAATATTATTATATATATAATCCTTTAAATTTATCTAATATAGTATAATCAAGATATAATTAAACAACTATGATCATGATTATACAAATCCCTAAACTCATATTATAATGAAAATGAATGTAAACCAAAATATATACAATCCCTTTTATATTTTTATTTATTTATTTTAAAACAAAATAAAATACACTAATCTTTACCCTTAAAAAAAAAAACAAAATACACTAATCTTTACATTTTAAAACAAAATACAATACACTAATATTTACATTTTAAAACAAAATAAAATACACTAACAAAATAAAAGTAAAATATACTTATGTTTACATTTTAAAACAAATTAAAAACAAGTTAAAATATACTAATCTTCACACTTAAAAAAACAAAACAAAATATACTAATATTTATATTTTAAAACAAAATAAAAATAAAATATACTAATCTTTACATTTAAAAACTAAATAAAATACACTAATCTTTACATTTTAAAACAAATTAAAAACAAGTTAAAATATACTAATCTTTACACCCTAACCCATCTACCCCACCAATTTAATTTACCACCCCCCCCGTTCACCATATCTGTCGCCCCCTTTTCTCTCTCTCCTCACATGGGAAGGAGGAGAGGTGGGTGGCCTCCCAACCATAGGTGTCCATTCAAATTTAATGCTCTCCTTTTTAACAAGGCCGTCAAGTATAAAGGGATTGTGGGGGGGGGGGGGGGGGGGGTTTGACTTAAACCCCAAAACTTATAATTTTTTAATCTTTTCTTTTCTTTCCCTAAAATATTTTCTTTTCTTTCCCAACGTACCATGGCAGGATGGATGTTAGGTCATCCTCCATGGTGGAGACTTAAGTTTTTCTTTTATTTAAATTCTTGCAATTATTTTATTATTTTATGATTTGCATAGTACTCCTTGCACCCTATAGCATTTAATATATATTTTTTGTTCTTTCTTGGATAGCCATCATGATTATGTTAGTTGACATCTATTATTTTATATTGGTAGGGTAAAAATATATTTATTTTATTTTGATAATAATATTTTATTGAGTGTAATTTCTTTGGAAAGTGATTTAGATGAATTCACATACATTTTCTAGCAAGCAATTTTGCTTCTACAGGTTTCATATGAAGCTAAATTTTTTCACTAGTTTTCTTCATGGATTCCTATATTTGGTTTAAGATCAACATGAAATAGTAGAACAATTCTTCTTACCAATGTAATTTTTTTTTCATTGAACATATTGAAATCTAATTGCATAAAAACCTCAAAGAACATCATTTATGCTAAATCCATTATTGAAACATCATCCATTATTGAAAACTAATTACACTGTTGAGAACTAATACATTTACAATAGCTTCTAAATGTATTTTCTATATCTATTCATCATTCAAGATTGAGCATTAGTGCATCTATTTTTCCTACGAGAGTTGGGAATAATAGGATAACCAAATGAGATAAACTTTTTCTCTATCTACTATGATGCTTGATCCATTCATTCCACTCATTCAAACACAAGATAATGAAGCTACAATCAACATATACTATGGTTCTCATTCTTAATTCTCTCATTACTTCCATACAACAATCTTCACAAGAATGAACATATGGTGGTGGATTCCCCATTTGAACTACACATGGAGAAACTTGCTACAACATATAAGTAATTCTCAATTCTTTTCTTATAATATGGTATACAACACAATAGTGACCTTTCCACCACTCAAATATACATGAATACAAGAAGGGTATTACTTTCTTCATCACATCACAAAATAACATATCTTCTTCTTCTTTAATGCATGTAAGGTTCTATTAGCTCCATGAATCCAAGAGTACAACCTGAAATAAAAATGACAAAGAACCATGGAGGCTCACCTCCCAACCTAGGCCTCAAGGAGGCCACCCACTAAGTTTGGGGAAACCAGGCACAAATGGTTTCATACTACACATTCACATAACATGCATGATCACAACATTATAACAAAACAATACATAATACATGACAAGACAACCCAACCCAAGGCTTGCACAAAGATTCAACAAATGAATCAAGTTATAGGTGAAGGTGGGCTCTCTCTATGAGGAGAATTTTTAACAATGATTCATAGCATGCACATATTATCATTATCAACTTGCCCTTTTGAGGCTTACAATGACTTCCCTCTTCACAAACCTCCTTATACCTCCCAATATGCAAGTAAACAAGAAGTCCATATTCCATTGAACACATAAACTTCATCTCTGCACATGGGAGAGTTCCTCAACTACACGAGTGAGCCCAACTAACCCCTTCACTCAAGCATCTCTTCCCTCCCAAGGGTGAGTGATGCTTCACACCCATTACACAACACACAACATGAAACCAAACAAGATTCAAGGAAGGAATCACATAAACTTCTCACATGCAACACTCAAACAAAAATATTCTTATTCACAACCCACATCTACATTACACCAAATTTACTATGAAAAGAAGAACACCATATCAACTCTAAATGCAAATGAAGAACACCATGGATCATGGGTACCAACCTCACTCCAAGAAATGACAATGAAAAGTTGTAGTAGAGCTCCTTATCCTCTTCCTCTAAACCCTAGTTGTCTCTAAAGATAGAGAGTGGCCAAGTAGGTTTCTAATTTGGCTATGCCTCTATATATATCACTCTCATTTTCGGATTCAATATAAAATGCATTCTTTTTGGGGTCTCCTAGGTATTCTAGGCACCCTAGTGGTCATTATTAGCCCCCTAACTTAAAGTATTAACATGGGTAGGGTTTATTTTTGTCACAATTACACTTTAGAACTACTTAATGCCCTCACAATGCTAAGTAAGTTCAAATTTCAAATTTCCTATGGTGGTAACCTTGTTCTCTTTACTAATTTAAGGCAATAAGTCAAATTTCTCAATTAAGGTATTTTAACTTAGGATAAGGTGGCCACATGATCCATCATCAAGAACATGTTGTTTTCACATAACTAGTACAAGTGTCAAGTGACACACACAAAATTTACTATACATCACACATGACACATTCAAAATCTATACATGAAATACATACCACACACATACATATCACGTTTATATAAAATAAACACATCACAGTGAAGTTTATGAATCTTATAAAGATTCACCTTAGCAGTGTCATATTAACATGTGTTTATACCTTGTTTCCCCATTATGTTTCCATGGTTCCTTTCTTGCACACTAAACTCGAGCATCAATAGTCCAATGAAAAGCCACAAATAAAATACATATGAAAGTAAAAATAAATGATAACTTTGTTATTCTACCATTCACATAGAACACATTCCATAATAAACTTTTTATTCTCCATCATTTACATATAAAGCATTTAATCATTAATCCTCAAAAACAATTGCATGTTACTAACTTTCCTATAAGGATCAAGTTAAACATTTGAAACACATTATATTTCTATTTCTTATCATAAAAGTGAAATATTGAATATATATCCATTAATCCATCGACTATGCCAAATAAGTCCTGATACATATCATAATGGAAGACCACAAGGTAAATATCATCAGTTAAGTAGCAAAATTTATGGTCCATCAAGTATCAAAATATATGTCAAGGTATCCAGTCCTAAATAACAAAATGGAAATACAGTATCTTTGCTATGATGGGTCAGAGTGAAGCCTCACATTTCGTTGGGAATGATTGTATAGTGATCTAAACTCAAGACAAGCTTGAAGACAAATTACTTGTATATATTACTTAACAATTATACTATTAATAAAAAGTATTGGTTTAGGAGGGGTGGGAATATCCCTCCATAAACTCTTAAGAATGCTCACACATTCTACAAGAGGTGTTTCTTGTTCTTTTACTTGCTATCTTGTTTTAATTTATTTATAAAGTTAATTGGAGCAAATTCTTATGTTAATCAATTGTATTAAAAGTTTATTAGAATAATTTATTTTTTTGTTAATTAAACAATTGTGTTTGGGTATGATTAATTGAAAACATAAAATAATGACTGCTTTTTAATTCAAATTATATATTTTTATCTTTAATGTTTCTTATGGATTATAAACATAAAAATATGAAACATAAATATGTGATTAGTATAGCTTTGACAAAAAGGTAATTAGTAAATAAAATATATCTATTGAATATTTATACTTATTTATTATTCTTGTCAATTAGAATTGATGACATTTACTGTGTGTCATTGATTACAAGGCTTTGATATTAAGATTAATGTTATTTAATGTTATGGTGTGTCCTAGTGCACTTGTAGTGTTTTCAATGACTTATATGGCTAATGTAGTAGTTTCAATGGCATTTTCTATGGATATTGTAGTAGTGTCAATGGCATTGTGTCATTCACAATGGTTGAGTGACCAAGTCTAGTGTCTTGTAGTTCGAATTGAATATGACATATGATTGTGTGTGTAAGAGTTGGATGGTTTACTAGTATGCTATGAGCTGCACAAATTTTGAGTGAAGCTTTCATCATGAGTGTGCCTAAATGGGTTTAGAGACATTTACTTTAATACATTATGATTGTATGGATTTTTTTTCTAGTTCTAATGTTTTACTCATCATGGTGGAGTGCTATTTACTCTCATGGATGATGATTGTATGCACTTGGTATAAATGGTTTAATGATACATACCACTGAGTTTTATAGGTTTAGTTTGAAGGCTTTTAAGTCATATGTCTTCAAGTTGAATGGTTGAGTGATATTATGTATGACTATTGTACCCTTCTCCATGAAGTGTCCATCAAGTTTTAGATGTTTTGTTTAAAGGTTGAATCAAATTCCTCTAGCATGCTTCCTTTGCTTGTTTATGCATCATGGTTGATTGATATTAAATGTTGTGTATGATGATTGTATCTTGTTATTGCTAGTGCACAAAATCATTAAGCACTCAATAGTTGTTATCTATTCACATATTGATGTACTTTTATGCACCATGGTTAGTGATGTTCACTCTTTTGTGTTGTTACTATAAAACTTTTTTTGTAAAGGGTTTTATAATAATTTCAAAAATTTATAGATTTTGATTGAAGTTTTTATAACGGTGTATGTATAATTGAGTTATAAGGATTTTATTTGAGAATTACACAAAACTCCTACAATATGCTTAGTGTACTTATGGGCTTTGTATGAAATTTGTGTAACTAATCTATATAACCATTATGGAATGTTTGTGTTCATGTGCATTAAATTTGATGATGTTAACCTAGTGTAAGTAATTATATGGCTTTTTTTTTGTCAAGGCCTTATGGCATGTATGCCATTAAGTTTTACAATTTCATTTAGTGTGGGTGGGTATTAGGGTTAAATAGAGTTTGATTAAATCACTATGTGATGTGGTGTGCATTGGAGTAGAATAACACACATGAAATAACAACATAGAATTGTTTTATCCTTTTTGTTAAACCTATGTTGTGATTAATGTTCAATAGAATCTATGGTGTTTGTACTATTTTTATTCATGTATGATGATAAATTGTGTGGACTTTGATTGAACATTTAGATAATTTTGTATGGATTCTTCTTTGAAGCTAATTATTCATATATCACGTTTGAGTGATTTTGATGATAAATGATGATTTTATGACATTTAGATGAAGGATCTAATGACATCATTTAGTTATGATGGGTTTTGTTTGTAGATAATAACAACTTATTCAATTGAGTTGTATGTAATTTGTAGGTCACATCATAATTTATAATGTTCTCGGTGTGTTTGTTTATGCATCACAATTGATTGATATTGAACACAAATGAAGCACCAAGTGACATTTGGATTAAAGGTACTAATGAGTTGTATGGGATTTGTTTGGAGGTTATGTAAAATTAATACAAAAAGCATGAAATTTTTGTTTGTGGCTCATAGTCTTGTGGCCGATTGACTCCATAATGGTTTAAATAAATTGTGGTATTGATGGTGTGGGTAAAACTTGAATGAAATATATGGAATTTTATTCTACCAATGTCAGTCTTTTGTGTGAAGCATGCATCACAACTAGTATGTCCATGCTTGGATGTGTTTTTGTATGGATGTATGTATGACTGTGTGTGTGGACGTATGTTTGCATGGAGGGGCTTATCTGTATGGATGTATGCATGCATTCTAGTATTAATGTATGATTGTATACAAGAATATATACATGTATGGACCCATGTGTATAGATGCATGGATGTATGAATGTATGGTTGAATTTATCTATGTACATATGTATAGATGTATGTATCTACTTTTGGACGAATGGATGGATGGATGGATGTGCGCACATACGCCCGCCTGCCCACCCCCCTCTCAGCTGCCATTGATGGTTTGAATAGAATATGTAACTAAATCCTTTACTCTTTTGAGATCTTTGATTAGTTCATGTACACAATTCAAACATAACCAAAAATAAATAAAAATAAAGACATTTGATTACAAAATTCACCTCTCAGGGATACATTTCTAGATTCACTCAATAAGTGTAATCAATTTTCCATTAATGTTGAATTTGCAAATCGCTTACAATATCTAAACTAATTGTGTATATAAATTTGTTATTGCAAAGAAACCTTTAATCTTTAAAAGAACTTTCTCAATCCATACTAAATTAGTGGTTCGAACAATAACAACAAATGCATTTCTAGTTCTTAAAGCATACTTGAATGCTAACTGAATGCAAAGGTACCTTGCCTCATTAAAAAATTTGAAATTGCATAATAAAGACATGAAAAACTTGGAAATTAGTTGCTTAATCTAAAATTTGTGCCAAGATCTTCAATTGATGGTTTGGATCTAATAGGTGAACTCAATCCATTATTCTTCTGAGATCATTGATTATTTTATGAGTAGAATTCAAACATAAATAGAACCAAAATATTAGAGACATATTTGGTTATAGAGTTAACCTCTCAGGGCTACATTTCTAGATTCACTTAATAAGTGTGATCAATTTTCTATTAATGTTGATTCTATAAAAAAATGCTTAAAACATTTGGTCTTCTAATTGTGTAAATAAATTTGTCATTGTACATGAAGTTTTAAGCTTTGCAAGAACTTCCTCAATTCACAATAAAGTATTGCTTCGATCGATGACAACAAATGTAGTTCTAGTTATTAAAGCATAATCAATGCAAACTAAATGTAAAGGTACCTCACCTCATTTATGAATTTGAATTCCATAATAAAGACAGGTATCTAAGCACTAAAGTTACTTGATGATAGATTTCATAGCCTTTTGACGAATTTACATAAAGTTTTAGAATCACAGTTTTTCCCATAAGATATTCTGCAAAATCCTATCACTTAAATCTGAATCGCATGAATTTGTCACAATTCTCCACGTCCAAGGAATTATTCTTCACAATGTTTCTCTCATTCTCTCCCAAATTTTAAAAAACCACCATGTCCCATTTTTACATCAAAATCTCCAAAAACATTTTGAAAACTAAGCATAACCCATATAAAAAAATCCCGTCATTACTTTGATCTTTTTTGCTAATTTTTAGACCTTGTAGTTATGCAGGTTGGATTTGTTTAAGTCTAATTTATGTTAAATAAGGTTTTTACTAACAAAATCTTACAAATTATATTGTCTTATTTACAAAGAGAATATTAATTATAGTGCCTCCTTTCCATTTTGTTCCTTGGCTATCTTAGCTCGAGATATACCTTGATGGAAATATTTATTTGCATATTTAGATGCTTTAACAACTATACACTATTTTGAGTACAAGTATCGTAGTTGATAGATGATAGATGTGTTACTATTTACTTTGATCATATCTACATGAATATGCTAGTGATGTGACATGATGCATTATAATGATGTTTGGTTTATTTTGTATTCAAACATGGATTATGATTTACACGTTATCAAATGAATATCACTAGATTCATTTTTGGTGTGCTTTTATGTTGAGGAAATATATCTTTTACTTTCAGTAAATATATGCTCAATGATGATAATGGATTATTTAAATAATTTAATTTAAATATTTTATTATATAATTATACGTTGTTATATTGTAGTCTACTACTATTATGCATTGATTTCTCATTGGTGCTAGTACAAAGTGGGAACATAGTCATAGTCACTTGTGAGATATACATGGTGTCCAGTTCTCCTCCATGTGATTATACATCTTTGTGTGCTTCAACTATTATATATTGAACATCTGCACTTGATGTTTTCTTACTTACTAAATTAATACCAAGTACATTCAACTTAATGAGTTTAGGATTTGAGTGCATACAAATATCCTTGGCAGTTTCACGAGGAGTTAGTAATTTAGTTGAGCCAATGTTGTCCCTATATGGGTGATGTATATGTATTGTTTTTTACTCTTAACCCTTTGGTAATTAGTAAATCTAGAGTCATAATGCATTATTCAATTAGACTCATGAGCATGTCTATGCATTTAGGTTTCCACAGTTGTCTCAAAGAATGTTATTAAAATGCCAACTTAATTAATTTGAGGAAAAATTAATAATTATTTTATTTTATATTATTTATTGACTATTTTTTCATAGTTGAATTCCAACTACTTAGAATTCCCTAATCTATTTGGGAAAATGGGCCAATTAGATTTTAATGTATTTAATATTCTAATTTATAAGTCACTATTATAAAAAGTGCTTATATTGGGGAAAGTGAGTTTTAATTCTCACTCCTCACATTTAAGTTCATGATTTTGGAGCAATTCCTCCAAATACTTTCTTTGGCCATTTGACTAATTTTTTCTTTGGGAGAATTTGGCTTGTCAGATCATCGTGAGGATGGACTCATTCAATTTGTAGCAAGAATCTCCTTCTTTATTAGGCATTTCATTGCATTTAGTGGTTAATTTTGTGATTCCAATTTTTCAAGATTTTTTGTGAGGTAGGGATTTTTCATTTCTTGTGTTTTAGTATATTTTACTTCATATTTTTGAGTGCTAAATGTTTATAGGTTGAGAACTAGTGTTCTCTATTCTTGTGCATCAATTCAACATGGTTAGAAAAGAATGATAATTATATGGATTATGTGATTTTAATTTGTAGGTTTTAATGGATATATGCTACGAGATTTTGCACAAGAGCTCATAGCTCAATTTAAATTTAAATTTTGAGTGTTTAAGCTCATTTTGGAGGTGGGTTTCTAATTTCAATGAATTTTATAACTTTTTATTTTTGGACATTTTTCTTATTGCCTCATTTTTTGTATCACTGATGTAGGAGCATCCAGTGGTGTAAGGGAAATCTTGTATCACCCAAAAATATGCTTAGAGATAGTTTTTGTTTAATGTGTTTTCATTTCTACATACCCATTTGGGACAAATAAAGGTTCCAATTCTCACAATTCCACTATTAGTTATCTGGGTTAGAGTTTTTAAGCACCTTGGGATATGTGTAAATGTAGAAAATGGGTTATTTTGTAATTGAGCCAAAATTATGATGAGTCAGAGGGTGTAAGTTTGAGCAATGATTATACTTGTAATTTAAAGTTTTCTAGAAAAAGAATTAGGTCAAAAGGCTTTACAGTTAGAAAGTTATTGCAGTTTTAATTTTCCTGGAGGCCTCTTAAGAGCGCTTCAAAGTTAGATTTGGGGCACTAAACGGCCTAGTACGGGGCTAAAAAATGGGAGACAAGCTAAAATCATCAAAGGGTTGTAGAAAAATTTGAGATTTTTCTAGAAATGTAAATGGTTTGTCAATCGGAGTCCCAGTTTAAAAGTTATGCCTCCCGAAAGTTAGACTACTATTTTTGGATTCTTCTAATTTTACACCAACTTCTAACATGACTTTTGGAACCTTCTATTTTGGAGGTGGATTCCAACTAGCATATTCTAGAATGTATTCCTAACCCTAAACCATTTGGGGGCTTATTTAAGAAAACTTTTGGCATTTAAAGGCAGTTCTTAGTGGAGTTTGGGAGAAGGCACTGTGAGGAGAATTTCTCTCTAGTTTTTGTCTATTGTAAGCCCATAGGGCATATCTTTGAGTCTGTTTTCCTTATACTAGAATGTAGTAGTAGATTTTCACTGGTAATAAAATTTTCCTTTTCCTATTATGTTCTTGGGTCGTGTCCCCATGAAGCAGTATTAGAGCAGGTTTTCCTGAGTGTGTAGACAGAGCGCCGAAAGTGAGGTAGTTTGCACTAGGACTGTGTGGTTGTGGGTTTGAGACAAGAAGATGCCTCCATGAAGGGGATGTGGTGGAAGGGCTGGGATTGTTACTCCTAATGTTAGAGCCCTCTAGAGACAAGTTCAAGCATTGCAGGAGGAGATCTGCATAGGACTTAATGTTGCCGTAGGCAACAAAAGTGAGGAAGAAAATGAAGAAGAAGAAAATATTGGATATGAAGGGAAAGGCAAAGGGGAAGTCCTAAATTAGGTAGAGGAGAGGCTTTTCAGGGCCATTTTGAAGCTTGGAAAAAGCCCTAAAATTGATGTGGGTATGTTTTTGGGAACTCTAAACCCGAATGAGTTTATCAATTGGATCAATGAACTAGAGGAGTATTTTGAGTATGAGGATATCAGGGACCCAGAGAGGGTTAAATTTGTGAAGGCTAGGCAAGAGATTCAGCTGGAAAGGAATAGAAGAGGAAAAGAGAAAATCACAAGGTGGGATCGCATGGTGGGCAAACTAAACAAGTAGTTCATTCCTATTGATTACGAGCTTGATTTGTTCAAGAAAATGCAAGGGTTAAAGCAAGAAGGAAAATCTATCTTAGAATATATAGAGGAATTTTATCAACTTCTTATTAGGGTAGGGCATGCTGATGCTAATAAGGAGAAGGTTTCCCGTTACCTCAGTGAGTTACGACCTAGCATTCAGGAGGAGTTAAGTTCGATTAGAATTACTAGCATTGAAGAGGCATACTAGTTTTCTCTACGAGTTGAAGAGAAGCTAAAAAAAAGGTTGGAAAAAAGGAAAAGAGGGAAAGGTTGAGGAAGGGGTGATGGTAGGTCATTTGGAGGCTGAAATGAGACCTAGAATAAAAATGAAGGTGTGGGTACTAGTAGGAACTAGAGGAACGAGAGTCTCAACCACTCTCGTGATCAAAACTTTGGAGATCTAAGAGGAAGAGGCAGATGATGTGGACAAGGTTTGGGAAGAGAAGGCTTCCATGGTACTTGTTTTCATTGTAATGAAGAAGGTCATCGTGCCTTTGAATGTCCTCAATGACAAGGAAGGACGGATAGGAGAGCTGATGGTCAAGCAAGGGTTGCTCATGTGGATGAGGATGAATAGTCATCACATTCAAAGGATGTAGAAAGAGGAGAGGTTCTAGTAAATGAAAGGGCCTTATTAAATGATGAGACTAAACCTAGACAAAGGAGGAGTTTGTTTCATACCAGGTGCAAGTGCAAGGATAAGTGTAGTGATGTGATTGTTGATGGCGATAGCATTGACAACTTGGTATCTGAGGAGATGGTCTCTAAGCTAAATCTCAAGAGGGAGAAACACCCCCAACCCTATCAAATTGTTTGGTTGAAAAATGATCATAAGGTCGTAGTCAGTGAACAATGTTTGGTGAAGTTCAAGATTGGGAGTTACCATGATGAAGTTCTGTGTGACATGATTCTAATGGATGTCTGCCATTTATTGTTGGGAAGATTGTGGCAATTTGATAGGGATGTTGTACATGATGATCATGCAAATACATACTCTTTGACAAAGGATGGAGTTCTCCACAAACTAAAGCCCTTGATAAAGGAAGTTGAAAAGGTATGCAGTAATGATAGGATATGTCTTGCTGATGGAAGAATTTTTTTGGATGGTATGAAACATCAACATATGTGTTATGCTTTGATTCCTAGAAGAGATAAGGAAGGTAGTGGTGAAATTCCACCAGAAGTTTAAGGCGTATTAAGTGAGTATGGAGATGTCATCTCTGATAATGTTCCAGAAGGTTTACCACCAGTAAGGCAGATCAGTCATCAAATAGATTTAATCCTTGGAACTAGTTTTCCTAACAAGGCTGCTCATAGGATGACTCCTACTGAAACTAAGGAGCTAAATAGACAAGTTCAATAGCTATTGAGGAAGGGTTTGATTCAAGAGAGCCTGAGTCCATGTGTAGTACCTGTAGTATTGGCACCAAAGAAGGATGGAGAATGGAGAATGTGTACAAACTCTCGAGCTATAAATAGAATAACCATCAAGTATCAGTTTCCCAGAATGGATGATCTTATGGAATACTTGAGTGGAGCTTAGTACTTCACAAAGATAGATCTCAAGAGTGGCTATTACCATATACAAATACGGGAGGGAGATGAGTAGAAGACTGCATTCAAGACCGAAAAGGGTCTATATGAGTGGTTATTCATGCCTTTTGGACTGACCAAAGCACCAAGCACCTTCATACAGCTTATGAATGAGGTACTAAAGAAATTATTGGGAAAAATTTGTTATTGTCTATTTGGATGATATTTTAATTTTCAGCAAGACTTTGGATGTAAATTTATTGCACATTTGTAGTGTCCTTGAAAGGTTGAGGGGAGAGAAATTGTTGATTAATCTGAAGAAGTGTAGCTTTGTAAAAAAAGAGTTAGTCTACTTGGGGTTTGTTGTATCATATGAAGGTCTCAAAATGATCCAAAGAAGGTAAAAGCCATCGTGGAATGACCTACTCCAAGGTCTACTATTGAGGTGAGATCATTTCATGTTCTGGTTAGTTTTTACAGGAAGTTCATTAAGAATTTCAATGGCATATGTGCACCCCTGACTGAAACAATAAGGGGGGATAGAAAAGAGTTCAAATGGACTACAACAACTACAAGGAGTTTTGAATTGTTGAAGAAGAAGGTGACATAATAACCTGTGTTGGCACTTCCTAATTTTAGTAAAGTGTTCCAAGTAGATTGTGATACTAGTGGCAGTGCTATTGGGGCTATATTGAGCCAAGAAGGTAAGCCTATTGCATATTTTAGTGAAAAATTGAATGATGCAAAGAAGAAGTATTATGTTTATGATCAAGAGTTCCATGCAATCGTAAAGGCCTTAAAGAAATGTAGGCATTATTTATTGCCAAAATAATTTTTCTTGTATACTGATCATTAAGCATTACATTACCTAAATAGCCAAGGTAAATTGAACTAATGACATATGAAGTGGGTAGAGTTAATGCAAAGCTATACATTTGTGTTGAAACGTAGAAGTGGAAGGTCTAATAGAGTTGTAGATGTGTTGAGTAGGAGACAATTGTTGCTAGCAGTAATGCAGGTTGAAGTGGTTGGGTTTGATGGACTCAAGAATCTGTACCCTAAGGATCTTGATTTTGCTAAAGCATGGAAGGCTTGTAAATAACTTGTTACTGTAGACAGAACCAGGTGGCTAGATTATTCGATTCAGGATGGTATGTTGTTCAAGGGCAATCAATTGTGCATTCCAAGGAGTTCCATGAGGGAAAATTTGGTAAAGGAGAAACATAGTGGGGGGATGGTAGGATACTTTTTTTGAGATAAGACCATTTCCATTCTTAGAGAACATTATTTTTGGCCTCAAATGTCACAGGATGTGAAGAAATTTGTGCAGAGTTATCAAGTATGTCAAATAGCCAAAGGATTTAGTGACAATACTGGACTCTATCAACCATTGCCTATTCCATCGAAGCCTTGGAAGGAAATAAGTATGGATTTTGTTCTTGATTGCTGAGGACAGAAAGGGGTAATGACTCAATATTTTTGGTGATTGATAGATTCTCCAAGATGGCACATTTTATCCCATGCCATAAGACTCATGATGCTGTACATATTGCAGATTTGTTTTTCAAAGAGGTGGTGAGACTACGTAGTCTCCCAAAGAGTATTGTTTCTAACAGAGATACTAAATTTGTGGGGTATTTCTGCAGGACTTTATGGAAGAAGTTGAGGACAAGATTGAAGTTCAGTTCTACACATCATCTGCAGACTGGCAGAAAGAAAGAAGTGGAAAATAGAAGTCTGGGCAATTTGCTGAGGTGTTTAGTTTCAGATAAGCCCAAGGGATGGGATTTGATTCCACCACAAGTAGAATTTTCTTACAATAATTTTATAAATAGGAGTACTTATAGGTCACCGTTCCAAATTGTGTATGGAAGTAGCTCAAGGACTGCACCAGAATTAAGGAAGATGGAGCAAGGGGAGAGGACAAATGCTGAGGCAAAAGAATTTGCTAAACATGTCAAGAGCCTACATGAGGAGGTCCATGCACACATTACCAAGATGAATCAATAGTATAAAGCTAGGGTAGATCAAAGGAGGAGACATACGAAGTTCCAAGTAGGGGATCTGGTTATGGTACACTTATGAAAGGAACAGTTTCTAGTGGGTAATTACAACAAGCTAAAGATGAAGAAATTTGGCCCCTACAAAATTTTGAAGAAACATGACTCGAGAAATGCATATGAGGTGGAGTTGCTAGATGGGACGCACATTTCTCCTATCTTCAACATTACAGACTTAATGAAATATCATGATGATGGTGCCAATGAGGGATTGATGCTAGAGCCATGTCCAATTCCTACTACTAAAAAGGAGGAGATAGAAGAGATTTTGTATAGTCATGTGGGAAGGAGTACTAGAAATAGGCAGTATAAAGAGTACCCAGTGAAGTGGAAAGGACAACCAATAGAGGACTCAACTTGAATGTCAAAATTGGAGGTTGCCCATTTGGG
The DNA here is from genome assembly GCA_028749045.1 of Cupressus sempervirens. NCBI lineage: Eukaryota > Viridiplantae > Streptophyta > Pinopsida > Cupressales > Cupressaceae > Cupressus > Cupressus sempervirens. The sequence continues at coordinate 533,316,570 of CM053791.1, read as the reverse complement.
TTTTCATCTACCATAAAGTGATAGGGTCACTTTTCAATCTACTCTAGGTGTTTGATGTAGGAGCATCCAGTGGTGTAAGGGCAATCCTATATCACCCAAAAATATGATTAGAGATAGTTTTTGTTTAATGTGTTTTCATTTCTAGATAACCATTTGGGTCAAATAAAGGTTCCAACTCTCACAGTTCCACTATTAGTTATCTAGGTTAGAGTTTTTAAGCACCTTGGGATATGTGTAAATGCAAAAAATGAGTTATTTTGTAATTGAGCCAAAATTATGATGAGTTAGAGGGTGCAAGTTGGAGGGATGATTATACTTAATTTAAAGTGTTCTAGAAAAAGAATCAAGTCAAAAGGCTTTACAGTTAGAAAGTTATTGTAGTTTTAATTTTCCTAGAGGCCTCCTAAGAGCGCTTCAAAGTCAGATTTGGGGCACTAAACAGCATCATACAGGGCCAAAAAATTGAGGATGAGCTAAGCTCATCCATAGGGCTATAGAGCACTTCAAGAGCTTTCTAGAAATGTAAATGGTTTGCCAATCGAAGTCCCAGTTCAAAAGTTATGCCTCCTGGAAGTTGGACTACCTTTTTTGGATTTTTCTAATTTTACACTGACTTCTAACGTGTCTTTTGGAACCTTCTGTTTTGGTGGTGGATGCCAACTAGAAAATTCTAGAAGCTATTCCTAACCCTAAACCATTTGGGGGCTTATTTAAGAACACTTCTGGCATTGTAAAGGTTGTTCTTAGTGGATTTTGGGAGAAGGCACTGTGAGGAGAATGTCTCTCTAGTTTCTATCTATTGTAAGCCCATAGGACATGTTTTTGGGTTTGTTTTTCTTATACTGAATGTAGTAGCAGATTTTCACTAGTAATAAAACTTTCATTTTCTTGTTGTGTTCATTCTGGTCTTGGGTCGTGTCCCCATCAATCACAAAGTTATTGTGGGAATTTTTTGATATGTGTTTGGTTCATGGAAATGAAATTTGTATTAAGTTTCCAATCATTCTATTGTTTTACTTGTGTACATTGAGATTCATGTTGAATCCATACTTTTGACAAGATGTCTAGTTGAGTGAGTTATTTATACTTGGTTGCTTGTTGCATTTCTCATATCCAATCCTCGGGTAGAAGTAAGGAGTTGGGTCTCAATTTTATGGAAGTTTGTGGATTGAGATCATACTCTTTTAAAAATGGGTACCCATTTTAAAAAAAAGAGTACTTATTTTAGGCTCAAGCACCCGATCTGAAATACCCATTTTTTAAAAAATTGGGTACCCATTTTTTTCTTTTTTTCTTTTTTTCCAAAAAATGGGTACCCATTTTTGAAAACATAAAATATTTGTATTTTTTAGAAATGGGTACCCATTTCTAAAATTTTAAAATTTTGTTTTTCGGGGGGGATTTTATATGCCAATTTGACTTTTTCAAAATGGGTACTCATTTTTTGAATTTCAAACAATGAGTACCCATTTCTTACAACATTGGGAGGGATTTTTTTCTCCTACCTTGGATTTTGGTTTGGGATATGCTTGGTGAGACTAAGCCTATGCCTTGACCTCACAAGATTTGGCTAAGGCATTGAATTGACAAATTCACACCTTGCCATAATTTTTAGAGGGTCTTCCTGATTAAATTTTTTTATGAAACAAAAATCCAATTAGAGCTCTTACTATCTTGATTTTAAAAATATAAATTTTATAGTGCTATGATTTTATTTACTATTTTTGCATTATTTTTTAATGAAAGGTGGTACCTACATGTAAAATGGTGAAGTTCACTAAAACTTTAATAAATTTTTTATTTTATAATTTTTGCTAAATTAATTTATATGTCATCAATCTACATACAATTCTTTTGAGATTAAAAAAAAGAATTTTTGAAAAAAGTGAAATTTTGGTCAAATTATGGTGTCCATACACAAGAGGTTTTAAAATTTACCTTTATAGCAAATTAATAATTAATAACAAAAAAATTAAGGAAAAATATTGTCATCAATCTTAGGTGTATTACGTAACTTCTTTTCAAAGGATTTACAAAAATTCATTTATTTGTGTCAAATTATGGTGTTCGTACGTAAGTGTGGTCCTAAAACAAGCATTTTGAAAAAGTGGTTTTTAAAGATCCATACCAATAACAAAACCTATCATACGGGTACACAAATAAATTGCATATTCAAGAACTAGATTCTGAAGAAAGAAAGAAAAATATTTTAAAGTTTTTTTAATATTCAATCTCTAAATGTCTCAAATTTGGACATCAATTGACAAGGAATTTCAAAAATAGGAAAAGCATTTCCACTCTTTGCCCAAAAGTGAGACCCAACTTCTTGCACTTATCCCCTCACATTTGGTTTTTCTTATTATGTTGTGAAGTTGCTTGTGCCCACCCATGAGAACATGCATGTGTATATGATAGGATCTTGCAAGATTTGAACTCTTAGATTTAGGTCAGTTGAGTGATTGCTCATTTGGGGGTTGGGTTGGGAACTTGCATTTCCTACGGTCACTCATCGTGTGATAAGAATAGATATGTAGGGTGGAGGTGTGAAGTGACTTCTCTCATGTACCCCAACCCATAAGTGGTTGATAAAGTAATGTGAAGAGGTTTGAATAAGTGATACTAATTAATACACATGGGATAATAAAAATTAATGATAAAGTAAGAGAACACCTATAAAGTTGTTGAGAATCTTGAGAGATCTAATACAAGGGTGTGGTGTCAATAAATAGCTAGTCTCTTGTAGAAGTTAGTTTGAGGGTACAATGTTACCATACCAAGTATTGGGCTTCCCAATGGAGTGTTTTACCATACCACCTACAAACTTGGGATTATCGACACCGATTGATTACACTCCACTAGAGTCCCTACATAGTTACCTATAGTATGTCTAACTAGTAACTTTTTGTACTACATTATATTCATGATCATTGAGTGATTGCCATGCATTGATTGGCTTGTGTGTAAGCCTTTTATGTGTTATCTTATGTGACTATGGTTAGGTTGCTATCTCCATGAGAATAATAGTGTGCCTAAGGGTCCACATGGTTGGGAAGCATTTCTACCTATACCTCTACTAGGAATTGGAGTAAAAAGACAATCTTCTTCCAGCTTTGGGATTGGAGCTTGATGCTTAATTCTTCAGTGTTATACTAGAATATGTTACTTTTGATTTTGCTATTACTTGATGTACATGTTTATCATGATGTTATATTATCATTTAGATAGAGTAGAGTTGTATTTGGTTGAATAACATGTTAGATGTATTCATATGTTACAATTGATGTATTCATGTTATCAAGTGCAAATCTACAACCAAGCTAGGGCACCTCCATCTCCGATCTCATCACTTTGATCTTTGATGCACATCAAAAATAACATTTCAATCTATGAAACAAAAGTATATTCTTATCATTATACTACCACCATTTGGGTTTTAAATTAACATTTCAAACATAGATCACATTACAGAATACAAGACTGGCCTATTGCTTCTATGCATAACATGAAATATCATCATTATTGGCCATCAACTTTGTTTTGTAAATTGTTCTTACAACATATCATTTATATTCGAAAAGTCTTAGTCCCCATTTTGGTAATTAAGGATTTGAAAGTTCTCAAAATCAAAAGAAGTTAGCCTGGATGAACTATGATCAAGTTTATCCTTTATTTCAGAATGTTCCAAAGTGTATCTAGTGGAGTCATCTTAATTTAAATGTGCATCTATTTTTTTATTGCTAATATTGGCATCAACAGAGTCATTGATATTATTGTATTCATTGTGATTGTGATCAATTGTATTTACTTTGGCATATAATATAAATTTTGATATAGATTTTGCTAACTATAATAATGACATTTATAAGATGGATCGAGGAGTATACATTATTCTGGTAGGTCTAGGAAAAGGGTGCAAAGTGGAAATGACTGGGTACATATATAGCACAATCTATTAGAACATATTTCGAGTGTTGTTTATAACTAAATAATTTAAATTAACTTTTACTATCTATCAATGAAATTAAAAATTATTCAATATTTCAGATCATGTAATGTCCCCATCTTTTTAGCAATTCAATGGAGTTCTTAGCCTTTACATTCTTTGAAGGCTAAGTGAAGAAATAAGGATAAATTGATTAAATTAATTTCTTATAATGTCCTTAAAAAAATTAAAATTAAAAGGTGACTTTATAATTAATTAATTTAATTTTCTAGAAGCACAACTAATTATCGTATTGCAAAGGAAAAGCTTCTAGAGAGTGCATTTTCTAGAAATACAATAATTTATTGTATTGGAAAGGGGGAAGCTTCTAGAGAATGTAATTAAATAATATTTTATTTCCTTCTAGAAGGGTAAAGGAAAAGAATAAATAGAGGTGAGAACTTCATTGTTAGTCATCCAATTACTGTGAATTGCATTTGATATAAAATTGAAAGAAGAAACTAAGGTTTCTGATTTCAGTCAGTCATTAGAGAATGTTAACTCTTCAGCGCTGCAACCATTTGAGGTGGTGAAATATCCATTGAATTTGGTATTCAAGAGAGCTCCAATTCAGGAGTTATATTTGTCCCTAAATTGGAGCATACATTTATTGTTGACTACTATAGTATGCAAGAATAATGTTGTGCTATAGTACTTATGCTTGATTCATCTCCATCCTTCGGCATCACTATTATCAGTTTCCTCTTGCAACTATTAATAGTTAGCATTGTAATTTTTAGGCATATGATTTTTTGTGATAATTCAAAATTAGATTTTGGCATTACTATAGTAATTATTGTAAGCCCATTTGTCTTGGCAAACTCATAGCAACACTATACATGAGAATGAATTCAATAAAGGAGATACATGTTGCATACAATTTGTTTGATGAAAAATCCATATAATAGCATATATGATCAGCATAATAGTTGTATGTCAATTGTTTGTCAAAACATCAGCTAGCTATAATTATGCATGAACCATATCTAGTTTCCATGTATATGCATTGAAAGTACCAAAAGAACTACACTTGCGTATTCATTCATTGTAAGAGACATTGTAATATCATTTGCGAACATTCTAAATTTCTTAGCATTGAAAGGCATCATACAAGTGTTTGAAAATATTCCTTGAGCTAAAATCAATCAGTTTGGGAAAGGGATATTATATTGGTATTAGAGCTAAATCCTGCCATCCTAAGGGTTTAACAATCACAAGCCACTAGGGTTGGCTCTCATAGGTTTTACACTATCAAGTAAGCTTTGTTTGACAAGAAACAAGATTTTATTAGGAAACTAGACACCATGGGTGATAGGCAAGAGCATAGCAAGAGACAATAGGAATGATGATTATGAAATAAGAGAATTTTTTAGAGCAATGGTTACAGGACAAGAGTGAATGGCTCAGGCTTTGCGGGCATTCACCACCATGGTTGAGCACATGAACCCATAAGAAAGATGAAATTTGGAACAAGAGGATAATAGGAGTGTAGTGGGATCACCTAGAACTCATAGAACTCTTTCTAGAATAGCAGACAGACCCACACGTCCTACTTTTGTTACAAAGGAACCAGTATAGGAACCAACAGATGAAGTTGAGGATGAGACATCTGCATATATCCTTATGGCTAGAAATTATGAATGGGAATTATTGGCACTATAGGGTTGAGAGAGAGGATGACCTTTAAATGCTTTGTAAATCAAAGGAGATAACATTACAGGCTACTAAGATAGGATAGAAGGATTAGGGGTCAAAATAGTGAGCTAAAGAGGGCTACATGCAAGCTTACTATGCCTACATTTGATGGGAGTCGTAAGATGATAGCTCAAGCTTGGATTCATAAGCTTAACACTTCTTGGCACTGAGGTCAATGACATAGATTAAAGCTATCAAATATGCCACTTTGCATTTGGAGGGAGTAGCACATGATTGGTGGTCCCGTGGTATGGTAACACTTCAACATAATTAGGTAAAATAGTACTAGGACTTTGTGGATAGGTTAGTTAAAATATTTGACAAGAAAGATCTAGAGGTTTACTTCTAGGAATTAGCATAGCTAAAACAAATAGGCAAATTGGAGTATTTCATTGGTGAATTTCAGCGGTTGGTAGTCATGGCGCTAAATATTTCAGAGACTAGATTGATAGTTCTTTCCATTGAGGGCCTATCTGAACCACTAAGAGGTTAGGTAAAGGGATTTTATCCCATTTCTTTAAAGCTATAAAAAAGGCAAGAAATATGGAGCATGCAGTCCCAATAAAAAAAATTTAGTCCAAAGGAGCATCTTCTAGTAAGGATAACAAACCATTTTAAAAAAAAATTAGAGAGGACTAATTTTTAAAATGATTCTAAAGCTAAAACTCTAGTACCTTTTGACAAGGAAACATTAAATGATTTGAGTAAGAAAAAAATATGTTTATATTGTAAGGGACCCTATGATGCAAACCATGACTATCCTCTTAGACCAAAGGGAAAAGATAACAGAATTATGTTGGCATACTACAAGGAATCAGAATCAGATAATTCAAACCAACAATTTGATATAGAGGAAATATATGGTGAAAAAAAGGAAGACAAGGATGGAAACTTGTCTAAAATGGAGTCCATGGATGGGGAAGGAGATGAACAACATAGGGAAGCTCATCTCACTAGTATTCAGTAGGAAGGATCATTTCGAATGAGAGTAGTACTTGCTAGACAACAAGCTATATCTTTGGTTGATACAGTGCCATTCATAATTTCATTGATGCTAGGTTGGTAGAGAAATATGGCATACAAATGGAGGAATTTGGGGGAACTAGAGTGAGGCTAGCTAATGGTTGTGTCCTCAATTGTGATCATAAGATCACTAGACTTCCTTTGGAAGTTAATCATTATGTCTTTAAGGAAGATTTGTATGTTGTGCCAATGGGAGATATAGATATAGTCCTTGGGATGAGTTGGTTGCATGATATTGGTGAGTTCACTCCTAATCTCAAGGAGATGAAGATGAGGTTTAAAGTGAATGGGAAGACACATATTCTTAAGGCAATCAAGGACAGTGATTTTAGAATGGTCTCTTTCTAGAGGATGGCTAGATTGATTCAAAATGATCAAGTAGAGTCAGTAGTAGAGTACATGTTAATGCCATCATGGGAGGGACAATAGAAGAATGAATATCCTCTTGATATTTAGGAGCTTAGAGTTAAAAACTCTAAGGTGTTCAGTGACATTCCACCATGTAGACCACCAGATAAGGGTATTGAGTACATCATTGAGCTAGAGGAGGGGGCTAAGCCATCATGATTACACCTTACAGACATCCAAAGAGGTTGAAGGATGAAATTGAAAAAACCATGAAGAATTTACTTGCTATGGGCCACATTAGACCAAGTAAGTCTCCTTTCACTTCTTCAGTGGTGTTGGTGAAGAAGAAGGATGGGACATTAAGGATGTGCATTGATTAAATGGTGCTTAATAGGAAGATAATTAAAAATAGGTACCCCATTCCTAGGATCAATGAGTTGATAGATGAGCTTCATGGAGCTTGCATCTTCTCAAAGATAGATTTGAGATCAAGTTATTACAAGATTAGAGTTAGAGAGCATGACATCAAAAAGACAACCTTTAGATGCCATTGTGGCCATTTTGAGTTTGTAGTTATGCCATTTGGGCTAACTAACAAACCTGCTACTTTTTAGGCAACAATGAATAGGGTTTTCCATCCTTAGTTGAAGAAATTTGTACTTGTCTTCTTCGTTGATATCTTGGTGTACAACAGATCTTGGGAGGAGCACTTGGTTCACCTTGACATGGTGTTGGATATATTGGGCATAGAGTCCTTGTATGCAAAGGAGTTGATGTATTTGGGTCACATCATTAGTGCAAAAGGCATACACATGGATCCTAAAAAGATTCATGTCATTGTGGAGTAGGCTTCACTAGTGAACCTTACACAGTTAAGGGGCTTTCTAGGATTATGTGGTTTCTACAAGAGGTTTGTGGATGGATATTCTAGGCATGCAACACCCTTGAAAATTTTGATGAGAAAGGGAGCTTTCTTGTGGACTTTTGAGGTACAGGAGTGTTTTAATAAATTTAAGGAGTTGATGACTTCCTATCTAGTGTTAGCATTACCAAATTTTAGCAAACCTTTTGAGCTACATTATGATGCTTCCAAAGAGGGAATTGGAGTGGTGCTTATGCAAGAGAAGCACCCTATTGCTTATGAGAGCAAGCAATTATGAGGGCTAGAGCAGAGCTTTAGCATATATGATAAGGAGATGTTAGCCATTGTGCATGCTTTAGCTAAATTCATACAATATTTGGTTGGTAGAAAATTTTGTATCAAAACCAACCATAATAGCCTAAAAGAATTTTTCAGGTAGCGAGATCTCAATGATAGGCAATAGAAGTGGGTGAGCATGTCACAGCACTATGACTTTGATATTACATATTTTAAGGAGACACAAATTGTAGTTGTTGATGCTTTATCACCTAGGCCCCATTTGAGCTTATTGACAGACATATTGGAGGATTGGAGACACTTGATTCTTTTAGAGTATGCAAAGGATGCATGGACAAATGGATTCATAGATGAAACTATTTAGGAAAATAGATACATCCTTGTGAATGAGCTCATCATTCACAAAGGGAAAACTTTTTTGGTTTTAGGCTCAACAATGAGTAGGATTGTTCTAAAATCTTTTCATGATTCACCTATGGTAGGACATCCTAGTTTCTACAAGACATACCAACAGACTAGAGAGCACTTCACATGGAAAGGGCTCAAGAAGAAGTACTCTAGTATGTTAAGGAGTGTCCCACCTACCAGAAAAATAAGCAGGAATACTTCTATCTAGCCAATTTACTTCAACCACTTTTGATTCTTGATAGGAAGTGGGAGTGTTTATCTATGGACTTCATCATAGGACTACCTAGAGCCTAAGGTAGGGACTATATATATGTGATTGTGGATTGCCTTACAAGTTTGCACACTTCTTTCCAATCATTGCTACATACAGTACTACATAGTTGGCAGAGTTGTTCTTCAAGGAGATATTTAGATTACATGACTTACCTCAGAGCATTGTGAGTGATAGAGACAATAGGTTTATGAGTCACTTTTGGCTAGAGCTCACTATGAGTACTACCTACCACCCTAAGATAGATGGTTAGATAGAGGTAGTGAATAAAGGGGTGGAGGGACATCTTAGAAATTATATAGCAGGGCAATAGAAGGCATGGGTAAAGTGGATTTATCTCTATGAGTATTGCTACAATACCACTTATTATGGCCCTGTATGGGTATGAGGCACCCAATTTTATGGATCTACTTTTGAGTGATAGTAGAGTGCCTAGTGCAGGTGATTTGTTATAGGAGAGTTAAGACACTATTAAGAATCTCAAGGATAATATAACCAAGGTGCAAAATCAGTAGAAGAAGTATGTAGACCAGAAGAGGACTGAGAAAACTTTTGAGGTTAGAGATATGGTGTATATTATGTTGCAACCTTACTACCAATCCACTCTCAAGAAGAATGGTGGCGAGAAAATTAAGCCATGATACTATGGTCCATTCAGGATTATCAAGAAAGTGGGAAAGGTGGCTTATGAGTTAGATTTGCTAGAGGAGAGCAAGGTGCACAACATTTTTCATGTGTCATGCCTCAAAAAGGTGCCAGGACATCATATTGTTCCTTCCATAGTGCTTCCACCCTTAGATGATGAGGGAAAATTGGTATTGGTGCCATAGGTTATCATTGATTTCGTGGATATAAACTTGACGTAGCATACTATAAGGGAGTATTTGGTGAAATGGAAGGACCTTCTAGGAGAGGATGCAACATGGGGGAATAAGGATAATTTGTAGCATTCGGACTTGAAGTTGCTTGAGGACAAGTAATTTCATGGAGGGCGAATTGTAATGTCCCCATCATTTTAACAACTCAGTGGAGTTCTTAGCCTTTACACTCTTCAAAGGCTAAGAGAGGAAATAAAGAGAAATTGATTAAATTAATTTCTTATAAAGTACTTTGAAAATTTTAAAATTAAAAGGTGATTTTATATTTATTTAATTTAATTTTCTAGAAGAACAATTAATTATTGTATTGCAAGGGAGAAATTTATAGAGAGTGCATTTTCTAGAAATACTATTAATTATTAAATTATAAAGGGGAAGCTTCTCGAGAATGCAGTTAAATAGTATTTTATTTTCTTCTAGAAGGGTGAATTAAAAGAATAGATAGAGGTGAGAGCTTCATTATTAATCATCTGATTATTGTGAATTGCATTGGATATAAAATTGGTAGAAGAAACTAAGGTTTCCAATTCCAATCAGCCATTGGAAAATTTCAACTCTTCAGTGTTGCAACCATTTGAGTTGGTGAAATATCCACTAAATTTGGTATTCAGGAGAGCTCCAATTCAAGAGTTCTATTTGTGCTTAAATTGGAGCATACATTTATTATTGGCTGCTACAGTACACAAGAACGATGCCACACTACAATACTAATGCTTAATTCATCTCCATTCTTGGACATTACTATTATCAGGTTCCTCTTGCAATTATTAGTAGTTAGCATTGTAATTTTTAGGCATATGATTTTGCTATGATAATTCAGAATTAGATTTTGGCATTACTGTAGTTATTATTGTAAGCCCATTTGTCTTGGCAAACTCATAACAACATTGTACATGAGATTGAATTCAATAAAGGAGATACATGTTGCATACCATTTGTTTGATGAAACATCCATCTAATAGCATGTCTGATCAACATAATAGTTGTATGTCAATTATTTGTCAAAATGTCAGCTGGCTGTAGGTATGTATTCCATATCTAGTTTTCATGTATATGCATTGCAAGTACCAAAAGAACAACACTTGCATATTAGTTCATTGTAAGAGGTATTGTAATATCATTTGTGAACATTCTAAATTTCTTAGCATTGAAAGGAAACATACAAGTTTTTGAAAATATTCCTTGAGCTAAAATCAGTTAGTTTGGGCAAGGGATATTATAGATCACACTATCCAAAACTCTAATTACACCATACCACACCTCTTGTCTTAAGATCTGATTTTCCTATTGATAATAATTTATGTTTGAAATCGACAAGTAGTATTTTTAATTTTATGGTGAAGTAACCTATTTTTATCACAGAGCATTTGGTTTTCCTGGCGAAGAGTGCAGGTGTCACTACAACTTTCCTAACCCTAGTCCTAACTACAAACAAAAATGATACAATTAGGCTATGGTCTAACATTGTAGATCCAAATGTTCATGAATTCATTTAGTAAAAAAAATATTGATTGATAACCTTATTCTTTCCTAGCCACGATTTCCTTTCTTCCTTCATTTCTAGCTACGAGCATGTGAAATGGGTTTCCTTAAACTTTTTCACAACTTCATTACCATTTTCCTTAACTACTATTGCTTGCCTGGAAGGTTGCAATTCATTCTCATCACTACTTTGAAACTTTATTTTATCATCTACCACATGGGCTTATGAAACTACGTTCACTTTGTTCTATGCTTTGTCACCATTTCATAGCTACTTGCCACTTTAACTTACTGACCATAGCGATTTGGAAAAAATCTCTTTGTTTATTACTTCTATCAGTTGGGATGCTACAATACTTCAGATAGTTACCTTTAGAATTCTTCACAATTGCCAAATATGGTGCTTGCTTTAACTGTGTAATGTTGCGTTGAACTCATTTCCTTAACTGTCACTTCATTTCACAACATCGCAAGTCAAAATTTTCAACTATCTATGAAATCATGCAACATTGAGAGAACCCTTTAACCTTAACATTTTTCTTTTTTTGCATGTTCATAACTTCATTTATTAACTACAACTTTTTTCTTGCAAAGACACAATCATGAGCATTTTGCTACTTTGCAACTCCCTCAAGTTAACCTTTACTCTTTGCGATGCAACAATTGCTTTGACCATAATTGTCAGGTTTCTATTTGCATATTCACAATTGTCAAATACAAAGCCTTTCTTAGTCACACAATGTTGCAACCATTTGTTTATATTAAGTACCATTTTACTTTGTAGCTTTGTTGTGGTTCAAGACTTAACAGTTCTTTTAGTTGTGAAACAATGATGGCTCAAACAATTACCTTGTCACCTCTTCACAACCAACATACATAAAACTTCTTTAAGCATGCAATTTTGTGATTAATACTCTATTTGACCATCACTTGATTTCATAACTTCACAACCAAAGACCTTAACTGTGACTAAAACCATGCGATCTTGCACTAGCCTTTAACTTAACTTTCTTTGTTACTTTTCCCACATTTACAACTTTATCTCTTTATTGACTATGTTGACCTGTGAGGTTGCAAAGATTACTTTTAATTGGTGATCTCTCTATTGCAACTACTTATCGCTCTCTTACATTAACTATTGTGAAATGTTGATAACTTTCAAAACTACCCTCATCACTACATTGCAACATTGGAATACACTATCTATCAACACCTTGCAAAGTGGTGAAACTTCAAGCTTTACCTTGTGCACAACTTCAGAACTTAGGATCTTATTTGACTGCTTTTGGTGGATTGATAACTATTTAAGCTAACCTACTTTTATTGACAAAACAAATCCTTTGAAATTTATTATAAAGCATCACTCCTTCAAAATTGAAAACACAAGTTACTCTAAACTTCTAGCAATATTTCGATAGCTTAGACTTTGATAGTTAGAAACTCTTCGTAATTTCATAACATAAAATGTACTCAATGCCTTCTAGTCTATGACCTTGTGATAACTATTTGAATTTAATTATTTCCTTTCATTTCAACCCTGCAATTGAATTCTTAATTCATTACTTAACCTTGTGAAACAACAATCAAAGCATTTCACTGCTTCCACACCTTGATTGCAGGTTACCTTTATCCACCTATGAAGATGCAATAACCACTTAACTTAATTGCTATCTTTCTTTTGCACCTTCACAACTTAGACTTTAGGGTTGATCTAGATTCATGGGATCATGCACTTTCAAATTTGACTACCATTTCTGCCTTTCACACCATCACAACTTGAATTTCTTTAAGCCTAAACTAACCTATGATCATGCACTTTCCACTATATTGATCCTTCATGACTTAACATGATTTCTAACAATAATTGATATAATAACATGATGAACTATTGATAAACCATTTTGTATCCTCACATCCCTCAACATGGTTAGTGGTTAGAACATAGTGATGTTGTGATTTAAAGACTTTTGCAACATCGCAACTTAAGAGATAAGAGAGGCATGAAATATAATGCAACAAAAGATCAAAATACTTAGGGATATAATTTCATAAGAAAGATTTTTTTATTTATTCCTATTCAACACTTCATGTCAAGTTACAAATATTTCAACAATATAAAGGACATAAGCTTTTCCCTAGGGTTTTTATGAGGGATAACACATTTCTAGAAACCCTAATCATTTTGAGCACAACTTTTTCCTGATTTCATAGAATATCACAATTTTTTTGCTAAGTGAAAATTTAGGCTATCACATCAAATATACCATATCACATACCTCAAAAGTCTTCTCAATCCTCTTTTGATCAATATACTAATTTTGTTGATTATTTTCCTTAGCATTTTTCTCCTTAAGAGCCTTTGCAATATCCCAGCTCTCCAATAATAAGTCTCCAACACTGGGCACTCTACCTTCTGATAGCAAAAAAACCATGAAACTGAGTGCCTCATATCCATATAATGCCATGAATTGTGAGATCCGGATATACATGTGATACATGGAATTATAATAGTACTCACATAGATATATCCACTTAACCCAAGCCTTATTTTGCCCTACTATGTATTTCCCGAGGTATCCCTCCACCTATATGTTCACTATATCTATTTGGGAATGGTAGCTAGTACCCAGAGTGAGCTATGTCTCACATAATTTGAACAAATCCTGCCATAAGTGACTCATAAACTTGTTGTCCATGTTGATGATGATGCTTTGAGGTAAGCCATGCAACCTGAATACCTATGTGAAGAATAAATCTACCACATGCATAGAAGTGTATTTAGAAGTGATTGGGAAGAAGTTGGAAAACTTTGTAAGCTAATCAATAGCAACATATATAGTCTCTACCCTAGGCTCTTGGCAGTCATATGATAAAGTCCGTTGAAAAACACTCCTACTTCCTATCAGGAATAAAAAATGGCTGAAGTAGGTTGGCTAGGTAACAGTGCTCCTATTTATTTTTTTGGCAAGTAGGACACTCTCTAACATACTAGAACACCTTATCTTTGGGCCCTTTCCAAGAAAAACACTCACGAATCTGTCAGTAGGGTTTTTTAAAACCTAGATGTCCTGCCCATAGGTGATTCATGGTAAAATCTCAACACTATCCTCCTCACCTCTAATCCTAGTACCAAATAAATGTTCCCTTTGTAAATGATGAGCTCATTCACAAGGGTGAAATAATTATTCTAGATTGATCCATTTATGAATCTTGATGCCCATGTATCCTTTGCATACTCTACAAGGATCAAATGTATCCAACCCTCTAATATATCTATCAAACTCAAGTGGGGTCTTTATGACAAGGCATCTGCTACTACATTCATTGTCCCCTTGAAATAAAACTTCTTGTTTTCTAACCAAAGTGGTTCAACCCAAGTCTTCTAAATTTTTTTGATGATGTAGAGGTCAAGTAACCAATTCAAGTACATCTCTTGCATTGGTGAAGATTTTAGGTTTCTAGCAAGCTATTGATGTAGCTATTTCATTAGGAATTGATGATCTTTTAACAACACCAGCTAAACTATGGCTTATCCATGATGTGCAACAACAAGGGTTTTCTTCAAAAAGACATCATGATTATGGAAAGCTAAAATCTGGTAATGCTAGCACTGGACAAGAAGTCATCAAATCCTTGAATTTATCAAAACACTCATGTACCTTAAGAGTCCATAAGAAAACCCCCTTTCTTATAAGTCTATCAAAGGTGTTTCATGCCAAGAATATCCACTACCAAACCTCATGTGGAACCCACACAACCCCAAAATCCTCTTAGCTGTGGCAGGTTCACTAGAGTAGGTCAATCAATAATAGCATGAATCTTTTGAGGATCCATGCATACTCCCTGAGAATTGATAATGTGACCTAGATATAATAACTCTAATAATCCAAAATCACATTTGGACTCCTTTGTATACAAGGACTCACTAATCAAAATAATTAGCATAGTGTCTAAGTGCCACACATGCTCATCCCATGTCCTACTATACACTAGGATGTCATCAAAGAAGACTAACACAAATTTCCTCATCTAAGGCTAAAAGACCTTGTTTATCACGGTCTGAAAAGTAGCTAGAGCATTAGTTATCTCAAATGGAATAACTACAAACTCAAAATGGTCACAATGACATCTCAATGTCATCTTCTCTATGTCTTTCTCCATGACTCGGATACGATGATAGCTTGATCACAAATCAATTTTGGAGAAGAAACATGCTCCATGTAGCTCATATAAAACTCATCAATCTGTGGGATGGGGTACCTATTTTGATAGTTTTCTTTTTTAGGACCTTGTAATCTATGTACATCCTAAGTGTACCATCCTTCTTCTTCAACAAAACCACAGAAGAAGTGAAAATAAACTTACTTGGTTTGATGTGCCCCATAGCAAGTAGTTTCTTGATGGTTTTCTCAATCTCATCCTTCAATCTCTTTGGATACCTATAGGGTGTGACCATGATGGGTTTAGCACCCTTATCTAACTCAATGATATTCTCAATACCTCTATCTAGACGTCTACCTAGTGGTATTTCACTAAAAACCTTGTAGTGTTTGATTCTTAGTTCTTGTATGTCTTGGTGCTATTCTAATTTTTCTGCCCTTGTGATGGCATTAAAGTGTAACAAGTTGCCCACTCAACCTAGTCATGTCTCAACAAGCTCTCATGTGTCTGCAAGACATCATTCTAAACCCATTGTTATGAATGAACTTAAGTATATGGGTCTTCCCATTTGACTAAAACTTCATCTCCATATCTCTCAAATTGAGAGTGAACTCTCCAGTATCATGTAACCAAGTCATGCCAAGAATTAAATCTCTATCATCCATGTTAACAACATAAAAATCTTCTTTGAAATCAAAATTTTTGATATTTAGGGGCAAACCTAAAATATTCCTATAACCTTTGAGGATGTAGCCATTAACTACCCTTATTCTTAGACCCTCAAACTACTCTATCTATATCCCACACCTTTTGATCAATCCAGAATCAATAAAATTGTGAATAGTGCCTGCATCAAGAAAAATGATAACTCATTGACCAACCAATAACCCTCTAATCCTAAATGAGCCTTCTTGTTATATAGTAGTGATATGTGCCTTCTTAAGTCTACCTTTAGTCTTCTCATTTCTTGTATCCATTTTGTTCAACTTTTCATCATCTGTGACTCTCTTTTCTTCAATCAATTCCTCATTTTCAGATTGTTAGTCTAAATTTTTAGAATCATAATTTCCTCATAATAAGCCCGAATAACCATATTCATTTTCCCCTTTGTCCGCAAAAGAAAATCATGGTTCATGTCATAGGTTCAATTGAAAAAAAAAATTGTTCTTCCTTAAATCATTCAATGTCTCTCTATCCAAAGGAGAAAATGGTTTATCTTTATTTTTAGCCTTTTTTTCATTCCTCTTAGGTTTCTTAAAGAATGGTTTGTTGTGTTTTCTAGATGATCCACCCTTTTACTAAAATTTATTTATTGGGGCTTATTATTCCATTCTCCTAGCCATCTTAATTACTTCTTGAAAATTGAATGGATCAAAGGCTTTTACCCAACCCTTCAGTAGTTTGGATAATCCCTCGGTGAAAAAAACAACCAATCTCCTCTCTGAGATATCTAACACCATAATAGATAGCCTTTGAAAGTCACTAATACAATACTCCAATTTGCATGTCTATCTCAACTATGAAAAATCCCTAAAGTATACCTATGGATCCTTCTTATCAAACCTCTCTACTAGCCTATCCACAAAGTTACGATATAAAATCATTAGGTTAGGTTGAAGGGTAACCATCCCATGGTACCACTAATCATGTGTAACTCCATCTAAATATAGCATGGAATATTTTACTACCTCCACTTCTATCATAGGTCCTAGTGCCAAGAAGGTATCAAGCTTGTGAAACCAAGCTTGAGCTATCATTCTACTAATACCATCAAATGTAGTCACAGAAAGCTTCCCTATAGCATGCTTTAATTCATTATCCTCATCATCAGGTCTCCTATCTTGTCTTTCTACCTATAATTCTCTCTCCTCATGTTAAAAAACCACTCAAATGTCATCCTTCCTTGCACTCGAGGAGCTAATAAATCAAATTCATCATTTGTAGCCATGAGGATATCTTTGAATGTCTCCTCCCCTGCTTCTTGTATAGGTGGTATCTCAGGCTCATCTCTAATGAAGGTAGGATGAGTAGGCCTTTATGCTATCCTAGAGTGCATCCTATGAGCTCTAGGTGACCCCACTGCACTATTATTATTTCCTTGCTCCTGATTTTGTCTACTCCGTGGGTTCATGTGGTAAACCATGGTGGTGAGTGCCTGAAGCTTGAGCCATCCACTCCTGTCATGTAACCATTTCTCTGAACAACTTCCTTTTTTCTTGTTCCTCATTCCTATTATCTCTTGGTGGCCTACTCTCTTTCCTATCACCCATGGTATCCAACTTATTGTCAAATTCCTCTTCCTTGTCAAATAAAGCTCGCTTGGAAGTGTAAAATATATGGAGCCAACCTTATGTAGTTGTATGTGATTGTTAAACCCTTAGGATAATACGATTTAGCTCTGATACCAATGTAATATCCCTTGCAGTTTTCATTTTACTTTCCTAATTTCTAACCTGAGAATTTCATCAAACACTTTGCACACAAGGGGTATATAGAAAATCTAAATTCTAATTTCTTTATAAATGCCAAATTTTAATAAATATGCTTGCAAAGAACTCAAAAATAACTAACAATGAAATTGAAAATGTTTTTGTATTTTTTTGAAACATAGAGCATTGAATATAAATGAGAAAATATGCATCTACATCAATAAGACATTAGGGAAAAACATTGTGATGTAAAACTATGATACAAATTAGATTATAAATGATTTCTAAATTCTTATACATGCCCTCAGATATTCAAATATATCCTCCATGCAATGCAAAATGAAATGGTTAGGAACCCAAAAACCATTCAAGAAATCTAGATTTTATTGTAGCAACTGTAGCAAATCACTGTGGCAATATCTGACTTATTCCTTTAGTCATACTCCACAGTCTAGCCCTAGGCCAAAAATTTAGCACAATGAAAATATTGATTTATCTTCTCCAATCGTTACAACCCTTCATATGATCTTTCACCAATATGCTTGAATAGAACACCTATATGATGTCCTTCCAATACCAAATTCATTGGGTATTTCACCTTCTCAAATGGAGGCACACAAAAGAACATTAAATTGATTAAATTACCTTAAATTATAAGCCTAGAAATAGATTTTTTTTTTTGCATGTCTTAAATTGGAAAATTAGAATATTGATTGATGTATTAAATATATGAAATTGATTAAATGATGTTATATGGGTTATATTGATGAATTGATGCATTTAGTGACCTTATATGGAAAATTAAATTGATTAACTAACAATATAAATACATAAAATTGATAAATTGATGTATTAATTCTAATCTAGATATTTAAAGATATAAAAATATTTATTCTTGATCATATAACCATTATCAAATAAATATCACATAATATATGAAGTTCTCCCATAAACAAATAAACTTGTGTATACACACACACACACACACATGCATATATTTGTACATATATGCATATATTTGTATATATATGCATATATTTGTACATATATGTATATATATGTGTATACACACACATACATTATACATACATATTGTTGCTCGAATATCAAAATTTGCCTTAATCCTTGCCATTATGAGCTATGGTTATTTTTAGAATAAACCTCATTTTAAACATTAAAATGGTCATTTTCCCTTAGAGTTTTTGAGATATTCCACCTTCAAGTATCTTTGGCTTGTTTCCAGGTTTATCCAGCAATTGAAATTTTTAAAATTTGGTTCCCGAGTCAAAAATTCTCCTAGGTTATTGGCAGGAACCATAATACATATTTTCAACTTGATCATTAACTATTAACCTCTAAAAAGGTTAAGATCAATTGCCAAAATATCTAACTGTTTACAAAATTAACCTTTTAAAAAGGTTAAGGTTTGAGGGTCAAAACACACATTCTAAACTAAATCATTAACCATTAACCTTTTTAAAAAAGAGGTTAACGTTCGAATCCAAAACACATATTTTAAAGATAGTTATCAACCTACCTCCTTGCCCATTTGAAAAAGGTTAAAAATTAAGAGGTTACTTAACCTCCATGAAAGTTGTGCTAAATGTTCATGCAAAATGCAAAGTAGCAATGGTCACAATGCCAATGCTGGGGAATAAATAAAGAATGTTGAACAGCTGAGAGAAACATGATTGATGGGCCCATAGCCAATCTTACCATAGAGAAGGCATATAATTTGTTTAACAAAGATTTTTTTTTCCCTCTTCTAGCGTAGAGTATTCAGAATAGTGGTGGATATAGCAATAAAGAGGGATTTGGATCTTTTGTTGAGAAGCGATGTTTTTGGGGCAAAATTGGATGGTGTAGAAGATAGGAAGAGATTTTTCTTGTGAAGGATGTGTTCGCTAGGCTACAGATTGGAAATACAGAACATAAAGACAAGGTATTGGGGGCTTTGATAAAGCTTCTTGAACAGGGTCTTGGAAAGCAACAATAGTCTTGCAAAGGAGAAGGCTGTAGAAGCTCTTCATGCTTAACCGTGGATAATTCTTGGAATTCATGGGTAGTTTGTGTAAATGGAGGGGTTTTTGACCTTGTTAATGTGTGCTACTCTATAGGCCCAGAGTTACAAGTGATTGGGATTAGAATCCTGTCAAATTTATGGACAAAGGTGTCAGCCACAGATCAGGGACTTTCTACAAGATTTTCCATGGCAAGGGATTGTTTGGACTTCAAAAGGGGTATTCTTGCCTTTATTGGAGGTTGCAATGAAAACTTAGGGGCTCTTAATGACATGTACTATTTGGAAACAAAGATGACAATAGAAAATGGATAGGAGGAGCAAAAGTTGAAGAAATTTTCTTTGAGGAAAGAGTTGAAAAGAAAAAGGAAAGAGCACCAAAAATCATCAAATGATCCTGAAAAGGAGAGGGATATGCTTGAACATGAAATGAAGCCTAGACCAATCTTACTAGCACCCTCTCCCAATTATTTCTGTGTAGGTCTAGACAACTTTTCACTTTAGTTCAAGCCTCTTGAAGAGAAGATTTTTGAAGCAAAGCTAACTGATGTTTTTCATTATGGATATACTATTGAATCCAATATTGATGGGAAGCCATTATGAGGTCTATTGTTATTGTATAAGCTAGGATTTGCTCATGTTGTTCATGCTTATCTCACCAAGAAACAACATAGCTCAGAAGTTGGTGTTGTGAAATCGAGTGAAACATGAAAGCCTAAATTAAAGATTGCTCGTGTTGTTAAGCAATTTGTGAGGAGAGAAGATGGACAAGCACACACAACTATAGATGTAGAATCTATGGAAAAAGGGAATCCTATGGAGCCACTCACATCACCATCAAATCAACCTTTGGCTTCATCAGATATGTAGTAGCAATACATACAACCAATGCCTATGTACTTGCCATCAACTACTTAGCATGATCAGAAACACTATATAGTTGCAGGCTTTACAGCTTCACATTCAACACAAGAGGTTTCCTCTGCTCCCCTAGCTAACTAAGGAGAGATATATGCTAGACAAACACTTCCTGCACTAGTAAATCAAGAAAATCAATTAGGATTGGTTCAAGAGACTGTATGCCAGGGTGATCATGAACGACCACCTAGTATAGTAGCTTAAGTCCTAAAACATGTACACAGAACTTGAAGCTATAATAAGGCTCTATAAGTGCCTTATGCCTCATGTGATGTGATGGTTTTTATCTTCTATCTCTCTAATCAATGATCTTTATCATTTTGGGTTAATTTTGTAGAGGTTAATTAACCTCATCCAAATTACTTATTTGGGAAGTAGTTATTAACCACATAGGGGTAGTTGTTAACCTCAATATTTATACAAGGAGTCATTTTTGGCTTTGTAAAGAGGGGACTTTTTGGACTTTAGAAAAAGGGAGCACTATGCTACAATTTTGATTAGAAGATGATATTTGGAAAGTATGTACAAATTTTGTCTTTGTAATCAGAAATTCCTCTTAGATTCTTGGTGCAAGAAAATAAAGGAACATGCAATTTGAGTTCTCTTCTTCCAAATCTAAATTGTTAGAAATGTTGATTCTCTTTGCAATAAGCATTCTCACGGTATGGTGCAAATGTTTATGAATCTTTGGATCAGCATTGTGCTAGTAATAGTTCTCAAGCTTAGATCTTGATTGTTGTTATTAGTGGTTTTAAGTTAGTCCAAGAAAGCTTTGAAGTCACGTGGTGCATTCATCATCAATGGCTTTCTATTCATCTTTTAAGGTTTGATTTCACTTTTATTTGAAAAACCTCAAAACTATATTAGACAAGGGAGCTGCCCTTTCAAACGCAAAGGAAGACCACATATCAAACGCCTATCCAATTGTTCTAAAAAATTTGCCACATACAATCCGTTGGGCCATTTGTATAATGATAAATCTATTTACCAACACATACACACACACACACACACACATATTTTATAATTATAATATAAATTATAGTAATTTTCTAATTATAATATAAATTATAGTAATTTTATAATTATAGTATAAATTATAGTAATTTTATAATTTTAAATTATCTTACTTTTACATTTTATTTTTTTAATCAATTATATATAAAGCCTATTATTATTTAGAATTTGAAAAGTTAAAAATATAATTTTTTAAAATAGAAAAATACCCTTGAATTCTAATACAATTAATTTTAAAAAAAATTTATACAATTAATTACATTTTTATATAATCAAGAAAAAAAATTGTGAAATATTATGATAGTTAATGTCTAATAAGAAGTAGTAATTAAATAAAAAAAGATTCAAAAGATTTTTCAGTATGACTATCTTGATATCAAACTATTGTTTAACATGTTTTAATTCTCAACAGGTTTTAAATCTTGAGAATGAATAAAAACTAATTGAAAGACATGAAAACTAATAACTAAATCTCAAAACAGAAATTTATTAGATTCAAGATAAATGGAAGCCAAGATATGGAGAATCCAGCCGATTTCTATGGCATAAAAATTTAGAATTTAGATTACGATACAAAGTGAAACAATAAACTTAGAGTTCTCTGTGACAACTGAAATGACAATGCTGATGACTGCTTCAAATGCAATTAAAAAGCAACACGAACAATTAGAAAAGAGAATTTGTGTCGGTCCATTAAAATCTGAAGCCCTTTTATTTCAGAGATGCGGAGCCGAATTTGACTGTGGCTATCCTTCAATTAGGGGCAAAATTGAAATCAAATATTATTGAAAATTAGGGGCAAAAGTACGAATTGAAGTGTATATATATATATATATATATATATATATCAACTTTTATTTGTATATTACAAAATTAAAATCAAGTATCAAATATGATTGAAAATTGGGGGTAAAAGGTGGGGGTTCGAGGATGGGCAGGCCGGGAGGATGAGTGGGAGAGAGGGGCAAGCAGTGTGTAGTCCTTCCACTGTAGGGAGCGGGAGGTAATCGTTGCTCTATCAAACCAGCCTCACGCGGTCCCCTCCGCCTTACGCTGCTAGACAGAACGCATCCCTCCTTCGAAGGATGGCCTGACAGCAACTCTCCACTTGGAGCAGGGCACGCCACAATTGTATGCCACGCATCTCTCCCTCCTTCCGGCCAAATCCCGCTTGGTCTTCCACCTTGTGTGTCCCCACTCG
This sequence comes from Cupressus sempervirens, assembly GCA_028749045.1. Taxonomy (NCBI): domain Eukaryota; kingdom Viridiplantae; phylum Streptophyta; class Pinopsida; order Cupressales; family Cupressaceae; genus Cupressus; species Cupressus sempervirens. Next base: position 533,293,578 of record CM053791.1, on the reverse strand, counting down.
GGTTAAAAGCCCACGCTACCGAGCTCGACAACCAATGAGCTCAAACTCTTCAGTTTTAAATCAGTGTTGAATTAGTTTTCTGCTACGTGTGGGACAAATATACGTCTCCAACTAAGGCCATCGCAGCTGCTGCGTCTTCTGCACAACAATTAAATTGCAATGTTCCCATTTCAAAAAACCATGATTCACATAAACGCACACAGATCTCCTCTTCTGCTTTCAGGGAGAGTTCCGTATAAGAAAAATCCTCACAAAGAGGAGAAGTAGAGCTAAATGTTAGTAAAGTTTGAGGCATGTGGTAGAATCGTACAAGGACGGATGTCAACACTAATAAAAGGGAACGGTTGGTAAAGGGGATGTTGAAGGATAATTGCAGCTAAATTTGTGTTAAATGTGTATTTAAGGAGGTTACTGCTGCCCGTAATACCAATCTAAGCACATTAAAGGAAAAAAAATGTCATGATATTTACTACTTGAGCTGTCCCCTAGACAACAGTACAAAATCTTTAACTTTCTTAAGCAAGCTTCCTACTTCCTACCTCTCTAGAGTTTTTATATGAACTTCATAGAATGAAATGAAATGAACTATGATATTCTTTTGTCTAAAGTCTTATAGACATGCTTACTAAATAAAAAAGTTATTCTGAAGATGAATCATCAATAAATCTTCTCTAAACCTTCATACAGGCAAAATATAGAACTATAGTTCAAGGGGCAATGGAGTTTCCCCACATAGCCCTCACAAGATTTCTTATTGGCTGGCCTGCAACAACTGTAACCAAGGTGCATTTCATAAAGAGTACCAGGAAGAAGAATAAGTCAGTCAAGATAATGTAGTTGACCATATTGATGTCGTTGAATGGGTTGAAGATGAAAACCATAAAGATGTGCCAAAAAAGTCTCTATCTTGATGGAAGTATGATTTGTATCTTGTGGAGCATTTAAAGTTCAAGTCGTTCCACTTTTTCAAATATTTTGACCAATTAGACAATCCCACATCAAGAAATACTTTTGTGAATTGTACCGATGATGAAGCAAAGAATGAGGGTCTAAAAATGAAATCAGCTTGCTTGATATTTGTTTTCTAAATCAATGTTTGGGAACTTCAAGTGATGACTTCCACTAGGACAATAGTGTCTACATCAATCTTCTATTTCTAGATGAATGTTTTTCTCTAGGTGAACCTAAGGAAGCTAATATGCAAAGACAATTTTTGAAATTTATATTTAGCATACATTTCTTTGCACCACAAATTGTATTGAGGTTGTCTAATTTGTGGATTTGTTTCTTCTTATTCAAACCTAGTCCTCTCAACCTTTAAATAGCTTTTTGTGACCATTTTTTAGTCCCTTGTAATAGGTGTACCTACCTCAGGTATATATCTCGGGTACATAAGTTTTTGTCATGTGTTCCATTTTTTCCTTGCCTGTAATTTATCCAATTAGTCCTTCTTTTTGTCTCTCCTTTATGACTCTTCTACACATCAATAGCACAATAATGATCTTGTTGAGACTCTAGATTCATGCTACATCCTTTATAGCTAGTGTCCCCACTTATAGCCAATTATTGACCCAATTATTAACTAACCAAAATTTAAGCTTTGATATTCAACTCATTATCTAGCTAGTTGAATGTGTGAATGTTGTAACAATAATTTGAAATTGGTCACATGTACTTATAGTCAAAAGTTGCACCTATTTCCCCACTCGTCGTGTTCTCAAGTTCAATATACAAAATCTTGGTTAAGCCTTTACAAGGTTGTGGAACAAAATCTTGATTTTTCATAGATGATAATTTAAAATTGTGATTAAAAGTTACAAAATGAAACCAAAGTAACAAAGAAAGAAAAATTGAAGGGTTTCAAAATTTGGTGCATGTTGTTAAATCATTCCAAATTATTGATAGAAAGGGAAATTTATGCCTTATGGATACTCAATAGTAATAATAATCAATATACTTTGCACATTTCTCCAAGTAGTCCAAATAGCCAATGCAATTTGAATGTGCTTGATTACTGTAGGCAATGTTATGAAGAGCATTTAAAATACTGGCATTCTCAAGCAGCTACTCCATTGACAATTTTAACAAGCTTCACAAATTTCTAGTAATAACAAAGCTCAAACATGTTGAAGTTGTTTGTAATTTTGTAAAGAATAATAACTCTTCGCAACGAAGTATTGTATATAATAGTTTTAAAACCAACTAATGTTTTCTTATTAGCTTTTCACAATTTATCTCTTAAATATGGCATCTATTCAATAACATCTCTCATTTTGACCAAAACTAATTACTTTTTTATGGTTTTGATATTATACAAATAATCATTTGGTAAATTATAGTATTGCCCCATTTTTCATCTATACTCAATTTCTCTTGGAAGTAAGGTGTTCTTTTGAATTAGATGTTAACCTAGTCATCACATCAATTGTGTATTTAAGAACCATAGGAGGAGACCAATTTTTTTCATTTTTAACTCATTATATTTTGTGCTTAGATTTGATCCTTTGAAATAAGTTAAGATGAATTACAAGTTATTGTCAACCCAATTTTCAATAATATTTGATACTTGATTTTAATTTTGTATTATACAAATAAAAGTTGATATATATATATATATATATATATATATATATATATATATATATATATATATATATATATATATATATATATATATATATATATATATATATATATATATATATATATACACACACACACACACACTTCAATTCATACTTTTGCCCCTAATTTTCAATAATATTTGATTTCAATTTTGTAATAAAAAAAAAAAAGTTGAAGGACACATGCAATTAGCAATAACGTTTCAATCTACCAAACCAAAAAGTATAATCTTATAATACTACAATTTCAATTTTATAATCTATGGAACATATTCTGAGTGCTATTTATAACTAAATAGTTTGAATCAAATTATATGTTCTATCAATGAAACTAAAATTTATTCAATATTTCAAAGCACACCATCCAAAACTCTAATTGCACCATACAATATATACCTCTTCTCTTAAGATCTGATTCTCCTGCTGATAAAGGTTTATGTTTGAAATCATCTATTCCACATCTTGACATCCTATACATGTTTCACAGGTAGCGTTGGTAAGTGTATGCCAAAGTAACATGTTGTCATTGTGGAGCATTTGGTTTTCCTAGCAAAGAGTGCAGGTGTCACTACTACTTTCTTGACCCTGCTCCACACTCTAAACAACAATGATACAGTTAGGCTATGATCTAACATTGTACATCTAAATGTTCATGAATTCGTTCACTAAAAAAAATATTGATTGATAACCTTTATCATAGTTCTCCTATTTTGAAACCAGAACTTGATTTGTTTTTGATAAGATAAACATGTTTTAAGGGATCCTGAAACCCATAAGTTTTACCAAAACAAGGCTGATAATAAGCAAAAGAAGCCCAGCCAAAATAGAGGTCCAACAGTTGAAAAAAAAGCCCAAAGGCCCAGCCCAAAACAAAGGCCCACAGAAAGGCCAAAAAACAAACAAACAAAACTAGACAACAGAAAGCCTGTCCAAAAGCCAAAAGCCAGGAAGACGAAAAGACAAAAGACAAGAAAACTAGTCTTCAGTTATCTTCTCCATTTCTTGCATAGTCTAAGCTGCCTCAACTATCTTTGGTTGCTCCTTTGCCATTTGATCCTAGACCTTCTCCATGCCTTGATCCATACTGGTGAACATACTGATTGTGGCCTTGTCATCATCCGGCCTGGCCTTATCCCTGTTCTGTCCTCCCTCCTCCACCAGCAAGCCCTTGTCCTTAATTTTACCAACAAGGGATTGTATGTTGTCATTCATCGAACTCAGAGAGAAATCATCTGACTTGCCAGGTTGTGGTTGTAGTTTTCAAGATTTCTTAATCTCTTTTAATTTAAGCTTTCTCTATTATCCTAGTCCCCCTGGCTATCATTACCTGTCTTATTCTTAGTACTTTCCATCTGGGATACCCTTTCTCTAACTTCCTCTAGCTCATGGAAGAGCCATTTGATTGATCTGAAGTTGTCAATCATACTACTGCGAGTATTATTCAGAAGGTTCATTCTAGTCTCCCTTGCATTGTCTGAAATGGCTAGGATAATAGGGTCTATGAGCTCATTGAGCCTAGGCTACTCTAGGTTGTCCACTAGGATCTAAGGGTTCATAACTTCCCTAAAAATCCCCATAGTAGCAGTTCTCACATTGAAACTTTTCCAAGCCTTTCTTCTATTATTGACCTGCACTTCCCCCTCATTCTCACCAGTGATGACATTCACTTTTTCCTTCGAAGGAGGCTCAGATTGGACAGGGGAGAGGGGAAGAGGAATAGCATCCGTTGCTTGATTTCTAGTCTCCTCAACTCTCACTACCTCCCTCTTCCATTTTTTCCCAGGTTTCTCCTCTTCCAACTCCTCCCCCGACACTTTGTCAGAATCTTCTGTATCCATTTCCTCCTCCTCCTCCTCAGCATAACCCTCTTTAGCTTGAGCATGGCCATGATCCCTAGGGATTTTCCTGCTGGGAGTTGTAGTTGTGGACTGTTTCCTATCTTGACCTTTTTTCTTCTTTCCTAAGGAAACATTCTCCTCCTCTGAGCTAATGCTCTCAATGTCATTAGAGTCTAAAGAAAAGCTAGAGCTTCCTTTGTCAACATCCTCAACTTGAGGAGGGTTATTGCATACAGATTGAGCTTTTAAATGCTCATGGATGAGGAGCAATAAACCCTCATGAAAAGTAGGGTTAACATTGGCTTTCTTCTTGAAACTAGAGATTGCCTTGTTCATAGAAGTGAGAAGGTAAAAGGGAATGGAAATTCTACTCTTATGGCAAAAATGATTTAAAATCACAAAATGGTGAGTTCTGACCTAATCAGACCTAGGCTCTAGGGTAACATAATCAATGAGTGCATATAAAACATACCTCCAGAACTTCTTTATAGTCTCCATCACATAGAAAGACTCTTTCTTTACCAGCTTGTTCATCTCTACAGAATTTTTCACGAACTCCTTGACAGCATTGGACGAAAGTTTCTTGTCCCTGTAGAATTTGAAACCCTCCATAGGGATACCAGTGACCTCTATAACCACCTCCTCTATGATTTGGAAAGAAACCCCGTTCACCTTGACCTTGCCATTGTTCCACGAGTTCACCATGTTTTTGGTGACCTTAGGGTCAAAACCATGGAGTTTCTCGAAAAAATTCGCAACCCCGCCCTTTTCCAATTTTTTCCAGACTTTGCCCATATTCTTCCACTTCTCCACTTCACCAGCTGGCTCCTTTCTACTCCGTTCTCCAATCATGACATCCTTTTTTTCTTCAACTATTCTCATGAGCCCCAATCTCTGCAAATTTTTTCCAGCCATGATTTTGGCTCTGTTTCTATTATTGGGTTCGTGATCATTCGCCTCTCTGATACAATAGCAAGTGAAAATGATAACGATCCACCATATGTGTCTAAATGATGGAAGAAATCCCTTGAAATTACAAAAACCAAGAAACTTATTATGGCTCGTGCCTACATGCAATATTTCTTTATTAAACATGATAACAGTTAGATTGACCCATACTTTCATGGATTTTCTCCAACTCGATTAGTGACTTAGCCTCCATTAGAAAATATTTTCTAGAATGCTAGATCATCTCTTTGTTTGCTCCCACCCCTTTGTTAGCAAACCAGTAAAAAATTGGGTTTGCCTCTCTAAATGCATGAGTGACGTGGACCTTCTCAAATTTTGTGAGGGCAGCACATGTCTCATCAATTATATTTGCAATCGACCATGATGAGGAGGAGATTTTGTTAATATTGTTAATTATGTTTTTGGAGTCCCCTTCAAGCCAAAGTTTGGAAACACCAGCTTCAAAGGCCAACTTTACCACACTGCACGCGGCTCTGGCTTCGGCCAAATGGTTAGTCTGGGTTCCAAGTGGGAGAGCAAAGGCCGCAATCCCCTCCCCAAAATTGTTTCTTATAATTCTACTACTTCTAGAGGGGCCAGGGTTGCCCTTAGAAGCGCCATCAAAGTTGGCTTTTGACCATCCTTCCTGGGGTAGAATCCAACTGGCATCCTGTCTTTTTCTTTAACCGTCTTCTTGTCCCCTATATCAACTTCCCCCTCCATCATCACTTGAAGTTTTTCTTTTATGTTTTTCAATATCTTCCTTCCCAGAATTATTGCCGGCTCCTCTCTGTCCCTGAAAATTCTATTGTTCCTTTCCTTCCAGATGCTTCAGCAGAAGTGAGGCAAAATCAAAGCATAATTATCATGTTGGCCTACAATTTAACAAAGGCTTTTCCATTGAATAAAAAAGTTGATAAGGTTATCTAGCCAGCACCAGAGAACCTCTATTTCTTGATTAAGAGAACTCCACACCTCCCTAGCAAAGTCACATTGAATGAAGATATGATTTCCTGACTCAGACTGGTTTTTACAGAGCGGGCATCTGCTGGGCATAACATGGCCTCTCTTCATGAGATTATCTTGCGTTAGGATTTTGTTCTGAAGGGCCAGCCAGTTAAATATGTTGATCTTTGGAGTGAGGCCTGTGAGCTAGGCATTCGCCCAAGGGGGTTTCTCCTTTAACCCCCAGAGAGAGTTGTAGCCAGAAGCAACATAATAACTTCCATTGGGATTATCCCCCTAGACCAGCTCATCCTTATTATTACTAGGGATCAATGAATTAAGCATAGTCATTATTGGTTTCAAATCCTTGGAAATGAGGGAAAGGTCTCTCCATTCTTGACCAACCCTATAATTGCTTACTTTAAACCCATATAGCTCTGTGCATTCTTGCACCCATCTCTCAAATACTGGGTTGTTAGAAAGTGGGCCTTGACATAACCACCTGTCAGACCAAAACTGAATATCCTCCCCATTGCCTAGTTTCCAAGAGACCCTTGCCTTAGCCAGGTCCCTGGCCTTCAGGATACCATTCCAAATAGTCAACCCTTTAGGGATGTCCTCATTGAATAAAATAAAATGAAGAGAGGGTCTTTTGAGGTATTTATTTTCCTAAATGTCTCTCCATTCACCAATGTTATTGAAGATTTGCCAAATTTGTTTAGCAAGAAGCACCTTATTGAGATGGGTAAGCTTTCTGATGCCCAGACCACCATACCTCTTGGGGAGGTGGACCTTCTCCCAGGCAACAAGAGGGTGCCTTTTCTTTCCTTCAAGTCCGGTCCATAGAAAGTCTCTTTGGATTTTCTCCATTTTCTCTGCAAATTTCACAGGAATTCCAAAAAGGCTCAGAGCATAAATGGGAAGGTTCTGAAGGGTGGATTTGACCAGTAAACATTTCCCAGCCTGGTTGAGAGAGGAACCTTTCCATCCAACCATCTTCTTTTTGAATTTGTCCAGAATACCATTCTAGAAAGAGTTAGGGGGAGAGGAGCCCAAGGGGAGCCCTAGATAGGATGAAGGGAGAGAGCCCACCCCACAGCCAAGGATTTTGGCCATTTTCCTTTGTCTGACTTCAGGGGTGTTAATAAAGAAGGTCGAGCTTTTGTTCCAGTTAATCAGTTGTCTAGTCCCTTTGGAGTAAGTATCAAGAACCTCTTTCAAAGTCTTAGCTTCTTTCATAGAAGCTTCCCCCCCCATTATAGTGTCATCCACAAATTGTTGGTGAGTGAAGGGGACATTTCTCGAAGAAGGCTTAATCCCTTTAAGACTTCCTTCAGATTTTTTACATTCAATAAGCCTCCTAATGCATTCAGCTAAAATAATGAAGAGGATAGGAGAGAGGGGGTCTCCCTGACTGAGACCTCTAGAAGGTTTAAAGAAATTAGAGGGGGCTCCATTAATCAGAACAACAAGAGAAGAGGTAGAAATCAATTGAGAAATGAGTTTACACACTTTATAGTCAAAACCAAAGGCCTGAAGGACCTCCCCAAGAAAGGACCAGTCCACCCGATCATAAGCTTTTGAAAGATCCAGTTTGAGCAACATACCTTTCCTGCTTAGAAGCTTCTAAAGAATGAATAACCTCATGAACCATTAGCACCAAGTCCAAGATTTGTCTCCCAGGAACAAAGCCAAATTGTTGGTGCAATATGGTTAGATGTAGGATTTTAAGAATTCTAGAAGTGAGAACTTTAGAGATGATCTTGTAGAAAGAGTTGCATAGACTGATAGGCCTGAACTCGTCAAAAGAGTTAGCCCCTGGGGATTTAAGGATGAGAACCAAGAAGGTAGAATTAATCTCCTTAAGAATACTTCTAGCTCTGAAGAACTCCTGAATTGCCTTAACCACATCCCCCATGACCACCGGCCAGTACATTTGGAAGAAAAAGGTGGGAAACCCATCCAGACTAGGTGATTTGTCACCAAGTAGGGAGAAAAGGGCCTCTCTAACTTCCAAAGAATTAGGAATAGCATAGAGAATTTTATTATGGTGGGGTTGAATAATCTAAGGAATACAAGAGACGATATCCTCTTGGTCCACCTTGGAAAGCAGGGGGTCCTCGGAGAGAAGCGAAGAGAAGAAAGAGACCACTTTAGCCGAGATATCTGGATCTTCAGACAACAACACCTGCCCCTTGTTGATTCCAAAGATCCTATTGTTAGCCCTATGATTTAGGGTGGAGAGATGAAAGAACTTCGTGTTTCAATCTCCATCCTTAAGCCATGTGATTCGAGATTTTTGCCTCCAGAACTTTTCCTCTCTATTGATGATGTTATGAATATCTGACAAGATCAATAGCTGAGCCTCCCTGTTACTCTCATTATATCCTTCCTTCTATATACTATCTTGGATAACAGATAGATTGTCTAACAACTCCTCCTTGTCATGGAAAATATGGCCAAAATCAGACTTGTTCCAAATTTTTACCATCCTCTTCACATTGCTGAGCTTTCTGGTGACTCTGAACATGGCTGAGCCATCAACACCAATCCCCCACCATCTTTTAACATTATCCAATAGGTTGGGGTGAGTAGTCCACATTTTCTCAAACCTAAAGGGCAATTTCTCTTGGGCTCAAGAGGGGACACCGAAAGAGAAATGGGGGAGTGGTCAGAACCAACTCTAGGAAGTAGAGATAATCTACAGCTAAAAGAGTGCAACCAATCCAGGGAGATTAAAGCTCTGTCCAATTTGACCTGAATGCAGTCCTGACCAGCTCTCTTGTTAGACCAAGTAAAGGTACCCCCCAAGAGCTCCAAATCCATTAGGGCCAAGTCATTGATGAAATTGGAAAGATCTTTCTTACTTTCCCAATCCGGGGGCAATCCTCCCATCTTCTCCTTTTCCTCCAGCGGAGAGTTGAAGTCTCCCAGGTTTATGCCTCTCTTAATGTCACTGGCTTGCACCAACTTTCCAACTTTGACCCAGTAATTTTTTCTATCTCTCTTGTTGTTGGGAGCATAAATGTTCACTAAAAACCAACAATCATTAGTTTGCAAATGATGAACTCTATAGAAGAGGATGTTATCCTCATCAAACTCAGGCACAATATTGAAATGTCTATTATTGAATAATAGCAGCAGCCCTCCAGATGCTCCTTCTAAGTTTGAGGCTATTCCATTCATGTTGCTGTTGAATCTAATATTTTCCAGATTTTCTTTCTTCATCTTCGTTTCTTGAATAAGAAATATATCGGGCCTTTGATCCCTTATCATATCCCTTACAACTTCTTGCTTGTGGATTCCATTGAGTCCATGAATATTCTATGAGAGGATCTTCATGCTTTAATTGATGAGTAGGCTTCCTGGATGGTGCGTTGTGTTCCATCCATGATGTTTCTTCTTGCTTCCTCCTTCTTGATTTCATTCTTGTTTTTTCTTTCGACCGAGTTGGTTTTATGACCAAGATCTGCCTTGGCCTTGCTTCTAGTTGAAGCAGGAGAGGCAAGAGAGGGGTCCTGACTATTCTTCTTCTCTCTTCTTCTGACTTCTATTAAGGGTGGCTCTTCTTCTTCTTTACATAAATCAAACAAAGCATCTAGCCTAGCCAGTTGTTCCAATGTTGAAGTAGACAATCGTTCTAAGATTCTATTCACTATAACAGGGGGTTCTCTACTAACCGAGTTTGTGGAGTTTTGAGACATTGATTCCCCTTCCATTTGTTCCTCCATAGAGTCCAAGACATAGGAAAGGTTCAGATCAACCTCCTCAAAACTCTCAGGGATTTGAGACTCCATAATACTTGCCTCTTCAAGATTCTCCTTGGTTTCCTTCATTTGGGAAGGGTTGGTTTTGTCCTCAGTTGTCTCTTTCCCTTCTCCTTCCATTGCTTCCACTACAACCTGGAGGTCCTGGGGTTCAGCTTGGAGATCAGGAACAGAATCATTAGCTTTTCCTTCAGCCTCTCCATTTTTCTTGACTTGCATTTCTTTCTTCTTCCAAATATTTTTGGGAACATAAGCAACTTTCTTCCCACCTTGAGGGCGGGCCTTTCACCCCATTCCTTTTCCTTTGAATAGTGGGCAGAATCTAGCCTTGTGGTCTGCCTTCTTATAATGGAAGCACGCAAAAGGCACACTTTCATAGTCAATCTTTTTGATTTTGCTTCCCAATCGAGATTGAAATTCTATAACTTGAGGCATATCATGTCCTTCGGTCACTCCTACACATATCCTTGCATAGGTAAGTCTCTTCTTAGCTGTCGTTATAGGATCAATGGAAAGAAGCTCTCCAAAAGACCTGGCAATGCCATCAAAGATGTCCTCATGCCAGTATTGCATTGGCAATTCTGGGAGTCTAATCCAAACTGGAGCCTAGGATAGGAAATCATTATTCAAGTCCAGATTGGGAGACCATTTCTGTAAGATTAAAGTGGATCTCCCCAGAGACTAGTTCCCTGCGCACAAGATTCTGGAAAAATCTTTCGAGCAAGAAAATTCAAGAGTCATGAAACCTTTAGCCATTGCAGTCACCTCTACATGCCCCTTTAAATCCAATTTTTTTTTGGTAAAAACCCTCACAACATCAATGTTGGACCTTGGCCCTATATATTTTCCCATCAGAGTATTTGCCATACTGAGGATATTGTGGTCTATAATTTCTCGAGGAACTTCTAGAGCAAAGGTACCCTTCACCTTGTCTGATTTATCAATGACTTTCGGGAATGTTGACTTACTTGATGGTTTGACTCCAAAAAGGTCTGAATAGCGCCCCTAGGCCCTAGGTGGCCCACCACCCGAGTGAAGGGTAGGAATCTTCTCACCTGGGTGAGGCAGCAACTCCTGTGGGTCCCCATCCTTTGAGACGTCCGCATCATTCACCTCAGATTCCTACCCTGCAACTGCAGATTTCCCCCCAACGCCCGTGTTCTCTCGATTCTCGCCTAGCTGTTGATTCAAAAACCCATTCTCGCCTGGCTGCTGGTTCAAAATCCCATTCTCGCTCGCTCCGCACAGTCCACTCCCCATTATTCTGTGTTTTTTCTTATTGTTATGTGCTACTAGAACTTGATTTGTTACTGGGTGAGATCCAATTGATTGCTCAGTTCAACCCTCTGTTTCTCATGAGGATGTGGGCACTGATTGAAATATCTATACAAAGAAAGAACTCATAAAAATTACAATCTATAGCATACTTCAAAAAAATTTGTTAGTATAGGAAATTATTGAAAGGGGTGGATGAAGTTACTGACCTTTCCAAATACTAAGTCTGTTCAGGGCTCAAATGTTGATAGGGTTTTCTTGGTTTGTTTCTCATCTCATCATTGCTAGACATCTATTTGTCCATGCTTTCCATTTTTTGGTTTTCCTCTTTGCCCTAGCTCTGTTTATGTCTGCTTGTGAAATGAAGATAGTCTACAAGGCTAACACTCATTTAAATAGAACATCTTAACAACTAATTTTAAGGTAAAAGTGTTAAATAGTCAATTGCAGGGTGATCTTGTATCCCTCATCCCCTTTTTTGTGAATTGTAATCTAAGTATGTTTTTTTATAGAATATGACTATTCATTAAAAACACAAAAAATGACTAACTTTTTTATGGACTTGATTGGTTCTTAGTATGGGTCATCCTTAAACATCACTAAGGATGAAATTAAACTTAAAAAAGTAAGACAATTATACTTATTTAACACTTAAATCAAGGAATGAAGCCATCCTATGTGAATTTAAGTCATCCTCTTAGTGTGTTGTTTAGGGAGGACCCTATGAATATATTAACATAATAAAAATCTTAAATTTCCTTAAAAGATACAAACTACAATAATTTTTTTTTTGTCATTAGTGACATAGTATAATGTTTAAATCACATTCTTGTCATAATCATGCATATTATAATTTCAAAAAAGTCATTGTGATCACCAACAATGTACATACTCATGCATTTAAATTTTCAAAATATTTTTCTACTACCAATTAAATAAAAATGAGAAATAATATAGAGAGCATGAATGAAAGTGATGGTCTTATCAGAGGTTAGGCTGTATTAAGCACTTGTAAAAATTGTGCAGTATGTTAAGGGCTAAGCCCTTAGACATTTAAGGTAGCTCCCTCCTTTTTGTATCTTGGTGAGGGTTGGTTCTTTATTGTGCAGTTGTTTCTTGTTGAGATGTCACTCTGATGTTGGATATACTTTTTCCAATAAAAAAATTGAGAAATAATTGAATAAACTTGGAACTAAAATATCTTAGAAACAGAAACAAATATAGCTCAATCATCTTCCTTTAACCAAACATTTATTTTAATTAAAATGAAAGTAAACCCTCATATATCTTGAATAAAATGAAAAAAATAATTAGTAGAAAATATGAGGCATACAATATAAAATTCAACTAAATTCAAGTCCTAATATAGCTTGACAAAAAGATTAATATTAATAAAAAATGATGAAGTAAAAGTTAGGTCACTAACCTACCTTGATTCAATATATATCTGAGTTAAAATTAACATAGTAACCATTAATGCTATAATAGCAAGAGAACAATCACATTCATGTCATAATCAAACTTGACCCAAACATCATCTCAAATAAATGAAAATATAAATATAAAAAATAATCATTAAGGTTTTAATACCTTAAGAAAACCATTAAATCATAGCCACTAACCAAACTTGACCTAATTAATGTTTATTTTAATTAAGTAGTATAAAAGTATATATCTATTCAAATTAGGGACATATTTAATCATTACTTTTAATCAAGAAAAAAATAAACACATAAATCACAACCACTAATTGAACTTGACCTAATCAATGTTCATTTTAATTAAGTAGTATAAAAATATAGATCTATTCAAATTGAGGATATATTTAATCATTACTTTTAATCAAGAAATAAATTAAACATATATTGAATATTCATAAAAATATTAAATTTAAATAGTAATGTATTATATGATTTTGAAAAAATGGAAGAAAGTAAGTATTTCAAATAAGCTAATCTAATTTTAATATATAAGGAAATTAACTATATACCAACAAATAAAAATAGTCAGTCATAAATTTATAAATAATTTCATCAAAATGGTACAAACATTAAATACTAGTATAACTTTGTGATCAGTCCAAAATAAATCAATATGGACAAGTCTCCCTATAAATCAAATGAACCAATCATTAGGACACAAATAATTTAAATAATAAATTAGATTAATAAATTAATATATAAACTTTATAAATAATATTTGATTAACCAAAAATTAATTTATTATGATTGGTCAAGTTAAACTAATTCACTAATGGTGCAAAATAAATGCAACATACTAGGCTACAACAAGTACAATAATAATATAGAATATTCATAATATATATAATTGATAAATTTTTAACAACTTATTTAATTTTATTATGTCTTAATTTTTGATTTTCTTAATACAAAGGATATTACAACCATTTAAGAAAAATTCCTTACAAAAATTAGTACACATCCATCCATCAAATAGATTACAAAGTACCTTATATTACTTTATATCTTTCACTATTCTAATTCCTTCTCAATTTCATTTGAAATAGAATTCACTAATACATAGAACTATTCTAATTCATTCTCAATTTCACATGAAAGAGAATTTAAAACCAACATAATTTATGCAAATAATTCCTTATAAATTCTGAAGAGTAACGCATTTCATGCCAACTCAATATACAAGCCCTTTAATTGACATAAACCTCTTAATTTTGTTGCACTAATATATTTGGCACCCTTTTTCAATGAGCATATCCCACGGAGGGGACACAGACACATTTGTGTCAAATTGGTGTTTTTTTTTTTTTTTTTTGCAACTGTGTTGGATAGTGTCACAATTGTGAAATCAATTGATATCCTAGAGTCAACATGACATTGCAATTGGAAGATATGAGAGGGCATTGACAATCAATCAAGATCTAGAAGAATTTGCATTATGCCCTTATAACATTGTAACTTCATTGGATCTTCTATGCATCTTCTAGATAGGTTTCTTCTAATCTTTTCTCAAGGAAACCCCATATGTTATGCAATCTATATGCACTCCTTCACTACTTTTTTTTTGAATTTTTGATTTGGTTTACCATACAACCATCCATCCTTCCTACCTTCACAAGGAGAGATGGTCTAATTCTCACATTCCTCTCATCACACTATTGATTTTTGGTTTTCAAACAAAGATATTATCTCACCCATGGGATAAAGGTGACATTATAGAACTCTCTATCCATCTTGAAGAAGAGAATATTAGGGATCCTAGTTCCCCACAATCTTTTTCCTTTGCCTCTACCAATTGTTGGATACAATTTTTCAATTGTGTGTTGTCTTTGATGTCACACAAATGTCATATCAGTCATCAGATAGTGTCTACCGAGCTTAGAAGGTCAGCATGGCAAATGATAGTGTCTAACAAGCTCAGAAGGTCAACAAGGCAAAGCATAGTGTCTACCGAGCTCAAAAGGTCAGCAAGGCAAAGGATAGTGTCTACCGAGCTCAGAAGGTCAACAAGGCAAAGGATAGTGTCTACTGAGCTTAGAAGGTCAACGAGGCAAAGGATAGTGTCTACCGAGCTTAGAAAGTTAGCAAGGCAAATGATAGTGTCTACTGAGCTTAGAAGGTCAGCTAGACAAAGGACAATGTTTACCGAGCTTTCAAGGTAATCAAAGAAATTTAGTTCTTACCGAGCTCACTCAGTAATTGAAGAAAATGTGACAGAAATAGTTCTTACCGAGTTCACTCGATCATCAAAGGTAATTTGGAAGAAGTAGTTCTTAACGATGGGATTCAGTTCTTATCGAGTAAACTCGGCAGCCAAAGGATTTTAAGGATATTACAATGTTAACCGAGTCAAGAAGGTTAAATCAAGAAATTTCTGGAAGAAGTATTTACTAAGCAGGGTTAGCCAGTAAAGGATTTCATTGTTTTATGAAATATTGTTTATTTGTTCAGAGTAATATTTGTAGCCGACTAATGTGCTGTTTATTGGTAAATGTAACATGTGAATGAGACGATTATTATTATGGAAGTAGATTTTAAGGATGATCAGAGATCATTGAGGAGTAGCAGAGCCATATTTGATCAAGGAGGATCTAATGATGCTAAATAGAGACCTGTAACCAGCAAATTTAGTTGCATCTTGTTCAGGTCAATTCATTGTTTCTTTCTAACCATTGTAGCAGTGATTTCAAATCTCTTAATAGAGTTGGTTTAACAGCCCTTTTGTAAATCCTCTAACAAGGTGATAGTTCAGTTGAATTGTCTAAAGACCTCTTGCAAGGCCATTCCTAACAGGGTGATTAAATCCTCTAACAGGGTCACACCTAACAGTGTGTATTGTAACCTTAAATAGGTTTGGCTCTTAACAAGGCTCACTTTAGAAGAGTAAACAATTGGTGACTAGTTACTTGGTGGTTTTTTCCATATTGGGTTTCCACGTTAAATATGGTGTCTCTTGTGTTCATTTTGTTTTTAGTTACATACATGAATACTTGAAAATAAGTAATAATTTAATTTACCAATTTACAATATTATTTATCGAGTACCAACAATAACTAGATCTTTAAGACATCTAAGGGATCTGTGGATTAATTTTTGTTTGTAACTGATTCACTCCCCCTCTTAGTTACTCTATCTTTAATCCCAAAAATTGGTATCAGAGCTATTGGTGCTTACAAGAAAAGATTTCAAGGATCTAAACTAAAGATCATGATGTCTTTCAAAAGGGAAATTTCAAGACTTAATGGGGACAACTTCTCAACATGGCAAGGATTGATGAGGCTTCATTTGGCTTCTATTGGTGATACAAGGCTAAAGTACCTTGATGAAAAATATGAAGAACCTTCTGGTACATTATTTGTCAATGATATTGTTGAAAAGAAGATTCACAATAACATGATGATAGATATAGCATCTGCTTTGAGTTATGAAGAATTTGATGACATCAAGGATTGCAAAACTGCCTTTAAAATGTGGAACAAGCTGAAAGAAATCTATGGAGGAGATAATAATGTAAGAAGAGGCAAAGTAGAAAGTTTGAGAGGACAATTTGATCAAATGAGGATGAGAGAAGATGAAAACATTGCAAAGTATGTTGAAAGAGTTAAAGCATGTGTTAGTGCAATCAAAGCATCTGGAGGAGATATCAGTGAGGAGACAGTTATAAGTAGAGTTCTTAGAGCTCTACTTCCCATTTATGCAATCAGAGTCTCTGCAATTCAAGAAAGGAGATGTGAGGCAAATCATAAAATAAATTTAGAGGCCATAGTTGGAAGATTGATTGCATTTGAGCTAGACAATTATGACAATTATGTTTCAACTGCCAAGAATGTTGAATCAACATTTGAAGCCAAGCTTTCACTTAAAGAAAAAGGGAAAAAGATGAGGATCCACAATCAGACAGTGATGAAGAATCAGATCAAAGTTCAGACAGTGATCTTGAAGTGGTTGAAGCTCTACTAGCAAGAAAATATTCAAGAGGCAAAGGGAAATACAAAGGTAAGGTTCCTCTAATCTATTTTTCTTGTGAAGAAATTGGACATATTGCTGCCAGGTGCCTAAATAAGAAAAATAAAGATGAGAAGAAAGGTCACAAGTACAATGGTAAGAAAGACTTCAAATCATTCAAGGATAAAGGTAAGAAAACATGTTTTATGGCAAAAGATTTTGATGATGAAGAAGAAGATGAAATTGTCTACATTGTTGTAAAAGATGAATCTGATAATGATGAGAAAATGACACTAATTTCTCATATGAGTATAAATGATACATGGATAACAGATAGTGGTTGTTCTCATCACATGACTGGTGATAAAACTAAGTTTGAATATTTTGAAGACTATGATGGTGGCAGTGTAAGATTTGGTAAAAATGAACCTTGTTGTATAAGAGGAAAAGGAAGAATCTCACTAATCAAGGAACTTGTATGTGATAATGCATATTGGGTAGAAGGACTAAAGCATAATTTATTGAGTGTGGCACGACTACTCAATAATGGATTCAAAGTAGAATTTATGCATGGTAAATAAAGATTGCTAGATGGCAAAGGAAAGTTGATTGGATTAGACACTCGAACAAAAGGTAACTTATTTTATCTTGAACTTGGTGAATGTTCATGTTTCATTTCTCAAATTGAAGAAAGTTGGTTATGGAATAGAAGGTTGTGTCATGTAAACTTTGACAACTTGATAAAGATTAGTAAATTAACGAAAGTAAGAGGTATTCCTAACATAAAGAAACTTGAGGTTGGTCTATGCAAGAATTGTCAAATTGGTAAAATGGGAAAGACTAGTTTTGAAAGCAAGAACTATCAAACTGAAGAAGTTCTAGAAATTGTGCATACTAATTTGTGCAGACCTATTGGCATTGAAAGTTATATGGGTGAAAAATTCTTTATTCTCTTTGTTGATGATTATTCAAGAATGATGATTGTCATGTACCTTAGAGAGAAATCAAAAGCATTTGAAAAGTTCAAATGGTATTTGGCCAAAGTAGAAAAGGAAACAGGAAAAAGATTGAAATGATTAAGGTCAGACAGAGGTGGTGAATTCATTTCATATGAGTTCAATAACTTTTGCATTGAAAGGGGAATCAAAAGATAGGTTTCAGCGCCTAGAACTCCATAACAAAATGGAATAGTAGAGAGAAGGAATATATCTATAATGGATTGTGCAAGAACCTTAATGATTGAGAAAGACATTGCTATCAAATACTGGAAGGAAGCTATCAGCACTGCAGTTCATACCTTGAACCAAGTACGGTTGAAAAAGGACTCATTCAAAACACCCTATGAGTTGTAGTATGGCTATAAACCCAATGTAAGTTATCTAAAAGTATTTGGAAGAAAATGTTACATTTTGAAAAAATTTAGAAAAGGTAAATTTGATGTAAAAAGTGATCAAGGAATATTTTTGAGGTACTCTTGAAAAAGAAAAGCATATAGATGTTTGAACTTATCTACTCACAATGTTATAGAAAGTGCACATGTGAAAGTTGATGAGTCTGCAAAAAGAACAGAAGAAGAAAGCAAAAAGGAACTTGAAGACTAAAGAAGATTTGTTTACATTGAACCTGATACAATGTCAAGTATACCTATTAATCATGAATCCTCAACTCCAGAGTCTTCATTAACTGAGTCACAAGAAGTTCAAATCGAATCAGCATCTATCGAGCTACAAGAGCCTGAGTTGCAAATAGAAGCTACCGAGTTAGCATCTACCAAGCTCGAGCAACTAGAATTAGAACGAGAAGTTGAGACACAAAAGGATAACAATGCAAGTCATTCAAAAGGAAAATCGCCAGTGTTAGGCAAGTATGTCAGAAAGCATCATGCATCAGATCAGATCATTGGTGATAAATTAGAAGGAACAATGATAAGAAGTAAGTTAAAAGGCACTTGTTTACTTGCTGATTTTGAACCTAGAAATGTCAAAAATGCACTAGACAATGAAAGTTGGATTGAAGCTATGAATGAAGAGATAGAATAGATAGAGAAAAATAAAACATGGACTCTTGTACCTAGACCCAAAGACAAGAATGTGATTGGGACAAAGTGGGTATTCATAAACAAACTTAATGAAGATGGTAAGGTATCAAGGAACAAAGCTAGACTAGTATGCAAAGGATATTCACAAGAAGAAGATGTAGACTATGGAGAAACTTTTGCTCCTGTTGCAAGATTGGAAGGTGTCAGAACCTTACTTGCATATGCTGCATTCAAAGGATATAAAGTTTATCAGATGGATGTCAAGTCAACATTTCTCAATGGCATATTGGATGAAGAGTTTTACATTGAACAAATTGAAGGTTTTGTTCATCTAGACAAGAAGGACATGGTCTACAAATTGCATAAAGCATTATATGGTCTGAAACAAGCCCCTAGAGCATGGTATGAATGATTGCATAACTATCTTATTCAAATTGGTTTTCAAAGAACTAATGACAACAACAGTTTGTACATAAACGAAGGATCAGATAATAAGATTGTTTTGGCAGAAATATTTGTAGATGATACTATGTTCACAGGAAATGATGATCTTTGCAAAGAATTTTTAGAAAAAATGAACAAGGAATTTGAAATGTCAATGTTTGGTGAAATAAAATTCTTTGTTGGTCTTCAAATTCAATAGAATAAGAATGACATTTACATCACTCAATCTAAATATATCAAGGAGATGCTGAAAAAGTTTGGTATGGAAGATTGCAAACTAGTTGGGACTCTTATGTGTACTAGATTAAAACATACCAAGAATAATGAATCAAAGGAAGTGGATCAGATATTGTATAGATCTATGATTGGGAAGTTGCAATATGTAGTGCACACAAGACTAGACATTGCCCTTGTAGTAGAGATTGTAGCAAGATTCTTAGCAAAACCAAAAGAAAATCACATGATGG
Organism: Cupressus sempervirens; assembly: GCA_028749045.1. Taxonomy (NCBI): domain Eukaryota; kingdom Viridiplantae; phylum Streptophyta; class Pinopsida; order Cupressales; family Cupressaceae; genus Cupressus; species Cupressus sempervirens. The sequence goes on along the minus strand of CM053791.1, from coordinate 533,273,809 downwards.
CAATCAAAAGGATCATGAGATACTTAAAAGGAACTGAAGATTATGGATTATCGTATAAACTTGGAGGAAAACTAGATTTAAAGGTGTTCACTGATGTAGATTGGGTAGGAAATATTGATGACAGAAAGAGCACAAGTGGATGAGCTTTCTTTCTTGGAAAAAGGTTGGTTTCTTGGACAAGCAAAAATCATAATTGTACATTTCAATCCACAATAGAGGCTAAATATGTTGCAACAATAGTAAATTGCTCAGACATTGTGTGGTTTAAACAATTATTGGAAGGTATGAAGCAAGAAATCAAAGAACTAGTTGTTATGTTTTATGATAACACAAGTGCAGTTAACATCTCCAAGAATCTAGTGATGCATTAAAAAACCAAGCATATTGCCATAAAATATCATTTTGTTGGAGAATTGGTGCAAGAAAAGGAAATAATATTGGAATATGTGCATACAAAGGAACAAATTGCTGACATATTCACAAAGCCTTTACCTAAGGATGCATTCTTGTATCTAAGAGGTAAGTTAGGGGTCATTCGCTTATCTAAAGCTCACTAAAATATAGTTTTAGTGATGCATCAACAGGAACAGAATTGTAAATCTATCAGTTGATGCAACAAACCAATGAAGATATTGCATATGAATTAGTACATCAGGTACAATGTTATTCAGTTGTTTTGAGTTGTCTTTGGCATGTGTTGTCAACGAAGGAGAATATACTGTCATATCTTTCTGAAATTTGCAAATAATAAGAGTTTGTGTAAGAGGGAGAGATTATTATGAAAGAGGGAGTTTTGTATTCTGTCATTAAAAGACTTGTTTTCAAATTTCATTCTTGCTATGACATGTTGTGTTGCCATCAATGCCAAAGAGGGAGATTGTTGGATACCATTGTTCAATTGTGTGTTGTCTTTGATGTCACACAAATATCATATCAGTCATTAGATAATGTCTACCGAGCTCAGAAGGTCAGCAAGGCAAAGGATAGTGTCTACCAAGCTCAGAAGGTCAGCAAGGCAAAGGATAGTGTCTACTAAGCTCAGAAGGTCAGCAAGGCAAAGGATAGTGTCTATCGAGCTCAAAATGTTAGCAAGGCAAAGGGTAGTGTCTATCGAACTCAGAAGGTCAGCGAGGCAAAGGATATTGTCTACCGAGCTTAGAAGGTCAACAAGGCAAAGGATAGTGTCTACCAAGCTCAGAAGGTCAGCTATACACAAGACAATGTTTATCGAGCTTTCAAGGTAATCAAATAAATTTAGTTCTTACCGAGCTCACTTGGTAATCGAAGAAAATGTGACAAAAATAGTTCTTACTAAGTTTACTCGATCATCAAAGGTAATTTGGAAGAAGCAGTTCTTACCGAGCTCACTCGGTCATCAAAGGTAATTTGGAAGAAGTAGTTCTTACTAATGGGATTCAATTCTTATCGAGTAAACTTAGTAGCCAAAGGATTTTAAGGATATTACAATGTTAACCGAGTCAAGAAGGTTAACTCAAGAAATTTCTTGAAGAAGTATTTACCGAGCAGGGTTGGCCAGTAAAGGATTTCATTGTTTTATGAAATATCATTTATTTTTTCAAAGTAATATCTGTAGCTGAGTGATGTATAGTTTATTGGTAAATGTAACATGTGAATGAGCCAACTTGACAATTTGAATGGTATAAGTAAGAGGTCAAGTTGCAAATTATAAATGAAAAAGAATGTGGAATTAATGTGATATGAAGACTAATTATTATGGAAGCAGATTTGAAGGATGATCAGAGATCATTGAGGAGCAGCAGAGCCATATTTGATCAAGGAGGATCTAATGATGCTGAACATAGACCTATAACTAAAAAATTTAGTTGCATCTTGTTCAGGTCAATTCATTGTTGCTTTTTAACTATTGTAGCAGTGATTTCAAATCTCTTAACAGAGTTGGTTTAACAACCATTTTGTAAATCCTCTAACAAGGTGACAGTTCAGTTGAATTTTTCTAAAGACCTCTAGCAAGGCCACTCCTAACAGGGTAATTAAATCCTCTAATAGGGTCACACCTAGCAGTGTGTATTGTAACCTTTAACAGGGTTGGCTCCCAACAGGGCTCGCTTCAAAAGAGTGAAAAATTGGTGACTAGTTACTTGGTGGTTTTTCCCATATTGGGTTTCCACGTTAAATTTGGTGTCTCTTGTGTTCATTTTGTTTTCAGTTACATACATGAATACTTGAAAATAAGTAATAATTTAATTTACCAAGTTACAATATTGTTTACCGAGTATCAGCAATAACTAGATCTTTAAGACATCTAAGGGATCTGTGGATTAATTTTTGTTTGTAACTGATTCATCCCCCCTCTCAGTTACTCTATCTTTAATCCCAAACAGCAATAAGGGATCAATTCCTATGAATTTCTAGGGCTTAGAGGCCTTTTAACATTTCTACAACCCCATCTAGGAGCTAGTTTTAGGGAATTGTACATGATATATATGATATGAGGATATTAGAAAAGAAATTGTAAACCCAAAAGGATACAACAACCACATATTTTGTGCTAAGGACCATAAAGTTCAAGTTTGTTACTAAGGTGATCTTCTATAATAGAAATGTTTTTTTTCAGTGTTTTCCATTGGATATTTTGTTCAATGTAAGAAAAGGTTCTATTAAATTGTAGAAAAATTAAAAGCTGCATATAGGACATGGACTTGAAGATAATGGTCAAGATTCTATGACTAATAATGTGAGTTACAAATTATAATGATTCCAAAGCCTCCTATGCTACACATATAGACTAAAAATATAGGTCCTATTTTGTCCCAAAAAGTAACACAATATAATAGTCAAGAAAAGTTTTGATACAAGATTGACAATATGAACACATGTAAAGCCTAAATAAAACAACATAAAATGAAGAAAGTTTGAGTTTTTCTTAGACAAGTACAAATCTTTTTTATGACCACACATAAAAAAATGAATCTAATTTCAACTCAAATATCTCTCTCTATATATTATTGATGCAATAGGATTTACAAAAATAGTGATATACTATGTTAATGACAACCAAAAAAAGGGTTGAAAGAGAAAGGTATGAAATAAGGCCATCATATAAAGTAAAACATATACTCCAACATCGAACACTTGATTTTGGAGCAAAGCAATTTAAGGAGGCCCATAATTTTCCTTCCTTGAAAATTCTGCAACACGTCCATTGAAGTCCAAAAGTAATATTGTAAGGTGGACAACGTCCTTGGTTGATACAAGAATTATTGCTCAAAGTTTAGGATTAACACTTCTCTCTATATTTTCTTCAATTTTTTTCTTATCTAAATTTGAAAAATTAAATTCTTACCTCATCTACTATAACATAATATAGGCATACTTTTTATATATCATGTTCACTATCTTACATACACTAGAACTATTAAAATTGTCCTATTACTTTATTGCCTAATTTTGGAGAAACATAAACATATTTGATCAAACTAGCACAAATGTCTGGGGACCTTTAAGGATAATCTCAACTGTCATGCCCAAAACTTGAAGGCAAAAACACACACACAAGTTTTTTTTGAATTAACAATTAAACATGTCCTAGGTTTGAAATGATTGATAATAGTTTTAGCACAGGTTCTTTACTTTACGTCTTAAGGTTATAAACATGAGGGTGATTATATTGTTAAGATTTTGAAACTTTTGTTACTAGATTGGTATCAATCTTGAGTTATGCCCTTTTTAGAATTAAACCTATCAAAAGATATTATAGATGTAAGTTACACGTAACTTTGACCAAGGGATAAAGGAAACAATCCAACATCTCCTATTGGTTTTAACATTTACATTAATTTACAATGATATGCAATCAAATTTACTTACATAACAATGTACATGAATTCGGGATTTCAAATTACTCGCAATATCAAATCAATCAAACCTTCATTAAAACTTATTTAAATTTTCAATTAATCAATAATTTTAATCTACTTAATGGTTAAACAATTGGAGTGCACTTACATTAAAACTAGCTAATTAGTTTATAAGCATAACTGAGTACAAAAGAAATATTAACAATTACAACCAACGTCCTTAATCAAAAATAAGATAACCTTAACCTTTATTTATTTAACTAATTATTCTTTAACAATTTTAAATTCATTTTAAACTAACTAGGTATATATATAGATAAAGTAATAATATAATAAAGAAACTAAGATTAAAAAACTTAAATAACTAACTAATCTAAGACTAAACTTAAAGTTTAAGACTAACCTAACACTATCTCCTAATCTAACTACAACTAAACTATAATCTCTTAACATTCTAACATATCTAATAGTATTTAAATACAACACAACTTAACAAAATTACTAAACTAACTACACATACTATTTACACACTAAACTACAACTTAAATGAGAACTACCTATTCTAAGCCCCCTATTCTAAGCCCCCTCCCTACACACCTACTAATTCTACAAACCCCCTAAGCCCACCCTACTCCTAGGCCTGCCTCACCCCACGGACCCTCACATCTCCAGGCCGCGCGCTGCTCGAGTCTGACTCGGCACGTACTATCCCAAGCTTGAGTCTAGCCCAAGTGGGAGGTCAACACAACTCAAGGCTCGAGGTGGGACATAAGTAAGCATCTGCTTGCTAGCGCTACCAAATGAAATTAAATGCTTTCCCCAAACACCTGCGTCCATTACCAAAAGATGAGGGAGAGGGATGGGACAAGGTCAGAATGACGTCATCCCATATGATGACCCAATACTTGCAATCCACTATTTTTCAAAGAAAACCTTTTTAAAATATACATTTCTAAGGCTGGCGCCCAAGGAGGAAAAGTTGGGAATTAATGACATAAAGTTTTTATGGTAAGAAAGGGTATTAAGAATATTAAAGTTATAAAGGCTAATTAACTTATGCATTGTATTAGATATCCTTAATATATATATATATGGTTTTACTTCAAATTTTTAAACACTAATAGATTCTTAGAATATTCTCTGTTGCAAACCAAAGATTTTCACATTCTCTTATACAAACTCCAACATCCTGTAGGTGGAGTATTTGATAATTTGCCTACTCTCTCTTGAAACGCAATGTATATTTTTCTTTTGCGATTATATTACCACAATAGGTGTATGCATTTTCTTATGAATTTCTAATTCGTTATTCCATGAATCCTCAAATGGCCATGCATTTCAATGAAACCACATTACATGAATAACCATCTATGTTTCCATTTAACTATCTAATAAAACTGATGGATCAACATAATGACTAAACTAGTCATAAGGCATTTGAGACAATAAGAGAGATCAAAATGATAATGCTCCATTCCTTTTGAAAGGAGTATCAAAATACACAAAGTTATTTCTCTATCATGTTTTCAATTGTAGCTTGGATATCTTGACATAATTCTTCCCACATGTTCTTGCAAATTTATTTTCAACACAATCAACCATGAACTAAATCATTTCACACTTGATAAAGGCATCATACATTTACATGGATTAGTAATAATTCTCACTACTGTCCATATGAATAGAGGCATCACCATACATCACAAATTTATTCATACATAATTTGAACATCATTGTTGCATCCTATCTATGATACACATTCATATGACAACATAGAATACAAAATTTTTAAGAGAAGTAAATTTACTCAATCACTTATATTATTATCAACCTGATTCAAGGCTCAACCGGGAAAGAATCAGGAAGAAAACCCGGCTTCGTTTCCATATGCAATAAGGTTTAAAATACAAATTTACAGTAGGATCTCAATCCCAAATTTCAACAACTTTATGAAATTTTCTTCATGATCCAATCAAGGAGTTTGTTATATTTTCTGAATCTCATTTCAAGAACCATGGAGGAAACAATAACTGATCGGGTGACAACCAAGCTAAATCAAAGAACATCAAGCATGCATAATCACACATGGTTTACAAATTAAGATTCACAATGAATCAAGACTAGGGAGAGGTGGATTCTTCCAACTGGAGAAGTCAAGCACAACACCAATTCAGATGCCCAATCGGGGCCAATAACCAAGAACTTATGTTCTTCTATTTAAACTTGCCATACTCATACTAGGTTTGTGTTGACAGGTAGGGGCCCATAACACCCTACCCTTTTATCCCTCTTCTCATCCTGAGAAGAGACTCTACACAGGTTGGAGTCCAACTAAACAGACCTCTCCCTAAATTGGTCACTTCTGCCCTCTCCTACGGTGAGTAATACCAATACACCCATGCAAGGAAAACTCAAAATTTCAAACATAAACAAGAAAGGAAAACAACCAAAAAGACATGGTTTACAAAACTTTCCAACATACCCATAACCATACAACAGTAAAACAACAACAAGGTAACAAGAACATGAAACAAAACATAAAAAATGAATAAGGGAGATGGGAGTTTCCTACCTTCTCAAAGAGGTAATGGAAATGAACAAATTTGAGTAGAGTATCCCTCCTTCCTTCAAGCTTCAAGAAGTCTTCTCTAAATGTAGAGATTGGGTAACAAAACCACTAGACCAAGGAAGGCCTCTAAATAGCCTCCAACTCCACCACCCAAAAGGAGCAATAACTATTTCCACCCACTAGCCACACTAGAAACTCCTAACTCAACCTACACCTTGGTTAAACCCTAAAAGGAGGTGGGGTAAGACAACTCATGACAACCACTTGCAATTTTCGCACAAAGGCAAAAAGGGACTTTTTGAGTGCCCTCAAAAGTCAAAGCTAGGGTCTTAGGGGTTGGAAAAGACCCCTAACCCATACCCATACCCTTAGGTTAGAACAAAAACATGTTTTAAAGCCTTAGGGAAGAGGTTAGAGTCAAATAAAAATCTAGAGATGAAAATAGGTCTATCTAACAACTCTAACTTGCAATCTAGCCCTAAATCGAATTAGGGATGACTAACCCTCATAAAGAATCTAATAGAAAAATTGACACTAACATGAAACTAAAGGTTAAAAAATTAACCCTAACCAGCATACCGAAGCACATAACATTTTACAAGTGTCAAGCAACACTGAAAGAACATAATTACGAACAATAGGGTTTCCAAATTTTAGCACATGGAGATCAGTTTTGTTCCTCCGTAGGGTTTCTTGGCTAAATATCTGCACACTCATTGCACACATCAGTAGTCCTGAAATCACATGTATATAAACATATATGTATCAAATTTTTTCATAAATTAAAACATGCATCAAATAAGAGTTTCTTCATCCTATATAATTCTTAACCATTTGAAATATCTTAAATCACATCTCAATCCTACATCTACTGATTTCGTCAACATACATATACATGAACATTAAATGACAATCATCAAATATATCTGAAAAAAAAAACATCACACAACATGAAATAATAAAATATGTTCTAAGCATCAGATAATGTCTCAACATCTCGAGTCGCGGATAACAAAATAAGAGTAATGTATCTCTATGCTGTGATGGGTCGGGGGCGAGGCCTCACATCAACATTATTAAAATTTGACATTAGGTACCTTAAAGCTTATAATTCACATCCTCTAGAGTTGAGAATGTTCATAGTACAATAAAATACCCAATTCAACTATGCCCAACTATTATATTGTAAAATTTGAATGTACGGGGCTATTATTGTTTAAAAGATCTCATTATATCTTGTCTTGATATTCTAAAGCAAGGTACCACAACTAAACCTTGCAGACAAATAAAAAACCACAATAATAATAAAAAAATTGAATTTTGGTGAAAATATATATAACATGGTAGTGAGTGAATTCTATTTGTTAGAAAAGGGAAACAGAAAATACATGAACACTCATTGCTCATGATTATGACCTTATGGTTAGGAACATAATAAATAAATCGAGCTAATATTACATGCAGTTTTTCTTATAGACACGAAAAACTCATAATTAGATAATGTTAATCAAAAAAGAAAACATAAAGAAGGCCTAATTAGTGGCCAAGATTAAGGCCAAAGAATACAAATGGAAAAAACCTTTCACAAATTTTTAAAATTTGGGAAACTGAAAAATTAGAATTATAGAAAAAACCTCTACAAGTTCAAGAATAAATCAAGGTTGGTAATAATTGTTGAAAACAATTAATCAATTATATTCATTGATGTCACACAAATGTCACACTCTAAGCGAGCACAACTAGTGTTAACTGCGCTCAACTAGGCACTATAGAAGGCTCCAATACCAACCAAGAAAATTTTAGTGTAAACCAAGTTTAGTTGGTCATTAAAGTAAGTTAGTGTAAACCAAGTTAGGTTGTTCAATGAAGGGAGTTAGGATTAACTGAGTTAGGTCAGTTAACAAAGAAAATTTTGTATTAACCAAGTGTGCAGGCTAGTGTTAGCTGACTGAGAGTAGATTACTTTTGTTAATTAAATTATTAATACAAGCCAACTAAGTGGATGTTAAATGTTTTTTTGAAAGTGTTTTCAAGCCAACTTGACATTGGGTTTCATATATATAAAAGGTCAAGTTATGGATTAAAAGTAAGCAATAAGAAGAATAAGAAACATGAGAAATAATAAGGATATTTGATTAAAGACAAAACATCCAAATAGATGCAAAGAATATTCTCATCAGGAAGGATCAAGATGATAAACTAGAACAACAATTTGAATCTACAAATTCAGTTGCTTCATCAATCAGGTCAATCATTGTTACTCTCTAATAACTGTAGCAGTGGAGAATTCTCTTAACAATTTTTACCTAGCAGTCATTTTCCAAATCCTCTACCAAGGTGGCATTTCTAGATTAAAGCATCTGAAGACCTCTAACAAGGTGATTCAAATCCTCTAATATCACACTTAGCTCTATATCTTTTAACCTTTAACAGGGTTGGCTCCTAAGAGGTCTCACTTTAGAAGAGTGAAAAGTTGTAACTAGTTGCATTAGTGGTTTCCCCAAATTGGGTTTCCATATCAAATATTGGTGTCTCCTATGTTCATGTTATTTTCTTAATGCTTAATGCTTAATGTTTTGGCAATTATGTCACTAAAGGTTAATACACATTAATATATTAATATTTCCTTTTTAATCGAGTTACATATCATATTTAGTTCTAACCCAAAAGAGAAAGGATTTAATAATGAAGTGAGAAGTTTTTATTGATATCTAAGGGACTTGGAATTTTTTTTGTGATAATTGATTCACCCCTCCCCTCTTAGTTACTTCTCTTACATTTCCAATAATAACATCACAAAATAAAGGATTTCACACTTCTATTAAACATCAAAGATCTTCTAAGAAGCTAGATACTAGTTTTTATGCATTCAAGGGTAATGCAAAGGAATTTATTCACATGGGAATTCAACATTTGTAGACCCCAACCAAGTATCCTTTTCTATCATTTCCTTCCTTTCATATGAAATATCTTTGCTGAACATTAATTGGCTCTTTTCCTTCAAATTTCTCCCACCAATTAACTAAGGACATAGAGTGAGATGGATATTTGATGAACACTATTATGATTATATCAAAGTGATTACCAAAAAAGAGTTTCTAGACTCAAACTACTTTTCTATCACTTCATTGTCCACAAAAAAATCCAAGCAATAAAGAAATAGATCCCATTGTGATGTAAATACCATCATAAGAAAACCAAAATAAATAGTTTTTTTTAAAAAAAGACCAAATCTTATATAAATATATCATTTATGCTTCCATATATAATTTTGGGGCTAGTGAGAGGTTTCTAAGATTCTAGATATCTTGATAAACATAGGATGGTTGATTAGTCATGCTCGACATTGTTTATTTTTTCTTGCAACATATGTGTGTGTGCGTGTGTGTGTGTGCATATATATATATATATATATATATATATATATATATATATATATATATATATATATATATATATATATATATATATATATATATATATATATATATATATATATATATATATATATATATATATATATATATATATATATATATATATATTCAACAAAACTAATATGAATGAAACCCTCTAATTTCTTCCGTCCAAGCCCATCAACCAAACCCCAAACCCAAACCAAAATCCATACAAATACCAATACCAATACCAATAACTTCACTGACGGCTACCATGTTCTCTCTTTTTTGGACCCCTCGAAAGAAAATCACACCAAGCTTAAGAATTTTTGCTTTCACGTACTCAAAAACAATGCAAACAAGTGGTTTCTCAAGTTCTATTCCACCATGGGAGAGATGTAGGATAAGCTTGACCAAAAATTTGCCAAGTCCAACAAGGCTGAATTTAATAGTGAGAATCTCAAAATGTGTTTTAATTTTCTATATGGATTGGTATTGAAAAGAGGGAACAAATGGGCATGATGGTTTGAGTTTTTTTTAATTAGAAATTCAGTGGATGCCAAAAATTGTTCATTTCAATTTTGTTGTAATCCCCAAAATGTCAAACCTTGGATTCAATTCCCAATTCCTTCTATTTTGATGGAAGATTGGTGTCCTCATTTTGGGTCAAACACTAATACATTTTAGGTCAATTTTTGACCTCTTATTTCGACCAAGGCCTAAATGAGTTTCTTGAATACTTTTTTTGATTTTTTTCCCAAGTTGGTCAAAATTTTGACCAACTTAGTGTTTCCCAATTTGGTCAAAATTTGGACCAAATTGGGCCCATAAAAAAAAAGGAAAAGTGAATTATTTTTTAATTTGGCCTTGATGGGTGTTTTTGGCGATGGTCTGTATCAGCGTAGGAGCCATTTTTAGGTTAGTGTCTTGGCCTTATCTTGGATGTATGCAAGATAATTGATGGCATTTATACAACATATTGGCTCATGTGTTTGGTTATAGTACTCAAGATTGGTGGCATACTATATTCCCATTATTTGTCATTCCACAAGCCAATGCTACCATTGTGCTCTTTGGCACTTTTGAAATCTTAAAATGAAGTGTCTCATACATTAACTATGTGCCCAACTTGGCAATGTACTTGCACATACTTCCATGAAGTCTCTCATATATAAAATTCTAAAACAGTTGTTCTAAAACCATGACCATGAATCTTTGCTTTATCATAACAAAGTGGGTACTGACTAGTGTTGTTGATTGCACTTATACATGCAATAACACTTTCTTGAAAGTTTTCAAAACTCCATCATTGTACTCTCTGCGGTATCATGTCAAACAATTTACATACCATGTTTCCCATTAGTTTGTTGTCAAAAATCTTATGAGATAACACATCTCTTTCATTCTATCAAACATTTCATAGTTTTACCTATGATACCAGATTCTACATGCATTTTTTAAAGGTTGATATGTGGCTATAGTATCTTTCACATGACACATTATATCAAACAAGTTGCATGCTAAATTTGGGCTACACAGGATAACCACGGTGTTTTTTCCTTTACATTAAAAATTTTATATTATGAAATGGGCATTTTGTAATGTCAATAGTGGTCAGCTGGATTTACCAATCACCTTTCTCATAAAAATTTCAAATAGTTTAATCTATCCATCTCATCCATGCTTCACCAAGTGACTATCCAAATTTTTGATCTTTAGAATGTCTTTTGTATTGGGCTATATGTGATGACATCTCCTTGGGACATTTTGACAAATAATTCAAATCCCTTTTGAGTATGCTTCCATCCATTTTTAATTTTTTTTTTACATGGATTTTTAAGCATGGTGATGATAATGAACATAAATCTTTGTAGTATCCACCTTCATTATGATTTAAAGGATGTCTCCATTTTGTTTTTAACTTTGTTCATCCTAGAGAAGTATCTCTTTGAAACAAATCAATCAATTATAGATGCTGATACTCCTTTTTCATGATTCTCAACATGAATAAGGGTATGGTTGAATACAAATAATGTTTAAGTCTTCTAGATTTTGCAACTTGCCAATTATGTTTACATATCCATAAGAACATTGTGTACACTCTATAATTCCTTTTGATAAATTTTAATATCATGTTCAAAGCTTTCATCTTGTAACCCATTTTCTCAAAAGTTGCCAATAGGTGGTTATGGTTTCTTGTAATATTGAACCCAAAAGCAAAGCTGAAAAGTTAAAGTTTAGGGTTCGAATTTGATTTCTTGGAATCTCATAAGGTTAGGATTAAGGAAAATATTTTGGAAAATTTAAAATTATAACTTTCTAACTAGCAAAAGGTTAGGATTAGGGAACTTTTTTGGAAAAGTTGTGAATTTTGACTTCTCAACTTTTTACACAAAAATCCTAATCATTAACCATTAACCTCATTTAGTTAAGTCCTTAATCTTTTAGTTAAGACTTTGAACCCATTACAAAATAAATTAAGAACCCGTTAATATTTTATTTAAGACTTTGACTTTTCTAGCATTGATGTTCATTTCTTTACAATAGTAAGCACAATATATAGTTGATGCTCTTATTTTAAGAGTTATAGATATAAATTACATTCAGAATAAAGTAGCCATTTGTGTTTAGAAGAATAATTGGTGTGTGAAATGATTAAGTCCATTACTTAATCTCTTAAATGAATTATTGATTTATTTATTTGATTATATTGACAATCCACTAAGGAGTTATAACTCATAATCACTCATCAAATGTAATGCAACAATCTTATCAACATATCTATGTTATGGATCAGACAAAGGATTATACACAATTATGCACCTGAAAAACAAAAAAATTGAGTGCGCATAAATAAATGCAAACTAATGCAAATTCTAATGAAGACCAGTGCATTCCATTAGCGCATCGTGGCTGGATAGAATAAGGAAGAATCGTTTACAAAGGGGCAAAATGGAAATAAATTTGTTTACTAAGAGAAGTAGTGACAAGCCGGAAGGTGAACATAATATGGAGATAAGAACTTGCAATTAAGAGAACATGCCGATGTCATCCACCCCCTTACCCCAAATTGTAGGTCGTGCATTCAAGTCAACAATGCTATTGAGTCTTGAAAAAAAATGGTGTGCATGCAGAGTTGAATTTGCAGTAGAAGCCCTATGATTTCTATAGGCAAAATATTCTTCTTTAAAAGTTCAATTAGGCCTTAACTAATGGGGCCTACCTACCCTAAAATTCTATGGGCTATGCTTCCCATTTACAAATTGTTTGGCTGAAGAATAAGGGAAGTCTAGCTACTATACCTTCTGTTGCAACTCTTCATTTACATCATCACTTAATTCTTATCACTCAACATCCTCCATATTCACAAAAACCTACTTAAATGCATAAATCATCTACCTCAAACCATGTGCAACTTCCCCTTCCCTCTATCCTTCTTTTTATCTTGTCCGGGTCTGTACTTTATTTATTATCTAAGTCTAGCTCTCTCAAATCCTAAATATGTGTCATGGACAATGACCTAAAATGTTGAAATTTGATATTAAACAAATTTTAAAAGGGTTCCAATAGTTCATTTGATTCTATGTCTTGTAGAGCTATGTGGAGTAACAAAAATTTGATAATTGTTAGGTTTAGTTTCATGTATTGAATCATAGTGAAAGTTCAATTCTAGATGTTTATTAGATGAATAATTATTATTATCTTAATAATAAATTCCTAGCAATGAATCTGGTTTTTATACTTATGATAGTATGCTAACTATCATCTCCTAAATAAATAGTCTCTAGCAAAGGAAGAAAAATAATAATATAATGATGTAAAATTTAGCCAGGGATAATAATAAAATGAACAAGGTGATCTTACAAAGAGAAGCTTGGGAGACCAATTTTAACATCCATAGGTCAAATGATTAATTGTCACCTAAATATTTAGACTAAGAAAGATGAGAAGAGTGATTAAACAAAGACTACTGAGAAGATAGCATAGGTCAGTTGCCAAGGAGAAAACATTTGAATTTTGAAACAACCATTGCAATTATATCAACCATTTGTAATAGGTGATTATGGTTTTTAGTCAAATATGATGCCTATTAATTGTATGGTGACAATAACCTTAAGAACTAAAACAAGATAAAAACAATAGTCAAAATGTGAAAGAAAAACCTACAGATTGTAAGTCCTAGTTAACTTTTAAACCTAAAATTCTTGCTCAACTTACATTTATTTTACCATATAAAAATAATAATTGGAAACATGCCAAAGCATAAACTTTCAAACAACAATTATCTACACAAATATGATAACCATTTAAAATATACTTTGTGATTCCACTACCCTTTTTGCTCAAGTTTCACTAGGCAACTATAAAAGCGACAATTTTGCATCATTATTGGGGGTGTTATATCCTATAGTATTTTGATAGCTTACTACCATGATTGTCTAGCAAGGGAGATGATGTAAAAGACGGGTCATCTTCTTCACAAAGAATTAGAAAATAGATCCTCCAAAGGTCAGGTTTGAGAATTCCTCTCATTCCGGTACTCATAGGCAATTCACCATAGTTTTCCTTGTGGATTGAAATCAACACTGTTCTATTTAGTAGTACGCTTTGCCTTGTCTCTAGGTTGTAATGGTGTATACATTTGTATATCAATTCTAGGGCTTGAATTGAAACCAAAAAATTAGCTCCTTTGACCAACCCACATCCTCAGAGCTTCTTAGTAATGGGTTTAATCTGCTCAAAATTCACTATTTTTCAAAAATTCTCCATGTCATAGAAATGGAGAGAGGTATTTGTGAAGTTATGCAATTGGGATTTGACTTTGTTCAACTCATCAAAACTTGCAAATTTGGTTGCCATTATTTTGAGAACGAGCTTTGAATTAGGAAAGTGAAAAGAATAGCTAGTGCAATAGATATTGGCTTTTTGAAAAATTTATGCACATTAGCAGAATAGCAGTTCAAAGAAAGAGTGGTATTTTGTTCAATTGTTCATGTTTCCTTATATATGGGAGCTTCAATTCATTTGTTGATCTTCAAAATTTTTGCCACATGGATGAATTAAAGAAGAGATCCATTGAAATAGTAAATAGGGGGGTTTAACAGATATCTAGGGGTCTTTTTACTATTCCTTTGGCTCAATAGTAAGATACTTTCCCGTTTTCCTTTAAGTTTCACAAAGTTACTAATAGAGTAAGTACTCCATGCGAGAATGTCCACTAAGTTGAATTTTTATCATCAACTCTTTTTTGCAATCATTAGATTCTTTCTATTATCATTCTAATACATTTTATGCACAAATTGTGGATCCAATATGATTATTGGCTTGATTTTCTTTAAAATTTGGGAAATTGTCTTCATGGGTTGAAAACCTATTGAGGAGAAGACAATTTCTATTTCTCTGCCAATGCTTCCTTTCTTAATTGAACTTTTGACCATTATCCTTTTTGGAATAGGAAATGGCTAAGTGAGGTGCAAAGATTCTGTAGGAGCCCACTTGTCATTTTTCACTCTAAACCACCTTTTTAGAAAATCATCTTCATGGGTTAAAAACTCACTGAGGAGAAGCTCATTATGAGTTTTTTGTTGGAGATGATTATGAGAGCGATGATGAATATTAAACATTTTTTGAGGTAATAACCACAAAGGGAACATGGATTCTCCATAGTGTATCGAGATATTTTTGTATTTTTGATCCATCTGTAGCATTTGGTGTCTTTTGCAAGAAATTATCTTCATGGGTTGGAAATCCATCAAGGAGAAGTTGATTTCTGAATTTCCACAAGCTTTTGTTTCCATTGAAAAAGTGATAGGCCAAAAATGGACATAACTTGTAAGTGATTTTTGTATGAGGAACATGAATCTCTACTAGACGAGACACTAACTTATACATAAGATCACTTCAATAAAAAGAAAAGCCACCTAACTATGAAATGGGGAGAAGGGAAAAGAAAGGAGAAATTCGATGGCGATTCATTCCTCCTAAAAGGGATTAGACCTAGACTCAATCACAACTAAGAACTCACTCATCTCACTATAACATAGGCATTCACTTTTGCTAATTAGCTAGAGGATGAAAAGTGGGGCAAGATAGAGAGAATTAGTTCAATAAAAAGAGGTATGGTTGGAATATGTAAACACCAAAGAGTGGGTTGTTGACATATTCAGCAAGCCATTAGCTAAGGATGCATTTTTGTATCTAAGAGGTAACCTATGGGTCAATCCCCTATCTAATTCTCACTAGAGTACAAATTAGTGATGCATCAATAGAGCTTCATTGACAAAATTATCAAGTTGATACAAGAATTTTAGGGAACAATATTGCATATGAATCAGTACATTAGGTACATTGTAAATTCATTGTATAAAGTTTTTGGCATTTGATGTCAAAGAGGGAGAGATTTATTGATGTTATATCAAAGATTTAGAGTAAGAGATTTCTACAAATAAAGTCTAAATATAAGATTTTTGAGGGAGAATCTTAGAGGGAGTTCTCATAGATGAAGAATCAAAATGAAACTCAGGATATTATAGAATCTTATAAATCATTTAGTGACTCTAAATCTTCTTTTCTTAATGAAATATTGTGTTGCTATCAATTTCAAAGAGAGATATTGTTGAAATTAATTATTCAATTATACATTTTCATTGATGTTACATAAAATATCAAACTCTAACCAAGCACAACTAGTATTAACCAAGCTCGGTTGGGCACTAAAGAAGACTCCAATATCAGTCGAGGAGAATTCAAAAGGAACCAAGTTCAAAAAGTTTAGTATAAACCAAGTCGGCCTGGTTACCAAAAGAAAGTTGAGTGTAAACTAAGTTAGGTTAGTTAACCAAAGGAAGTCAATGCAAATTGAGATAGGTCAGTTACCAAAGGAATTAAGTGTTAATCGTGTGAATAATATTTTAGGATAAGTTGACTTAGAAAAGAATACATTCATCAATTTAATGCTTAACGCAAGTCAACCTAGAGGATGTTAAATATTTGTTTTGAAAGGTATTCAAGATGGCTTGGCATTAAATTTCATAGATATGAAAGGTCAAGTAATGGATTGATGTGCGGAATAAGAAGAACAAGAAAATATGTCAATTAAGAAGGAATTCTGATTGAAGATAGAACATCCAAGGAGCTGTAAAGAATATTTTGATCAAGGAGGGTCTAGAGGATAAACCAAAATAGTTATCTAAATCTATAAAGTTAGTTTCTTTGTAAATTAGGTCAATCATTGTTACTCTCTAACAATTGCAGTAGTAAAGAAATCCCTTAATAGAGTTGACTTAAGTCATTTTGTAAAACCTCTACTAAGGTGACATTTCTAGATTGAAGTGTCTAAAGAATTATAACAAGGCCACTCCTAATAGTGTGATTCAGATCCTCTAATAGGGTCACACTTAATAGTGTGTTTTGTAACCTTTAAGAGGGTTGGCTCCTAATAGGGCTCACTTTATAAGAGTGAAATTTTTTAACTAGTTGCATTGATGGTTTTTCCAAATTGGGTTTCCACGTTAAATCTTGGTGTCTCACGTGTTCATTTTATTTTCTTACTACTTTATTTTTCTGCAACTAAGTTACTAAAGGTTAATTCACATTAATATATTAAACTACTTTGTTAACCAAGTTATAGTGGATGTCTAGTTCTAACTGAATAGTACAAGGATTTGTATTATTAAGAAGTTTGCATTGACATCTAATGGATTTGTAATTTTTTTTGTTGTAACTAATTCATCCCTCCCCTCTTAGTTACTCCTTTATATTTACAACAAAGGAGTCTTCAAACACCCTTTAAGAAGCAATGGAGAGTACTAAGCATAGTTGAGGAGGAGAAAAAAATTGACATATATCTCTTCAAAATATAAATTTCAAGCACTGATAGGGTTGAAAAATACTATATTACTCCTTGTACTCTAAGTTATTGGTATTGGTATTGATATTGGATGAAAGAAATTATAGGGTTACATTCATATTATGTTTGTTGAAAAGAAAATCATAAAAATATATATGTTGAAAATAAAAATTTACAATGTCAAGCATGACTAATCAGCCATCCTAAGTTTATCAAGAAATCTAGAATCTTAGAAACCCATCACTAGCCCCAAAATTATATATGGAAGCATAAATGATGTATTTATATAAGATTTAGTCTTTTGTTTAAAAACAACTTGTTGTTTTGGTTTTCTTATAATGGAATTTACATCATGATAGCATCTATTTCTTTATTGCTTGGTTGTTTTGGTGGACAATGAAGTGTTAGAGAAGTAGTTTGACTCTAGCAACTCTTTTTTGGTAATCACTTTGATATAATTATAATAGTGTTCATCAAATATGCATCTCACTCTATGTCCTTAGTTACTTGGTGGGAGAAATTTGAAGCAAAGTAGCCCCTTATGATTGAACAAAGATATTTCATATGAAAGAAAGGAAATGATAGAAAAGAGTACTTGATTGGGGTCTATGGATGCTAAATTCCTATGTGAAGCAATTCCTTTAGCATTATCCCTGAATGCATTAAAACTAGTATGTAGCTTCTTATAAGATCTCTGATATTTTATAGAAGCCCAAAATCATCTATTTTGTGATATTATTGTTGGAAATGTAAGAGGAGTAACTGAGAAGGTAGGGGTGAATTAGTTATAATAAAAACAATTCCAAGTCCCTTAGATGTTAATAAAAACTTCTCACTTAGTTATGAAATCCTTTCTCTTCTTTGTTAGAACTAAATATGCTATGTAACTCGGTTAACAAAGAAGTCTTAAGATATTAATGCATATTAACCTTTAGTGACATTATTAAAAAACATTAAGTATTAAGAAAATAACATGAACATAGGAGATGCCAATATTTAATGTGGAAACCTAATTTGGGAAAACCACCAATGCAACTAGTTACAACTTTTCATTCTCATGAAGTGAGCCATGTTAGAGCCAACCTTGTTAAAGGTTACCAAACATAGAGCTAAGTTTGACCCTGTTAGAGGATTTGAATCACCTTGTTAGAGGTCTTTAGACACTTAAATCTAGAAATGCCACCTTGTTAGAAGATTTTGAAAAATGACTATTAGGTCAACTTTTTAAAGAGGATTCTTCATTACTGCAATTACTAGAGAGTAACAGTGATTGTCCTTATTGATGAAGCAACTAACTTTTCACATTCAGATTCTTGTTCTAGTTTATCCTTTTGATCCTCCTTGACCAGAATATTCTTTGCAGCTCCTTGGATGTTTTGTCTTTAATCAGATATCCTTAGATTATTTCATATCTTTCTCATTCTTCTTAATGCTTACTTTTGATCCACAACTTGACCTTTCATATATATGAAACCCAATGTCAAGTAAGATTGAATACACTTTCAAAAAAACATTTAAAATTAACTTACTCATCTTTTATTAAATATTTAATTAATAGAAACAATCTACTCTCAGTCGGCTAACACTAGACTGAACACTTGGTTAATACAAAACTTTCTTTGTTAATCGACCTAGCTCAGTTAATAATAACTCCATTGACCAACCTAACTTGGTTTACACTAACTTTCTTTAATGACCAATTGAACTTGGTTTGCACAAAAATTTGCTTGGTTGATATTGGAGTCTTCTGTAGTGCGCGATTGAGCTCAGTTAACACTAGATGTGCTCACTTAGAGTGTGACATTTGTGTAACATCAATGAAAATATAGAATTGAATAATTTTTTTCAACAATTATTACCAACCTTGGTTTATTCTTGAACTTGTAGAGTTTTTGTCTAAAATTCTGATTTTACAATTTCCCAAATTCTAAAAATTTGTGAAAGCTTTCTTCAATTTGATTTCTTTGGCCTTCATCTTGGCCACTCATTAAGCCTTCTCTATGTTTGTTTGTTTGATTAGAATTCTCTAATTGTGAGGTTTTCATGTCTACAAGAAAAACTACATCCAATATTAGCTCAATTTATTTATTATGTTCGTAACCATAACCATAATCATGAGCAATGAGTAATTCTGTGTTTTCTTTTCCCATTTTCTAACAAATCAATCACTACCATGTTGTATATATTTTTCACCAAATTTCAATTTTATTATTTTTATTCTAGTTTTTATATTTGTCTGCAAGGTTTAGTTGTAGTACCTTTCTTTAGAATATCAAGACAAGACGTAATGAGATCTTTTAAACAAGCATAGCCACTTATGCTCAAATTTTGCAATATAATATTTAGTGGCATAGTTGAATTGGGTGTTCTATTGTACTATGAGCATTCTCATCTCTAGAGGATCTGAATTATAAGCTTTAAGGTACCTGATGTCAAATTTTAATAATGTTGAGATTATCCTTAAAGGTCCTCAGACATTTGTACTAGTTTGACCAAATATCTTTATGTTTCTCCAAAATTAGGCAATAAAGTAATAGGACCATTTTAAGAGTTCTAGTGTATGTAAGATAGTAAACATGGTATATAAAAATTATGCCTATATTACACTACAATAGATGAGGTAAGAATTCAATTTTTAAAATTTAAGTAAGGAAAAAAAAATTGAAGAAAATATAAAGAGAAACGTTAATCCCAAACTGTGAGAAATAATTCTTGTATCAACCAAAGACCTTGTGCACCTTACAATATTATTTTTGGACTTCAATGGATGTGAAGTAGAATATTCAAGGGCAAGAAAATTATGCCTCTTTGAATTTCTTTTCTCTAAAATCAAGTTTTCAATGTTGGAGTATATGTTTTCCTTTATATGGTGGTCTTATTTCATACCTTTCTATTAAGATAAACCACAGACAGAAATAAAAACTACATGCAAATATAACCAATAACAGAAAATAATAGATCACATAGAAATGAACACAAGGCACCAAGATTTAACGTGGTTCACCCAATCCTTGGGCTACGTCCACCAAACAACAAGTCTGATCTTATTACAATCCAGTGATTACAACTTGATTATAGTCTATAATCCCTTACAACTCAATACCGCCGCAAGAACCAATTTCACATCACAAATGAAAATACCTAACCCTAAACCCTTTTATACAAGTATTTTATTCATTTT
Organism: Cupressus sempervirens; assembly: GCA_028749045.1. NCBI lineage: Eukaryota > Viridiplantae > Streptophyta > Pinopsida > Cupressales > Cupressaceae > Cupressus > Cupressus sempervirens. The sequence continues at coordinate 533,252,973 of CM053791.1, read as the reverse complement.
AGGGTTACAACATGTCAGCCATAATATGTCAGCTACAACGTCGAACGCGACCAAAATTTTTTTTCTGAGGCGATGACCCGAACCCCACTAATTATGAAGTATGTACAGTACTTTCTTGATCAGTCACCATAATCTAACAATCTCCCACTTGGGGACTGATCAGGCTCCAAACTAAACAACAATCTCCCACTTGGAGACTGATCCTGTAGCAATACCACTAACCACATGGGGCTCCCACTGGATCAAACCACCCTGGACTCTACTATTCTTTGATTCATGTTTAGTCTAAAAGACCAACTGAAGCTGAAGAGGAGTTTAGCTTCTCCCTTATTACAACCTTGGTCAACATATCTGTTGGATTGTCATTTGTATGTATCTTCTCCAGCTTTAACTATCCATCCTCCAAAACTAACCGAATGAAATGGTACCACAACTATATGTGTTTGGTCTTTGAATGGAGAGCTGAATTCTTTGCAAGATGAATGGCACTCTGACTATCTGTGAACAAATAATTATCCTTTTGAGGATATCCCAATTCTTCCAAGAAGAACCGAAGCCATATCATCTACAATAGATCCACCTTCTGCCATTTTTATATTAAATAAATGCTTCATGAGAAATACCTTGTTTGAAGCGGAGGGCTTTTCAGACAGTGTCACTAGGGTTTTCATCAGCTCTTCTATTGTCTTTGCTTTTGTAATATTAAATGCCACTGATGGTGCCAAGCATAACCGAATACTTCTGAGTGCCTTACCGTCCAAAAGATCCCATTCAACATTTGACATAGTTCCCTGATTCTTGGCTTTGCCTTCCAACGACTTCCATAAATCCTTTTGATACATATAGTCTTCCATTTGCATCTTCCATAATTGGAAGTTCTGTCCATTAAACCTATCAACCCTCATCTTACCCTCATCTACCATTGCTCTCACTCAACTATGAGACTCCCACTCAACCATGAAACTTTCCTGCAGAGGATAACAAAAAAAACAACTAGGCTCTGATACTACTTGTTAGGATAAACCATGGACAAAAATAAAAACTAAATGCAAATATAACCAATAACAAAAAATAATAGATCACACCAAAATTAACACAAGGCACCAAGATTTAAGGTGGTTCACCCAATCCCTGGGCTACGTCCACCAAACAACAAGTCTGATCTTATTACAATCCAGTGATTACAACTTGATTATAGTCCGTAATCCCTTACAGATCAATACCGCCACAAGAACCAATTTCGCATCACAACATAATGAAAATACCTAACTCTAAACACTTTTATACAAGTATTTTATCCATTTTAGGGTTACAACATGTCGGCCATAATATGTTAGCTACAATGTCAGCCACGGCCCAATTTTTGTTTTTTGGGGTGATGCTCTGAACCCCACTAATTATGAAGTATGTACATTACTTTCCTGATCAGTCACCATAATCTAATACTTTCTCCTTCAACCTTTTTTTTGGTTGTCATTAATATTAGTATATCACTATTGATGTAGAACCTATTGCATCAATTATATATAGAGAGAGATAGATATTTGAGTTGAAATTAGATTCATTTTTTTATGTGTAGTCATAGAAAGCTTTGTACTTGTCTAAGAAAAACTCAAAGTTTCTTCATTTTATGTAGTTTTATTTTGGCTTTACATGTGTTCTTATTGCCAATCTTGTATCAAAACTTTGCTTGAATATTATCTTGTGTTACTTTTTGGGACAAAATAGGACCTATATTTTTAGTCTATATGTGTAGCATAGGAGGCTTTAGAATCATTATAATTTATAACTCACATTATTAGTCATAGCATCTTGACAATTATCTTCAAGTCCATGTCCTATAAGTAGCTTTACATTTTTCTACAATTTAATAGAACTTATTCTTACTTCACAAAAATAACCAATAGAAAATAGTGAAAAATCATTTTTATTCTAGAAGATTATCTTAATAATGAACTTGAACCTTATGGTCCTTAGCACAAACTATGTGGTTGTTGTATCCTTTTGGGTTTGCAATTTATTTTGTAATATCCTCATATCCTATATATCTTGTATAGTTCCCTAAAACTAGCTCCTAGATGGGACTCTAGAAATGTTAAAAGGCTTCTAATCCCTAGGCATTCATAGGACTTGATCCCTTATTTGTAGACGTGAAGGAACTAGATTATGAGCAACTAGGAGCCCTAATATTCTCTTCTTCAAGATGGACAAAGAGTTTTATAATTTTACCTTTATCTCATGAGTGAGATGACAATATCTTTCTTTGAAACGAAAAAATAATAGTGTGGTGAGAGGAAAGTGAGGATTGGATCATCTCTCCTTGTGAAGGTAGGAAGGATGGATGGTTGAAAGGTAAGCTAGATCAAAAATTCAAAAAAATTGAAGGAAATACATAGACATTGCATAACATATGGGGTTTCCCTTAAGAAAAAATTACAAGAAACCTATTTAGAAGATGCATAGACGAGCCATTGAACTTAAAATGTTCTAAGGGCATAATGAAAATGCCAATGCTTCTCGATCTTGATTGATTGTCAATGCCCCCTCGTATCTTTTGATTGCAATGCCCTGTTGTTTCTAGGATCTCAATTGATTTCACAATTGTGACACTATCTAAAACAATTGTAAAAAGAAATGCCAATTTGACACAAATGTGTTGGTGTCCCCTATGTCTGACATACTCATCGAAAAAGGGGCCCACATATATTAGTGCAAAAAACTTAAGAGGTTTATGTCATTTTAAGGCTAGCACTATTGTATTTATTTTGCACCATTAGTGAATTAATTTAGAATTAGTTTAACATATTTGATTTATAGGGAGACTTGTCCATATTTAATTATTTTGTACTAATAAATTTTTATTACTATTTAATGTTTGTACCATTTTGATGAAATTATTTATAAAATTGTGAATGACTATTTTTATTTATCAGTATATAGTTAACTACTTATATATTATAAATATATTAGTTGATTTGAAATACTTACTTTCTTCCAATTTTTTTAAAATCATATAATACATTCCTATTTAAATTTAATATTTTTATGAATATTAATATATGTATTGAATTTATTTCTTGATTAAGAATAATGATTAGATATGTCCTCAATTTGAACATATCTAAATTTTTATACTACTTAATTAAAATAAACATTGATTAGGTCAAATTCGATTAGTGGCTATGATTTATGACTGTAATTTATTTCTTGATTAAAAGTAATGATTAAATACATCCTTAATTTGAATAGATCTATTTTTAATACTAAATTAAAATAAATATCGATTAGGTCAAGTTTGAATAGTGGCTACGATTTAATGGTATTCTTAAGATATTAAAACTTTAATGATTATTTTTTATATTTATATTTTCATTTATTTGAGATGATGTTTGGGTCAAGTTTTATTATGACATGAATGTGGTTGTTCTCTTGCTATTATAGCATTAAAGGTTATTTTGCTAATTTTGACTAAGATAAATATTGGATCAAGGTAGATTAGTGACCTGAATTTTACTTTATCATATTTTATTAACATTAATATTTTTGTCAAGCTATATTAGTGACTTGGATTTGGTTGAATTTTATATTGTATATTTCATGTTTTCTACTAATTGTTTTTTTTTTCATTTTATTCAAGATATATGAGGGTTTATTTTCATTTTAGTTGAGATATATATTGGGTTAAAGGAAGATGATTGAGCTGGATTTCTTTGTGTTTCCTAAGATATTGTAGTTCCAATTTTATTCTATTATTTTTCATTTTTTTAATTGAAAAAGTATATCCAACATCAGAGAGACATCTAGCAAGAAACAACCACAGAATAAAACACCAACCCTCACCAAGATACAAAAAGAGGGGAGGTGCCTTAGATATCTAAGAGCCCTTAACGTACTACACAATTTTGACATGAGTTCTTAATACAGCTGTACCTCCTATAAGACCATCTTAATCAAAAAAAACTAGAGCCTTAAATCTCTGATAACCATGACCCTAAAAAGGGTTATGAACACATGCTTTTGCTAAGGCAAAAGGCTTTTGCTGAGGCAAAAGATTTGTTTGCCCATTTTCATTTAATTGGTAGTAGAAAAATATTTTGAAAATTTAAATGCATGAGTATGTAAATTGTTGGTGATCACAATGACTTATTTGAAATTACAATATGCATGATTATAACAAGAATGTGATTTAACCATTATACTATGTTACCAATGGCAATTTATTTTTTATAGTAGTTTGTATCTTTTAAGGAATTTTAGGTTTTTATTATGTAAATACCTTTGTAGGGTTTCTCCAAACAACACACTAAGAGGTAGACTTAAAATCACACATGATGGCTTCATTCCTATATTTAAGTGTTAAATAAGAAAAATCCTCTTACTTTTTTAAGTTTAATTTTATCTTTAGTCTGCGATGTTTAAGGATGACTCATACTAAAAACTGATCAAGTCCATAAAAAAGTAAGTCAATTTTAACAATTTAACACTTTTACCTTAAAATTAGCTGTTAAGATGTCCTATTTAAATGAGTGTTAGCCTTGTAAACTATCTGCATTTCACAAGCAGATACAAACAAAACCAGGGCAAAGAGCGAAATAGAAAAATGGAAAGCATGGGCAAACAGATGTCTAGCAATGATGAGATGAGAACCGAACCAAGAAAACTCTATCAACGTTTGAGTCCTGAACAGACTCAGTATTTGGAAAGGTCATTTATTTCATCCGCCTCTTTCAATAATTTCCTATGCTAACAATTTTTTTTGAAGTATGCTATAGATTGTCATTTTCATGAGTTCTGTCTTTGTACAGATATTTCAATCAGTGCCCACATCCTAATGAGAAACAGAGGGTTGAACTGAGCAATCAATTGGATCTCAGCCGGCAACAAATCAAGTTCTGCTTTCAAAATAGGAGAACTATGATAAAGGTTATCAATCAATGTGTTTTTTACTGAAAAAATTTATGAACATTTAGATCTACAATGAATTCATGAACATTAGATCTACAACGTTAGATAATAGCCTAAATGTATCGTTGTTGTTTAGAGTTTGGAGCAGGGTCAAGAAAGTCGTAGTGACACCTGCACTCTTCGCCAGGAAAACCAAACTCTCCGTGATGACAACATGTTACTTCACCATACACTTACCAATGCTACCTGTGAAACATGTATAGGACGTCAGGGTGTGGAACAGATTATTTCAAACATAAACCATTACCAACAGGAGAATCAGATCTTAAGACAAGAGGTATGGTATGGTGCAATTAGAATTTGGATGGTGTGATTTGAAATATTGAATAATTTTTAGCTTCATTGATCTAACATATAATTTAATTCAAACTATCTAGTTATAAATATCACTTAGAATATGTTCCAATAGATTGTGCGCAACAATATATATACCCATTCATTCCCACTTTGAACCCTTTTCCAGATCTACCACGATAATGGATACTCCTTGATTGGCCACATTTCATCTCCGCTACTTATTGCAACTATGGATACTCCCTGATCCATCTTATAAAAGTCCTAGTTATAGTTGGCAAAATCTATATAAAATTTTATATTCTCTGCCAAATTAGCCCTATCGATCTCAACCACAATGTATATCAATCACTCTGTGGATGCTAATATTAGCTAAAAAAAAATAGATGAACCTTTAAAGATGACTCCGCTAGATACACTTTGGAACACTCTGAAATAAAAGATAAACTTTTATTTCATCCATGCTAAATTCTTTTGATTTTAAGATCTTTCAAATCCTTAATTACGAAAATGGGGACTGGGTCTTTTAGAATATAGATAATGATGATATCTTTAACCACCACTGATCAATGAAATTTCGTGTTATAGCATAGCCGCAATAGATCAATCTCAAATTATTATGTAATGTGATCTCTGTAGTATAATAAGATTATACTTTTGTTTCGTAGATTGAAACATTGCTGCTAATTGCGTGTGGCTATGTAGGATAGAGCGCAATTAGTTTTATTGGAATTATAATGCGTACAAGAAATTAATAGATCATATAGTATGACAATATAGTATGATTTTAAACATTTACTTAAATTTTGAGCATTTCTTAAGTTATTTTTACAGATTTTTGAATTTGATTGTATGCATTTTTTTTAGGCATTCATTTTTCAGATCACATTCTCTGATCTATCATGAGGGTCAAGCAAAGCAAGAGATGCATAATCGACAGTGGACATCTTGCTTTATTTTTTCTTGATAATGGATAAAAAAAATATATATAAAAAATCAAATCTAGAAATTTATAAAAACAATTATAATAAATTGTAGAAACTTGATATCTCTCGTCGCTTAAATTGTTTAATCCAAATCGACCATTTAGTAATGTGATAAGATTATCATGTTTTTATTTTGTAGATTGAAAATGTTGTCAACATAAATTAATTATCTTAGATATGGTTGGCACAGACCAGCCGCCCAACACAGACCATAGACAATTTTATGCACACATTCAATCTTGCACCATCCACTCCAACTACCTTTCATTAATATTCCAGCTAACTCCTCCTACAGTGTAAATCGCATTTAATATGTATTTCTCTATAAATATAATGGACTGGGCCTGTGTTCAGCAGAGCCCATTTTGGGTTTCTCCATGGTTTCTCCTCTCAATGGTTTTTCCTCTTGTTTGCTTAATTCTAATTTTCTACATGGTATCGGAGCCAAAGGGAGAGAATACTCTTCAAGCTATTTGAAGCATAGATTAAGAAGGTTTAAATGGTTCAATGAAGTGCTGAGATTGTTGGAGATTGTTGATAAATAGCAGAAACTATTAATGTGTGGAGCAGAGAAGCAAAAGAGTGCTGAAGTGTGGAGTTGTGAAATGCTACTGTTATTTGAGGAAGTTTTTGTGATCGTGACTGAGGACTATTGTATCCATTTTTGCAGAGTGAGCTAAATGTGACAGTAATATGCATGTTGTCTATCAAATCAGCAAATGAAGAGTGGTGGTTTGAATGGTGATCTTTAAGTCAAGTAGTGATGAATGTTGTAGTGAGCATAATACAATTATACTGGGGTGAAAAGTGGTGTAAGCTGAAGTACTCTTCAGAGAGGTTGTTGCTAGAGAGGTGCCCAATATAAAGGAGAAGACACGGCAACTGATTGTTTGTTGAGAAAAGAAATTTCTGTGAAGCAGATTGACAAAGATGAAATTTTTGTGTGGTTTATGAAAGGAGTTGTTTCTAAAGAAAGAAGAAAATTTGCAGTAAGTTAACGATCTTGCATGCTAAGTTCACCAGTAGTCACTAGAAGAAGTTCATATTGCTGTTGAGATCAAAGAAGGTCATTTGGCTTGTGATGTGTGCAACACGGACGTCTATTGTGATGTTAAAATGTTTAGGCAAACGCAGAGCATTGTATGAAGATAATAGTCAGAGATTAGTAGTTTCTGGAGCAACTTTGTGCAAGCGAGAGAACCAAAGATTGCATACATATTTCTAATGTGACAAGAAAATATCAAGGGAGTTCTATGAGAAAGAGAGAAGCCATGAAAAGAAGGAAGCTAAAATTGAAGGTGAAAGCTAATTTTGTTATTATTAATAGTACTTTATTATGTGTTTTTATTTGAAATATGTGTAGAGTATTATAAGTCATTTGTAGGAGTTAGCATTCATTATGAAAAGAGATGGCATGCTAGAATTGTTTTCATGGTGCAAAGGTCTATGTGTGTGCTGATTGGATAAAAGTATTGGGATTGGAAGTGAGAATTTGTTTGTCTAATTGTGAAGGATATGATGTTCTTGATAGTGGTCATGTAATAGAAGTTGATTGCATTGATATCCCCCAACCAAGTGATGAAAATTGAATTAGTAATGATTGTTAATGGGCTATATGAATGTATGGGGTGCATTATCGATAGTGTCCGACACCCTAAAAGTTTTTTGGTTTGACATATTGATGAACCATGCATGTGAAAAGGATTCCTATAGAACTGGCGAGTACAGCAGCTGGGTACCCATGTATCTTGGTAGATGGATTTCTTTTTATATGGACTCAATATTTAGTTTGATGTAGGTATAAAAAAGAAAGGCCCAGAGTGGTGATAGTTTCCCCATAGTGATGATTCGTGATCATTAGAACCAATGAGTGCATGGTTTGTAAACCATTTGAGTACAAAGTTTATGGTGATCTTGAAACCATTTGTGTGATGTTTGAGAAGTTTGTGGTGAATTTAAAACCACTTTGATATTGCATTGGTTATGTGTAATTCGTACAAAACCTAGAGTGATTATGATGAGGGAAACAAGATGAGTGAAAGCATTTGATAATTGATTGTAAATGGGTACCTAACAAGGTTTAAGGCCAAGACCCATCGTTTCTAGATTATGAAAGGATACTTGAAATCTTTTGATAATCAATTTAGGGGGATGTCAACATAAATTAATTATCTTAGATATGGTCGGCACAGACCAGCCGCTAAACACAGACCATAGACAATTTTATGCACATGTTCAATCTTCCACCATCCACTCCAACTACCTTTCATTAATATTCCAGCTAACTCTTGTGAAAAATCAACTACTGCAGTCACTGATTATTAATCTCCTATCGTGTATGATTATTAAACTGCTGAAAAAAAATTACCAGCTAATATCAAAAAATAATATAACTGCAACTTCACTTAAAATACAGAAAGAAATGCGCAACACAATCAACACAATATTTTTGGACAAATTATCCCTGGAAAAACTCCTAAGGGAAAACCAGTTCTACAGATGAGAAATTATATTAAACTTCAGCAAATCAAGAGATACAAAATTCTTTGCCTCACACTGGCAGAACTCTAACAACCTCCTAATTTCTCTCGCTGATATTCCTCACTGCTATCCCTACGCTAACACTGCAAGACTATTTGCTAACACTGCAAACGTTTCTCCCAAAGCTTCATCTGTCCAAATGACCCAATGACCCCTTTCTATACTACTCCTGTTGGTAAACCAACGATCGAGATTAAATCTAACCAATGGCTGAGATTAAGACAACTCAACAGCCAATAATAGAATTGGTTGCAAAGTGTCCAAAAGGAATCACTAAAATTAGTAAATAATAACCATTTACTAATTTTTGTCAAGTGGACAAACAGATGTCCAAACCACCCATAAATACAACTGCTATTCATAGATAAGGACGAACAGCTGTCCAAGCTACCCATAAATAGTGCTGCTATTTCTAGGTTAGAAATAATAGCTGTCCAACTAACAATAATTAACACTCCCTCTTAGCGAGGAAGCTATTCTGCATGACACCCATCTTATCTCTAAAGAAGATAAATTTGGCCTTTCCCAAAGCCTTTGTCAGAATGTCTACTACCTGCTCATCTGTAGGTATGTATTGTACTCGAACAACTCCCCTTTGTACACAATCTCTGATGAAGTGATATCTGATATCTATATGTTTAGACCTATCATGAAACACTGGAGTCTCAGACAACTTGATGCAACTCTGATTGTCACAATGTATCACAGTAGTCTCAACCTTCTGAGCAAACAAGGCTACTAACAACTTCCGAAGCCATATAGCTTCACATGTCACCATGCTAGCTGCTATGTATTCTGCTTCTACTAAACTTAGAGCCACAGACTTTTGTTTCCTACTGAACCAAAATACAACTCCTGATCCCAAGCTAAAACAACATCCTGAAGTGCTCCTTTTGTCCATTGTACTTCCTGCCCAATCTGCATCAGTATAGCCTATCAACCTGATACCTTCACCTCGAACATATCTGATCCCATACTCGACAGTACCACGCAAGTAACGTAGCACATGCTTAGGCGCTATCCAATGCATTCTCTTTGGTTCAACCATGAACTGACTAAGAGAGTTTACTGCAAATGCTATATCTGGCCTAGTGTTGACCAAATACATAAGCGAACCAATCAACTGTCTATATAAAGTGGGATCTACATCCTTCTCCTTAGTTGTATCTACCTTCCTCCAATTCGTGATCATGGGTGTAGACATGGCTTTGCAATCCTCCATCCCGAATTTCTTCAAGATTTCAATGCAATATTTCCCTTGACCAAGGAAAATCTCCCCATCTGTCTGCTACACTTCCATGTCTAGAAAGTAGTGCATAAGTCCTAAATCCTTCATCTCGAGCTCTTCTGCAAGGTTCCTCTTGCAATCCACTATGAGCCCTAGTGAACCTGTAAGAAATAGGTCATCCACATAAAGAACAAGAATGAGAATCTCACCCCTAACCACCAAGTAGTAGAGGTTAGCATCTGCTTCACTCTTCACAAAGCCCATTTTCTGCAAGTATGTATCAATGCGCTCATACTACGCTCTAGGAGCCTGCTTGAGTCCGTATAATGCTTTCTTCAATCTGCACACGTGGGTCTCTTTGCTGTGTGCTACAAAGCCTTCTGGTTGTTCTATGTATACCTCCTCCTTCAACTCACCATTGAGGAATGCTATCTTGACATCCATTTGATGGATTTGCCATCCCATTTGTGCTGCAAGTGAGATTACAGTTCGTATAGAAGTATACTTGGCAACTGGAGCAAATATCTCCTCGTAGTCTACTCCCTCCTTCTGAGAGAACCCCTTTGCCACAAACCTAGCCTTGTATTTCTCGATGCTACCATCTGCACTGTGCTTTATCTTATAGATCCAACGTGATCCAACTATAGCCCTATCTATTGGTCTAGGTACTACCTCCCACACATCATTCTGCATTATTGAAGAATATTCCTCAACCATATCATCTCGCCATACCTGATGTTCTGCAGCTTCCTGATAGCTAGAAGGCTCACTATCTACCAACTGACTAGCTAATGCCACATAGTCATTGAACTTGGCTAGTTGTCTTCATTGTCTAGTACTCTTCCTAGGAGCTCCCACAAACTCCTGAGTATCCCTTTGTGTATCTGGAACCATATGGTTCCTGCTGCCAACTGTAGAGGATGAAATGTCAACCTCTAAGTCTTCTAGATGAATTTCCTATTGCACCTGTTGCTCCATACTTTGTGTATCTTCACTAACTGAGTCTACACTCATACTGGTAACTGTACTTGAGCTTTGCTGCCCTTGACTTGGTCTTGGAGCTTCTGTTGGCTGCTCACTCTGATCATCTGTTGGCAAATCTCTGGATCTCCTGAATGCCTTGTTCTCCATGAACTTGACATCCTGTCTGACAATAATTCTTTTAGTCTCTAGAATGAAAATCCTATATTCCTTTGAGGTCTCACTGTACCCAACAAAGTACCCCCTCTCTACAGTCTGATCTAGCTTTGTACGTGTATCTCCAGGAATATGATAATATGCCAAACTCTCGAATATCCTGAAGTGACTAACATCTGGCTTCTTCCCTGTGAAAGCCTCCTCTGGTGTCATCTTCCCTAGCACCTTGTGTGGAACTCTATTCTGAATGTAGACTGTTGTATTACACGCCTCTGCCCATAAGTAACGGGGCATGTCCTGGTCATGTAGCATAGCTCTTGCTGCCTTCGATATAGAACGGTTCTTCCTCTTAGCAACTCCATTCTGTTGTAGATTGTAAGGAACAGTCCATTCTCTCTTGATTCCTTCTCTGGTGCAGAACTCCTGGAAGACATTTCCTTTGTACTCGCCTCCATTGTCTGACCAAAGAACCTTTATCTTCTTTCCTGTCAAGTTCTCCACAAGAGCTTTGAACTCTTGGAATCGACTGAAAACCTCATCCTTAGTCTTCAAGAAGAATATCCAGGTCTTTCTAGAGAAGTCATCAATAAAAGTAACATAGTACTCATATCCTCTGAGAGATTTCGTCAACATTGGTCCACAAACATCTGAATGTACTAGATCAAGAACGCCCTTAGATCTAGTGTCACTCCTTGGAAAAGATGATTTCACAAACTTCCCCAACACCCATCCCTTACATACATTGTCATGCTTTGTGCTCGCCTCTGGAACACCTTTCATGGTCTCACAAAGCAATCTAAGTGCTCCATGATGAATATGGCCCAACCTCCTATGCCATAGCTCTCCAAGATCTCTAGGATTACTATTGCTCATAAGTGCCTTAAGAGTATCAAACTGCAATCTATAAAGGCGACCACTCCTAACTCCAATAGTTATGGGTGATTTCCAATCCTTGTGCTTAATCAACACATGTGTCCCTCTAAAGAGTACATTATACCCCCTATCCTGAAGAACAGATACAGAAATCAAATTCATACCTAAGCCTGGCACATATAACACATCATGAAGAGGAATTATCTTTCCATTCTCCCTCTGAAACTGAACAGTCCCTTTCCCAATGGGGTTGAGTTTGGACAAGTTTCCCATAGAAATCTGGATGTTGGTGTCCTCCTCCTTGTAACTGGAGAAGTACTCTCTAACTCCTTTCATATGAAATGACGCCTCACTATCTATATACCAAACACACTATGAGGTTGAGCTAACCATACAAGCTATGAGTGCAAACTCATCTTCCATTCTGCTAGAGAGTTCTTCTGCACTTGCTGAAGCTGCCACCTGCTTCTTACCCTTTTTCCTCTCTGGGCAATCACTGACATAGTGGCCAAACTCATGACATCCAAAGCACTTGACCTTAGAAAGGTCTTTCTTCTTCTTTTCACTTTGTGAATTTGATCCTTTGCTAGATCCCTTCTTTGCTTTCCCTTTACCCGCTAGGGCAACGTTCTCTTGTTCCACCTCATTTTTCTGACTCTTGTTGGCCCCATTGACAAGACTTAGTCTAAACTCCTCCTGAGTGAAATCAGTCCATAGTCGATCCCAACTCGGTAAAGTATCTCATCCATTGACAACTTGAACAAAGACACTCCATTGTTTAGTAAACCCATTTAGGGCTATTCTCACTAGCTCATCATCACTAGGGCTATCTCCAACAGCTACTAACTCATCCTTGACAAGTCTAAGCCTGGTGAGGTAACTTGTGACGTCTTCTCCCTGATTCATCCGCGTATTCTTTAGCTTCTCTCTGAGAATCAACTTCTTGTTGGTGGTAGCATTCTGGTACAGATTTAGAATGGCATCCCACATCTTCTTTGCTGTATCTAGCTCCGAGATATGTGGAACAATATGATCCTTGACACCATCAAGGATAATCCTCCTCACTTTGGCATCGTCCTTCCTATATGCTACAAGCTGTGTTGCATCCGTTGGTACAGGTACACCACTGGTAGCATAATCCTTGATACTATTCTCTTCCAACAATAAAGAAATTCTGGCCTTCCAGACACCAAAATTTGAAGCACCATCCAATATGTCCTGATCTCTCAAACCAGCTGAAGCCATCTCAAGGGTTTAAAGCAATAGTAAATCTAAAGAGATCAAAATTTCTTTCCTAGGGCAAAACTCTTCTACCCTTAACAATGCTCTGATACCATGTGAAAAATCAACTATTGCAGTCACTGATTATTAATCTCTTATCATAAATAATTATTAAACTGCTGAAAACAAATTCCCAGCTAATATCAAAAAATAACACAACTGCAACTTCACTTAAAATATGGAAAGAAATGCGCAACACAATCAACACAATATTTTCAGACAAATTGTCCTTGGAAAAAATCCTAAGGGAAAACTAGTTCTACAGATGAGAAATTATATTAAACTTTAGCAAATCAAGAGATACAAAATTCTTTACCTCACACTGGCAGAACTTTGACAACCTCCTAATTTCTCCCGCTGATATTCCTCACTGCTATCCCTGCGCTAACACTGCACCTGTGCTAACATTGCAAGACTGTTTGCTAACACTGCAAACGTTTCTCCCAAAGCTTCATCTGTCCAAATGACCCAATGAACCCTTTCTATACTACTCCTGTTGGTAAACCAGTGACCGAGATTAAATCTAACCAATGGTTGAGATTAAGACAACTCGACAGCCAATAATAGAATTGGTTGCAAAGTGTCCAAAAAGAATTACTAAAATTAGTAAATAATAACCATTTACTAATTTTTGGCAAGTGGACAAACAACTATCCAAACCACCCATAAATACAACCGCTATTCATAGATAAGGACAAACAACTATCCAAGCTACACATAAATAGTGCTGCTATTTCCGGGTCAGAAATAACAGCTGTCCAACTAACAATAATTAACAACTCCTCCTACAGTGTAAATGGCATTTAATATGTATTTCTCTATAAATATAATGGACTGGGCCTGTGTTCAGCAAAGCCTATTTTGGGTTTCTCCATAGCTTCTCCTCTCAATGGTTTTTCCTCTTGTTTGCTTAATTCTAATTTTCTACAAATGTAACTGCCATTGCCCGCACCTATCTTGGGAGACCCTCAGGAAGTGGCAGCCATTGAAGGACATCCACACTCAAATTCGGCTCCAGAACTTTGAAATAAAAGGGCTTCAGATTTTATGGACGGACACAAATTGAAGCATTTCTTTACTTCACATTTTTTCAGATGAAAGGAGGCATTCTCTTTTCTAACTTTGTTTGCAAGCACTCACTAGCATTGTCATTTTAGTTGCTTTTTCATATGGAAATCATTTGTTCATATTCCTTTCTAACTGCATTTGCAAGCAGTCATTAGCACTGTCATTTCAGTTGTCTTTCCATTAAAATTATTTAACTTTGTGTCGTAGTCTGAATTCTAAAATTTTGGAGCATAGAAATCAGCTGGATTCTCATATTTTTGCTTTACTCTCAATTAACTTTCATTTCCGGTGGATGGAGTATATCATTCCTCTTGAATATAATAAATTTATGTCTTGCAATTTTAGCTAATTAGTTTTTCCTTTTTTCCAATTTAGCAATGGGAATACAAGCCGAATATGCATATGTAAATTTTTAAAATTTTGAATTCATCATTTGGATGCACTAAATCGGAATTGAAATATAAAATAAAATAGGAATATATATTCCAATTTTTGGGCCCAAAAATGAGGTTTTGCAATTCCACTCAAATAGGTGGAATTGAAATACGTATTTCTATTCTAGTTTTATTTATTTTTAAACACATAAATTTTTGAGTTCACCAATTCTCCATCAAATTCTGGCTGAACCAAACAGAGAATAGGAATATGTACCCCCATTTTCTATTCTAGAATAGGTATTTCAGAAGAGCTATTCATATTCCCCTATTCCTATTCCCACAGCCAAACAGACCCTTACATATAAATAATTGAATTCTAAAATTAACTACTTTTATTCTTTTAAATAGAAGCAATATCTTGTAAAACAAGGGAAGAAAAGGATAAACAGTAGAAACAATATCTTGTAAAACAAGGCAAGAAAAGGATAAGCAAAATGCTCTTCCGCTCTATTTCTCCTATACTACGCCCCACACTGATATGAGACGATGGGAAATCAAATTTCATCTAGAGGAGCTTCGATTCATAATGAAGTACACTCTTCAATCAAAAACTCTTGGTCCCTCATTCGCCCATCACCACATTTTCCTTTCATGGTGGAACAACTTCAAAATTTTCACTGTCAAAGTTGGACCAATATACTGTTTCCTAGCTTAGCTTGTAATAGCAGCTACTGCAGCCTTTCTAGAGCTCATAACGATAACATATTTATTTTTCAATGTTTTATTAGGTATACAAATTGTATTTAATGCTTGTTTATCTTTGTCTCTTGAAAGTATATGTTTCTTATGAAGTGAAAAATACTGAGGCATATATATTTTTCATACATATGAAAAAGCTGAGATATATCCTTCTCAAAGCACCTATTTTCAAGTCGAGAGATATCCTTCTCAAGACACCTATTTTCATAATCTGACTGACTGCAATAAGCGCCTCGAAAAGAATATCTCTTTAAACAATTTTCCATACAATTTGGAGATAAATTCATTTTGGCCTCCTATTCTGTGTGCATTGTTGATTATATCTATCAAACACAACTTTAATGAAGTCATGCACAACTTTCTTGGCTCGGCTAATGGATTGCTCGGCTAGTGGATTGCAGGATGGATGATCATGTCTCTTCACTCCCACACTAATCAATAATCCCAACTTCCAAAATACATCCACCTACCGCTTTGAAAGATAACTATTATGAATTCTCCGCAGATATAGAGAGCCTTTTAAGAAAAAATAAGGATTAACTTCAGCTGGACAAACTCCTTTCAATGTAATGGGGAGGACAAAATAACAAGTGTTTCTTACACTAATTCATTGGATGAGGGGATATTTATAAATATTTTCTTAAAATTTTAGAATCCCTAACCTTCAAATTTGAAACGGAGTGGTTAATGTTGGAGTTCTGAAGATGGCGATCAAATATTCGGCCTTTATAATGAGACAAAATTATTCTATAAATTTATAAATCAAGCCAAACAAAACATTCACAATGTCAGGGGGGTGAAAAATTCAAATTTCCTTCAAGCAATGCCATGAATGTTCGAACTATGAAACAAAACTTGTATAAACATTCAAATAAAAATGTCACATATAACTGTAATCTTTCATTGTACCTAATATGAAAGCCTATTATACTAGAATAAAAAAACCAAACTTATGTAAAATCTGCTCACAATAAAGACTTTTCATGAACATAAAGAAATAGGCGATAATAAGAATAATGATTTCACCACAGACATTTCTGCTGATCTATACTAAACCGAATAATCCACATCATTGAAACCCTTCCTTTCCTTTAATTTAAGTTTTCTATTTTCATTTCAATAGAGATCTTCAAAAGAAATTCATTAGGATTTACAAAACAGTGCCTTTGCCTATACAAAATTTACAAATTCATTCTTCATTCTGCACAAACAATTTCATTCTTCATTTTGCACACACAAATTGGGTAGCAAAATCTTTAAGAGCGATTCTGTTGAAACTGCGCAAGAAGATCTTGCATTTGAGCCAATTGCTGTTTAAGAAAATTGATTTGTCCATTATAATCCTGAGTCTGAAGGAGCGATTCCACCTCCAAATCGTCCAGCTATGAACACAGCCGCTCCTCCGCTTCTTCCGTTTGTAACAATCTCATCCTCACCTTATCCAAATCCACCATTAAACCGTTGGCTGTCCTCCACTAGCCTTTGCAGTTTGACATTCTCAGATTTGAGTGCCTCTATTTCTAATCTTTCGATCTCTGCACTTTGGTCATCAATGGCGATCTTCTTCTTGTATACCGGCAAAATAGAAGGCTGTGAGAAGAAAAAGAAATTGGCAAATGCAGAAGCCATGGTTATCACGCTTCAAACGTTTGCATGAATATAATCAAATGTCAGTTATGTCTCATCGTTGCCACCGATCTCTTTATTTCTACATGTGCTTGTAAAATCATGGCAGCTGCCTATCAATTTTTTTTAAAATATTGGATCATTGTAGAAGTCTTTCAGCTTAACTATATTATTAGTTGATTTGAAATATTTATTTTCTTCCAATTTTTTCAAAATCATATAATACATTACTATTTAAATTTAATATTTTTATGAATATTAATATATGTGTTTAATTTATTTCTTGATTAAAAATAATGATTAGATATGTCTTCAACTTGAATAGATCTATATTTTTATACTAATTAATTAAAATAAACATTGATTAGGCCAAATTCGGTTAGTGGCTATGATTTATGACCTTAATTTATTTCTTGATTAAAAGTAATGATTAAATATGTCCTTAATTTGAATATATCTATTTTTTGATACTACTTAATTAAAATAAATATTGATTAGGTCAAGTTTGAATAGTAGCTATGATTTAATGGTATTCTTAAGGTATTAAAACCTTAATGATTATTTTTTATATTTATATTTTCATTTATTTGAGATGATGTTTGGATCAAGTTTTATTATGACATGAATGTGATT
The DNA here is from genome assembly GCA_028749045.1 of Cupressus sempervirens. NCBI lineage: Eukaryota > Viridiplantae > Streptophyta > Pinopsida > Cupressales > Cupressaceae > Cupressus > Cupressus sempervirens. Next base: position 533,235,205 of record CM053791.1, on the reverse strand, counting down.
GTTCTATTGCCGTTCATTTTTTACATACATTAAGAAAATAGGAAAGAGGATTCTATATGCTTTTCAAGATTTTTTGACGTACTAAATAGTTTTAATTTTTTTATATTAATTTATATAGTAAGTCCTTTTCCTATAACTAGGGTTTTATATAATTTTTATCATAAAATAATCCATGCAAAAAGTGAGATGATTGAGATGATTGAACATAATGATTAGAGGCTGGTCCTATTATTTTTTTCAAAAATTACTCTTAGAATTAGAATTGATCTCTTCTTTTATTGATATCAAAATCGATTTTGATATGATTGTAAGTGTCAACTAGATCTATGGAGACATATGGGCGCCTGTAAATTATGGTAAATGATTGAATATAATCTCTATGATTAAATAGAGATTTAGACAAAAAAAATGAATGAATGGCCAATATTGAATAACAAATGTTATAATAAATTGATTTTTTAAGGATCATAAGAATAATAGGGACTCCTGTCAAACCTTACTTGTTTCACTTAGACTGTAAATATAAATTAAAATAATTGGAGTCATATATATATATTTCATTTTTCAAATGGCTAAAAAGACTTTATAGTTCCCCACATAAAGTTGAGTTCATTAACTTTTGATTTTTATAACTAAGATTTTAGAAGTGCATATCACCATTTTTTGCCAACTTATTAAAAAAATTCCAACAAAAAAATGAGATAGTTGAATACAATATTTGGACAATAGACACCTAATGAAGAGGGCTTCCTTCCTCAAGAAACTCAATGAATTAAAAAAAATACTTGATCTTGTAAGTTCAAAATTTTTGGGTTGTCATTTAATAGGTATGGTGTTGGTGGTTGTTGTTGCTGCATGTGTTTGATTCTATCACATCCTGTGAAAAAAGAATTCTATCTATTTGAACTTGTCATTCTACACTTCTGAAAATTCTATTTAGAAATTTCATGTATCTCCCAATATTTGGATGGTAGACACTTAATAAAGAGGGCTTCCTTCCTCAAGAACTTGAATGAATTAAACAAAACATTTATCTTGTCAGTTGAGCCATTTTGGGTTGTCATTTAAAACACATGTTTAGTTATGTTAGTTCTTGTAAAAAAATCACTCAATTCATGTTAATTTTTTGTTAAGAGTTTGGTCCCTCTTCTTCTATTTGAACTTTCCATTCTACACTTCCCAAACTTCTATTTAGAAATTTTATGTAGCTCCTAATATTTGGTTACTAGACACCTAATGAAGAGTGCTTCCTTCCTCGAGAACCTCTATGAATTAAAAAAATAGTTGATCTTGTTAGTTCAAAGGTTTTTGGGTTGTCATTTAATAGGTATTGTATTGGTAGTTGTTGTTGCTCCATGTGTTCTATTATGTCATTCCTCAAAAAAAAATTGTTGACTTGTTGGCTTGGGACATGCATTATGAAAAAAGAAATGAGGATTTTGTACGCTTTTCAACATTCTTTTTGAAGTGTTAAATAGTTTATAATTTCTTATATTAATTTACATAGCAAGTCCTTTTCTTATAACTAGGGTTTTATATATTTGTATCATAAAATATTCCACACTTTTTATGATTGAACATAGTAACAATTTGAGGCTTCTCTTATTATTTTTCAAAAATTACTCCTAGAACTACAGCAGTTGATCTCCTCTTTTATTGATATCAAAATCCATTTTGATATGATTGTAGGTATCAACTAGATCTATGGAGACAAAAGGGCACCTATAAATCATGGTAAAGGGTTGAATATAATCTGTGTTTAAATAAAGATTTGGACAAACTTTTTGAATTAATGGTCAATGTTGAATAATAAATGTTATCATAAACTAGCTTATATATATTTTTCATATATATAAAAAAGCCGAGAGATATCCTTCTTAAGGTACCTATTTTCATAATCTAACTAACTGCAATAAGCACCTCGAAAAGAATATCTCTTTAAACAACTTTCCATACAATTTAGAGATAAATTCATTTTAGCCTCCTATTTCTATATGCATTGTTGATTATATCTAACAAACACAACTTTAATGAAGTCATGCACCTACCGCTTTGAAAGATAACTATTATGAGTTCTCCGCAGATAGAGAGAACCTTTTAAGGAAAAATAAATATTAACTTGAGCTGGACAAACTCCTTTCAATGTAATGGGGAGGAGAGAATCAAATGCTTTAGAATGACAAAATAACAAATGTTTCTTACACTAATTCATTGGATTAAGGGATATTTATAAATATTTTCTTAAAATTTTAGAATCCCTAACCTTCAAATTTGAAGCGGAGTGGTTGATGTTGGAGTTCTGAAGATGGCAATCAAATATCCGGCCTCTATAATGAGACAAAGTTATTCTATAAATTTATAAATCAAGCCAAGGAAAACATTCACAATGTCAGGTGGATGAGAATTTCAAATTTCCTTCAAGCAATGCCATGAATGTTCAAACTATGAAACAAAACTTGTATAAACATTCAAAATAAAAATGTCACATATAATTTTAATCTTTCATTGTACCTAACATGAAAGCCTATTATACTAGAATAAAAAAATGTAAAATCTGCTCACAATAAAGACTTTACATGAACATAAAAGAAATAGGCGATAATAAGAATAATGATTTCATCATAGACACTTCTGTTGATCTATACTAAACTGAATAATCAATATCATTGAAACCCTTCCTTTCCTTTAATTTAAGTTTTCTATTTTCATTTCAATAGAGATCTTCAAAAGAAATTCATCAGGATTTACAAAATAGTGCCTTTGCCTATACAAAATTTACAAATTCATTCTTAATTCTGTACAAACAATTTCATTCTTCATTTTGCACACACAAATTGGGTAGCAAAATCTTTAAGAGTGATTCTGTAGAAACTACGCAAGAAGATCTTGCATTTGAGCCAATTGCTATTTAAGAAAATTGATTTGTCGATTATAATCCTGGGTCTGAAGGAGCGATTCCACCTCCAAATCGTCCAGCTGTGAACACAGCCACTCCTCCGCTTCTTCCGTCTGTAACAATCTCATCCTCACCTTCTCCAAATCCACCATTAAACCGTTGGCTGTCCTCCACTAGCCTTTGCAGTTTGACATTCTCAGATTTGAGTGCCTCTATTTCTGACCTTTCGATCTCTGCACTTTGATCATCAATGGCGATCTTCTTCTTGTATACCGGCAAAATAGAAGGCTGTGAGAAGGAAAAGAAATTCGCAAATGTAGAAGCCATGGTTATCACGATTCAATTTTTTTTTAAATATTGAATTGTTTACAACGAAAGATGTTCCCGTTGTAGAAGCCTCTCGGCTTAATTAGATCAAAATAGATTAGTGATCTAAGTTTTACTTTATCATTTTTTATTAATGTCTTTATCATTTTTTATTAACATTAATATTTTTGTCAAGCTATATTAGTGACCTAGATTTGGTTGAATTTTATATTGTATATCTCATGTTTTCTACTAATTGTTTTTTTTTTTTCATTTTATTCAAGATATATAAGAGTTTATTTTCATTTTTGTTGAGATAAATGTTTGGTTAAAGGAAGATGATTGAGCTGGATTTCTTTGTGTTTCCTAAGATATTGTAGTTCCAATTTTATTCTATTATTTTTCATTTTCTTAATTGAAAAAGTATATCCAACATCAGAGAGACATTTAGCAAGAAACAACCACAGAATAAAAGACCAACCCTCACCAAGATACAAAAAGGGGGGAGGTGCCTTAAATATCTAGGAGCCCTTAACATATTGTACAATTTTGACATGAGTGCTTAATAGAACTTTACCTCCTATAAGACCATCTTAATCAAAAAGAACTAGAGCCTAAGATCTTTGATAACCATGACCCTAAAAAGGATTATCAACAAGTGCTTTTGCTAAGGCAAAAGGCTTTTGCTGAGGCAAAAGGTTTGTTTGCCCATTTTCATTTAATTGGTAGTGGAAATATATTTTGAAAATTTAAATGCATGAGTATGTAAATTGTTGGTGATCACAATGACTTATTTGAAATTACAATATGCATGATTATAACAAGAATGTGATTTAACCATTATACTATGTTACCAATGGCAAAAAAAATGTATAGTAGTTTGTATCTTTTAAGGAAATTTTAGGTTTTTATTATGTAACCTTTGTAGGGTTCTCTCTAAACAACACACTAAGAGATCAACTTAAAATCATACATGATGGCTTCATTCCTATATTTAAGTGTTAAATAAGTAAAATTCTCTTATTTTTTTAAGTTTAATTTTATCTTTAGTCTGGGATGTTTAAAGGTAACCTATACTAAGAACCAATCAAGTCCATAAAAAAGTTAATCAATTTTGACAATTTAACACTTTTACCTTAAAATTAGCTGTTAAGATGTCCTATTTAAATGAGTGTTAACATTGTAAACTATCTTCATTTCACTAGCAGACAGAAACAGAACTAGGGCAAAGAGCGAAATAGAAAAATGGAAAGCATGGGCAATGATGAGATGAGAACCAAACCAAGAAAACTCTATCAGCGTCTGAGTCCTGAACAGACTCAGTATTTGGAAAGGTCATTTGTTTCATCCGCCCCTTTCAATCATTTCCTATGCTAACAATTTTTTTTGAAGTATGCTATAGATTGTCACTTTCATGAGTTCTCTCTTTGTACAGATATTTCAATCAGTGCCCACATCCTACTGAGAAACAGAGGGCTGAACTGAGCAATCAATTGGATCTCACCCGGCAACAAATCAAGTTCTGGTTTCAAAATAGGAGAACTATGATAAAGGTTATCAATCAATGTATTTTTTACTGAACGAATTCATGAACATTTAGATCTACAATGTTAGATCATAGCCTAACTGTATCATTATTGTTTGGAGTTTGGAGCAGGGTCAAGAAAGTCGTAGTGACACCTGCACTCGTCGCCAGGAAAACCAAATGCTCCGCGATGACAACATGTTACTTCACCATACACTTACCAATGCTAAACGTGAAACATGTATAGGACGTCAGGGTGTGGACAGATGATTTCAAACATAAACCATTATCAGCAGGAGAATCAGATCTTAAGACAAGAGGTATGGTATGGTGCAATTAGAGTTTTGGATGGTGTGATTTGAAATATTGAATAATTTTTTGTTTCATTGATAGAACATATAATTTGATTCAAACTATTTAGTTCAGAATATGTTCCAATAGATTGTGCGCAAAATATATATACCCATTCATTCCCACTTTGAACCCTTTTCCAGATCTACCACAATAACGGATACTCCTTGATTGGCCACATTTCATCTTCGCAACTTATTGCAACTATGTATACTCCCTGATCCATCTTATAAAAGTCTCAGAATATCAATTACAATGCATATCAATCACTTTGTGGACGCCAATATTAGCTATAAAAAAAATAGATGCACCTTTAAAGATGACTCCGCTAGATAGACTTCGGAACACTCTGAAATATAAGATAAACTTGATCATAGTTCATCCATGCTAAATTCTTTTGATTTTAAGATCTTTCAAATCCTTTATTACGAAAAATGGGGACTGGGTTTTTTTATTATAGATAATATGCTGCAAGAACAAATTACAAAACAAAGTTGATGGCCAGTAATGATGATATCTTTAACCGCCACTGATCAATGAAATTTCGTGTTATAGCATAGCCGCAATAGATCAATCTCAAATTATTATGTAATGTGATCTCTGTAGAATAATAAGATTACACTTTTGTTTCGTAGATTGAAACATTGCTGCTAATTGCGTGTGGCTATGTAGGATAGAGCACAATTAATTTTATTGGAACTATAATGTGTACCAGAAATTAATTTTTCTTAAGAATTAATTTCATAATAGATCATATAGTGTGACAATGTAAAATGATTTTAAACATTTACTTAAATTTTAAGTTATTTCTATAGATTTTTGAATTTGATTGTATGTATGTTTTTAAGCATCCATTTTTTAGATCACATTTTCTAATCTATCATGAGGGTGAAGCAAAACAAAAGATAAATAATAGAAACTGGATCTCTTGCTTCATTTCACCTTGATGATGGATAAAAAAACATACACAAAATCGAATCCAGAAATTTATAAAAACAATTATAACGAAATGTAGAAACTTATATCTCTCGTCGCTTAAGTTGTTTAATCCAAATCAACCATTTTGTAATGTGATAAGATTATCATGTTTTTATTTTGCAGATTGAAAATGCAACTGCTATCGCCCGCGCCTATCTTGGGAGACCCTCAGGAAGTGGCAGCCATTGAAGGACAGCCACACTCAAATTCGGATCCAGATCTTTGAAATAAAAGGGCTTCAGATTTTATGGACGGGCACAACTTGCAGAAGCATTTCTTTACTTCATATTTTTTCAGATGAAAGGAGGCATTCTTTTTTCAAACTGTGTTTGCAAGCACTCACTAGCATTGGTGTTTTAGTTGCTTTTCCATATGGAAATCATTTGTTCATATTCCTTTCTAACTGCATTTGCAAGCAGTCATTAGCACTGCCATTTCAGTTGTCTTTCCATTAAAATTATTTCACTTTGGGTCGTAGTCTGAATTCTAAAATTTTGGAGCATAGAAATCAGCTGGATTCTCATATTTTGGCTTTACTCTCAATTAACTTTCATTTCCAGTGGGTGGAGTATATCATTCATCTTGAATATAATAAATTTATGTCTTGCAATTTAGCTCATTAGTTTTTCCCTTTTTTCAATTTATCAACGGGAAACAAGCGGAATATGCATATGTAAATTTGATGCACCGAATCGAAATTAGAATATGAAATAAAATAGGAATATATATTCTAATTTTGGCCAAAAAATGAGGTGAATTGGAATACGTATTCCTATTCCAGTTTTATTTATTTTAGAAAATATAAATTTTAGGTCCGCAAATTTCCCATCAAATTCTGGCTGAACCAAACAGAGAATAGGAATATGTACCCCCATTGTCTATTTCAGAATAAGTATTCTAGAATTCCCATAGCCAAACAACCCGTTACATATAAATAATTGAATTCTAAAATCAACTACTTTTATTCTTTTACATAGAAACAATATCTTGTAAAACAAGGGAAGAAAAGGATAAACAAAATGCTCTTCCGCTCTATTTCTCCTATACTACGCCCCACACTTATATAAGACGATGGGAAATCAAATTTCATCTGGAGGAGCTTGATTCATAATGAAGTACACTCTTCAATCAAGAACTCTTGGTCCGACATTGGCCCATCACCACATTTTCCTTTCATGGTGGGACAACTTCTAAATTTTCACTGTCAAAGGTGGACCAATATAGCATTGAGTACTACAAGAGTAGAAAGGGGCCCACTTGAATTTTAATTTATCTCCAATTGTACTCTGTACTAGCTATATACATATTATATATTTATATAATATATATATATAGAGAAAGCCGAGAGATATCAAGGCTTTAATTTATAAATATGAGTTTTTTTTTTGTGTAAATTAAAGCCTCGATATATCTCAACTTTCTCTATATATATTATATAAATATATAATATGTATATAGCTAGTAGCATCTGTCGGGGATGTTAAAAAAGTAGGATTCTAATATTTATTATATAATATAATATTACTACATAAATTTTATAATATGAACTTGTATAATTGTATTATGTAAAAGACAATTTTTTTTAATTTGACAAATAGGTTTAATTTAATGTATGTTTGGGGTTGTAGTTGTTTAGTTTAATACTAAACAAATGTAAATGTTTCTTCATCCCAATTCTCTCTCTCTCTCTCTCTCTCTCTCTCTCTCTCTCTCTCTCTCTCACACACACACACACACACACACACACACACAATATTTTTCCCATATCTATTTCATGTCTCTCACCTTGTCCCAATTCTATCTTATCTATGTCCTATAGTTACTTACTATCTCTCCTTATCTTCCACTCACTCTTTCTCTTGCTCCCTCTTTTCACCACATCTTCCCTATCTCTATTTGTTATACATACAAATCTATACCCTGCTTATTAGTATCTTTTATAGTCCTCCCCTCTCTCTCTAACACTTCTCCCTACTCTCAAGATTTTTTTTCTATTTAGCTTCTTTATCTACCTAATTTCTCTTACCTTGCACCCATTCTATCTTATCTACCAATTCTCTAATAATTAATCAAATCCCTTCTCTTGCCATATTTTTCCCCTATTTTTCTTCTTTATCTACCTCATGTCTCTCATCTTGTCCCCATTATGTCTTATCTACCACCTATAGTCACTCAGTCTATCTCTTTACCTTCCATGCACTCTTTCTCTTTCTTCCACCTGTTACCATATCTTCCCCATCTATATCTCTTATATGTACACATCTATATCCCCCTAATTCTCTCATGTACAGTCTCTCCCTAGTCTCTCTCTCACCATATTTTCCCCTTACTTATCTCCTTTAACTACCTCATTATATCTTATCTACCACCTATAATTACTCACTATATCTCTTTATCATCAACTCACTTCTTTTCTCACTCCCTCTTTTCACCACATCTTCGTCATCTCTATTTCTTGTACATATGCATCTATATCCTTTAATTAATCTCTTTTATAGCCCTCCCCCCCTCTTTCTAACACTTCTCCCTACTCTCAAGATATTTCCTTCTTTATCTACCTAATTTCTCTTACCTTGTCCCCATTCTATCTTATCTATCGCTTCTCTAATAATTAATCAGATCCCTTCTCTCGCCATATTTTTCTGCTATTTTTCTTCTTTATCTACCACCTATAGTCACTCATTCTATCTCCTTACCTTCCATTCACTCTTTCTCTTTCTCACACCTATTACCATATCTTCTCCATCTATATCTCTTATATGTATACATCTAAGAGATATCCCTAATTATGATTCTCAAGGTCCATCTCCTCTCTCTCCCACTCCCCTGAATCTTTGATTCCATTCCTAATTACTCTCTCTCTCTCTCTCTCTCTCTCTCTCTCTCTCTCTCTCTCTCTCTCTCTCTCTCTCTCTCTCTCTCTCTCTCTCTCTCCTCATGTCTCTCCGTATCTTTCTCTTTACTCTCCCTATGACATATGCCTATAATGATAAAAGATCCACTCTCTCTATATTACGCACACACAAAAATATTCATATCCCTCTCCTAATAGATCACCCTCTCTAATCTTATATAATAATATTTCACCTATTGCTCAATATTGAACCTATTTTTTGATTTATTTATTACAATAATTTCAATTTACTTCATATACGTATTTATATTTAATTATAATCTAGTTTAATGATTAAAATATTTTTAAAAAAATTGTTTATCTAAATATATGATTCAATATATCCAATTGATTTAATGTTACTAAGTAATGTTTTTTGTAGATATTAGTGTGATTGGAAACCTTGAAGCAAAAATTAGAATACAATCAACCCAAAAAATAGAACAAAGAATAATAAAAAAATTTTAGCAATGAGGTTAAATAAATAAATAAATATTTTTATTTAAAAAATTGATTCTAGATCTTGTTATGTTAACAAACAATCATTTACAATAATAAAAAATGAATTATAACTTATAAAACACATATATTATAGACAAGGGCTACAATTTGCAATTTAAAGGAATAAGGGAAAACATATTTATGGAAAAACCATATTGTACTGAATAATATTAAATTCTATAGTAGTTTATATAATATGAATACATTTGTTATGCATGAATAAAATCATATCTTTTTATCAATAATAACTAATTTGTTTGATGTAAAGACCTTATAAAATAATCACTTATGAGATAAGTATTGTGACCTTCATTTTCTTCATGATCAGCTTTGACTTCTTCCAAAACATCTAGAAAAATAGTTATTCTATTAAATGTCTCCCTTACTTTTTCTATAACATTTCTCATTCTTAAAATTTCATTATCTGAGATGAAATCAATTCCTACTGCTGCATTTTCAAAATGTAGAAGCAATTTATAACAACTCTCCAATGTAGATTTCTCACATTTATCAATAACAGTTTGAGGGGATCCATCAGAGTTCACTGAGCCCACTAGACTTGGCATAATGATTTCAGACTCATTGTCAAAATGGTCCATTGTATTAATATTATATCCTGGAAAAAACATAAAAGGTTATAAATTAAAATTTATTACATGTAATTTATCATATATGGATGCCTTAAAAAATATAGATCATGTACACATAAGAAATTATAATTTGCAATAAATTAAAATTGTTATATTCATTTTTAATTTAAACAAAAATTAAACTTATCATACAGAAGTATAATACATTAATATTCTTAATTGTTTCTTATACATTGTAGAGTGCATGTGGTCATCTAAAAGTATAAATATATCTCATAAAAAATCTAAAATCTTTAATTTTGAATTGTAATTATCAAAATGTGTTAATAAAAAATGAGATATATTAAATAATTAGAAATATATATATATATATATATATATATATATATATATATATATATATATATATATATATTTTAATATGAGTTACAACAAAAGTAAATGCAAATATGAATGACAATTTTTCCCATTTGAAATTGTTTGATTTAATACTGAAATCATTGTGGAATTATTTTAATAGATAGGATATTGAAATTGATTACAATAGTATCAAGAATCAATCATTTGAATCCGAATCACTAGATTCATTATAGTGAATCATGTTTCTTTGAAGTAAGTCATGTATATCTGGATCCAACACATCAAACCAGTATAGGTGCTTGAAGGTTCTTCGTCTCATATATGAAGTACCATTATTTGAATGCCTCGGTATAGAAAATTCACAGATTGATTGTGTCCATGTAGGTATATTTTCTATTACAGTTTTTGTTGTTCTTTCATGAAACGAAAGATTCAAAAAGACTCCATGAGGCCCCCATTTGTCAAACACATGCAAATTCCAAGGTGTGTCATGTAATCCAGCAAATTGTATACGAAAAATTTGGCCATGATAGTGAAATTTCTCTAGACCTTGAGTACTAATTTGCGGACCTTGAAGCATTGTTTTCAACCAATAAGAACCATTTTCATGTAAATTTGTGGGGTAAGGAGCTTGTTCTAAGTAGATCTCTACAAGAACAAAGTACAATTTGCTGGGATTGCACTCCTCGCAACAAACCAATTCTTCAAAAATAGGATCTCTATAGAAATGGTTGAAATTTCGAAGAGCTGGAGGATAAAATCTAAGAAAACCTGCTTCCAGAGGATTTCTTTTTGAAGATAAATATTTTTCTCTTTCTTTACTATGAATTCTTTTAAGATCAACATACTCGTAGAAATCATCAGTTCTAATTGTTCTTTTCCTTAACATTTTTTTTTTGAAATATCTGAAAGACAGGAAACAAAAGAAAATTGACTGTGTAAAAGATAATGAAATCTAAAGAAAATATTCATTAAAAACCTAAAAGAGTATTGTCAAGTGGAATAATTAAACATAAATAATTCAAAATATGTTCTTTTAAAAAATATTATAATTTGCAATTTAATTGGTACCAATATCAAAGAAGGATAGAATATTTTTTTCAGCCCTTCAAAGAAAATGAACATATAACATCTCAATAAATGATCCATATTATATTCATACAAAAGCTATTTACAAATGATTTTACAAATATAGAGAGTGAACCATATTATATATTCATAAGGAGATATTACAATGTGTTAATATAGTTAGATAGCCACAAATATAACATTGACGTGGAATAACTAAATAGAAATAATTGAAAATATGTTCTTTTAAAAAACATTATAATTTTTAATTTAACTGGCACCAATATCAAAGAATGATAGAATAATTTTTTCTAGTCCTTCCAAGAAAAAGAACACATATAACATCTCAGCAAATGATCCAAATTATATATTCATAGAAGAACTATTTACAAACAATTTTACAATCCCATTACAATAAGAAAAAAGGTACCTATTGCAGTTGAAGGTACTATAATATTAAAGAAAAATGTTTTATGACATATTTTCTATTTCTCTAAGCCTTATTTCTTCTACTTTTCTTCTTTCAATTTGTTTTCCCTTTTGCATTTTCTCATAGTGATCATAGGAAAATGGTGGCATTATCCTCAATCCTTGTAATGATTTTACACGAGAAATCACAACAAATGTCATTCCTATTCTCTCTATTGGACCTATATCAATTGTTTCTTTTTCAAGTGTTAGACCTTGAGATTTGTGTATTGTCAATGCCCAAGCCAATCGCAAAGGTATTTGAGTTGTACAACCTCTTTGTACTGGACATATTGGAACTAATTTTGAATTTTCTTCATTGAATGGGAATCCAGAGTAACTGTCAAATTTCACCAGTACATACAAGGGTAATTCTGGTGGCATGGTTTGTGGCTTGTACACAATATCATGAACAAAACCTAGAGCACCATTTACTTGACGCAAATATGTTTCAGGGCATGGTCGAGAAATTTTTTATCTATTTAGAATGTACAATCTCTTAACTCAAAAATTCTCATCGATTGTATTGTAACTTCCTTAGAGAAAGAATTTCTAAACTTGACATTTACCTGAGAGGCTGTTTTAATATGGCCCATTATTTTCATCTAACTAAAGCCTCTTTCATCAAGAACTGACTTTGAAAGTCTCGCATCATTATGAATAGTATTTTGTTTATGATTAATATTCCAAATTTTCTGAGTCTTTTAAACGTAATATTTAAAATATTAAATTTTAAAATTGTTTGTTCTATTTATAGTATTGAGATTTTGATATTTTGAATTAATTATTATATAAATGTTTTTTTGATCTCTATCATAGTTTTAGGCTTCAAACTCTAGAAAATCGTGAAACTGAGTGAATTCCTTGTTTTATTCACTAGACTTATTGTAAGTTTACGGATGCTCGAAATTGCTAAGCTTACTAATCCCTTTCGATCTTAACAGATTCATTTAGAGTTGTGACTAAAAAATGAGGGAATTTGAAATCCGTTGTTAAGATTGTAGTTTATTTGTGAATTTATTAAGGATATCAAAATGCATCACTAAAATTTCCATATATTGTATCCTCCATTCATATGGCTCAGTCTATCCTGATCAAGAGAAGAGTGTGCCAAGATACAACAAATTTAAAAGAAATATGCTTTTGATTCCAATTACAAAGTGAAAGGAGACTACCGATGATAAAGAAGTCATTCAAGCTCTTTACGATGTTTATGATAATGATGTTGAAAATATAGAGTTGTTGGTTGGACTAATGAAAGAAAAGAAAATTAAAGGTTATGTAATCAGTGAAACAAAGTTTCTTTGTCTTCTTACTAATGGCAACAAGGTTAATATTTGTCTCTTCTCTTTACTTTTCATTAATCTTTTTTGATATATTTACTTCAATTCAGGCGGCTAAAGGCAGATTGTTTCTTCACCAATTATTTTAACATGGAAGTATACACAAAGGAAGGTTTAAGAAGGGTAAACAGTATAGAGAGTTTCAAAAATATTCTTAATCATCACTTCACAGAAATGGTAGAAAAATGGATGAACTCATCTGGAGCTTTCTCTGTGTGGAATGCAGATCCAAAGCCCAAAAACTACGTGCCCTTATACCTGCGAGTTCTCTAATATCTTTTAGCTAGGGATATCTGTTCCAGCATCAAGAAAATGTATCGAGATTTCTCATATAATTATTCGTTGTAATCTTTAGGGTTATAAAAGAAAGAAAAGATAGAGTATGTAGAGAAGAATATATTTCATATAAATATGTATAGTAGACGATAATATAGATAATTGAAGACTCCAATGGAAGAATGTAGATGCAACATTTTCATCAATCACCACAGAGCCAATGTTCAGTTGAAGTGGGAAAGAGAATACCCAAATCCATAAAGCAAGCAATCCGCATATCCTCTAAACCAAAATGGTAAATAAGACCTTTACGAATGGGAACCAATCCCTTCGAACGAATCATGTTTACAGTTTAAATAAGATAGTGACCTCAGTTCAACACCAAACTATGCTACTCATAGTATGCCTATCAACAATAGACATGGCTGAAAGCATATCACAACACAGTTCACATATGTGGAAGTCAAAATTAACTTGGCTACTTTGCATTAAAATATGAAATAGTAAGGGTAATACATTAATATCAAACACCGTCTCTACCATGGAAAGACAGTGCCATGTTTTCCACCGTTTAAAAAAATTATTTCTTTATTCAGCGCATGCAATTTTATTCATATACGCATAAAAACCGTTCATATATCTTTACTTTCCCCATCGACAAGGACTACATCAAGTCTTGGATTTTACATATTGAAAATCCAATGAGCAGAAGCAAAGAATTTCATCACAGAGGTAGCATTATGACTGAAATAGATGTGGAGTTTCAAGAAATAAGAGGATTTGTACATTTGGGTTCCCAGTTTAACAAGGAGCAATTAAGCCCAAGATTGGTAAATCTCCTTCCTAGGCTGAAGCATTTATTTATTACTAATTAAGAGAGGTTGCCATCGCTAAATGGAAAGAATGTAGAAGAAATGAAAGAGAGCCTCAAATTGTGGGCTCGCTCTGTGGCTTCCACTCTCAATAGATAATGAAAATAAAGTACAATATCCATAAAATAAAGCTGAGTTTCATAGGGTTTTTTATCATAACATTAAAACTCAAAATAGTGTTAGAGAGGGAACCTGGTTTTCTTCAAATCTCTAAATATTTCCAATTCTTTTCTCCAATCTATGTGTAGTTTCGCACTCTGTAATTTTGCATCCACAGACAACATTAAAAAATGATTGAATAACATTATAACTCTAAATATAATTACATTAAAAAATATTGTTGACAAGCACAGGGAACCTGGTTTCCTTCCAATCTTTGAATCTTTCGAGAATGTGTGAAATCTGATGTTGATAGAGGTTTTTTGTTTTGTGAAAGACAAATAGAAAACTGTTAAAGAATCATCAATGAAACACTCAGTAGTAGAAATTCGTTACTATTTAGTTATATGAGATCCGTTATATAACGTTGTTAACATATCTATTGTCTTTAATCAAAAATAAAATATGTTTAACACTATTGCACCTATTTAAGATTATTGCCTGAATTTCACAGATTTTCGATCCTTCACCAATTTCCGCTCCTTCACAGATTCAAGTCTTTTATGTGACTGAAGAGCCTCTCGGCTAATAATAAATAGTTAAATAAAATTAATAATCAAATAGAACAGTATTATCAAAAATAATATTATAATTATAAATAAAAACATGATAAAATAATAAATATAATTTATACATTTATAATCATTGTACTAAATATATTTTTAATTAATTTAATCATTTTTAATATTTATTAATTATTTAAGAAATAATATTTAACTTTCATTGGAATGTAGAGATTATTGCTTTTTTTGAATATTATAAATATTAGATAATTCTAAACATTAAGTTATTATTATATTTCTTAGATTTAAATGATTATGAATAACCTTTCAAAAATTTATTTGTTCTTAGTTTTACTGTTCTTATAAGATAATAATTTATAACAGGTTGTTACATCAAATGGAATTAGATTCATGGTTATAAGAGAATATTCAATATTCATTAGAGGAATTAGATTCACACTTATAAGAAAATTGTGTATATTTTCCAACATCTAATGTCAAGATGATCTATTAATGCCATGGGATTGAATTAATTCATCATAACATTGATTCAAATTTGATAATAGATTATGAATGGCATGCATACTAGTCTAACAAGAATTATTAGATTGATAAAAACTAGTACATACAAGTGAACATAATCATCAATACAATAGTGAAAAAGAACAAGACTTACATTTTAGATTGAATGCACAACAATTTGTTGTAAATAAGAAAAGAATTTGGAGAGCATTCCAAGATTCACACACTTAATACAGGTATAAGTAAGTAAAATTAATTTTCAGTATACATATTTTTCAATGAGTTCATTTGTAACCAGTTGCATACTTCATGAATAAAAGATATGGAAGTAAACTTTTCAATCATCTAAAATCAACATAAATCTTTTGCAAATATGAAGTAAATTAATAGAAAGTTTTGCAATGCTATTAGAAACCTTGGAAAGTGTAAATATCCCTCAACTAAAATGGACATGCCTTTCTAATTCTTGTTTCACATATCCTTATGAATTCATAAATCATTGTGAATACTAAGAATTCTATTATGAATTGATTTATTTTAGGTTTTATCATGTGAATAAGAATCTATACATCTTGTTGAGACTGAATATTCATTTATGATATGTGTATCCTAATGAGCAAGATTGATAGAGATAAAAATAGGGAGGGAAAAAGAGAGTGTAGATAAATTAATCATAATAAAATATCAAATTGGTGATGATGAGAGAGGATGAAGAGATGAAGAGATAGAACGATAATAATAATGAGGTGATAGATAGATTAAAGAGAAATAGAGGTGAAGACGATAAAGGTAAAAAAATGAGAAAGATAGAAATAGGGAGGGAGAAATGAGTATCTCAATGTAATACTTTCATAAATATCTATTTCACTATCGATGTAACCCTTGCACCTCTCAAAAATGCAACTACTAATTAAAGAAAGAACATTTTAAAATACAACTTAAAAAAATGTGACATTCATTTCCCTTTCTAAAATTAACACAAAAATAAATTGGCTTTCCAGTATTGCATTGAGAGAAGTGATGAACGTATGATTTTTTGGAGAATGTGGAGAAGCGCTAGCTGCCGACTGGGCTAGGGTTCTTCCCCTAGCCTGTTCTTGTTGTTTGATCTTTACTATTTTTTCCTATTCTGTTTGGATTGCTAGCTATTGGACATAGTTTGTGTGGGTGTTTTTGTTAATCTTCTGCAGTCAATTTTGGATTGGGCTTTTTATTATTTGCATGGTAGGGCCTGGTATTTCTTCTGCATTGGTGAGAATAGATGGTTCTTCTCCAACTACGCATACAATGCGATCTGAATCATTTAATTTAGGGGAGAGCTCCAAGTTGAAAAAAGTTAATGGTTGTTTCCGCGTAGCCATGATCGCCATGTTCTGGTTATTCCTCCAATGGCTGTAATGGAGGACATTGAATATTGGACCAAGCATGCTTTGATATGCAAATTTCTTGGAATTCGGATTTCCCTATCCGCTCTTGAGGCATGGATCCGCTGCTCATGGCAGGTGGAAGGCGATATGGAGATTATGTTGGTAGGGAATAGTTTTTTTTTGTTGTATTCTCTTGCATGTCTGATCATGATCATGTTTTTGAAGGAGGTCCTTATTTTTACAACCATGTGGGGTTATTTGTCAAACCCTGGCATTCAAGATTTAATTTTGCTGAGGATCTCCCTTCAACAGTGCTAGTTTGGGTTCGCTTGCCTCGCCTTCCCCTGGAATTTTGGCATGAAGACATCCTTCAACAAATTGCTGCTTTGTTGGGGAAGTTGACTGCGATCGCACATCAATCCCTCGATAAAAAGGTTATTTCTTATGCTAGAATTTGTGTTGAAATTAATTTGAATAACCCATTATCAGATTGTTTGGAAATTTGTCTTGGGGCTTCTTCTTGGGTGCAGTAGTTAGATTATGAATCCCTCCCTTTTCGCTGCTAGATTTTTCATGAGTATGGTCATTTATAGCATCAGTGCCCCCGTAACTTGACTTCCAAAGGAGTGGATGGTTCTATAGCTGGCAATGCTGGTGGTTTGGCAGATACTACAGGGAAAGGACAATCTCAGATGGCTAATACTACCAAGGGGATGAATCCGTAAGATGCTACAGGTAAGGGTAAGGCTCAAATGCAGGATAAGGATGGATTTACCCCTGTTCGCCCAGGAGCTAAGGGACGTGGTCAAAAGAGGCCTTTGAAAGAAAGATTATCTGATTCAGGTTTTAACTACTTTGAGGTGCGGGATAGTATGGTTTTAGAGGAGGGTATTCCTCCTCCTATCTTGTCTGATCCAGTTTTCCTAGATGAGGGATCTGTTCCTAATGACGCTTGTGGGGCATCCTAAGTTGTAGTATACTAGAATTGTGAGGTCCCTATAGCTCCTGTGACAGAGCCTTTGGTGACTCCTGTGGTCTTGGAGGATAATGATGTTGTTCTGGCTGACTTGGTTAAGGATGTACTACCATCAAGTAAGGGCAAGGGATCTCCTCTCCCCTTGGGGTTGATGCCTCGACCCTTTAAGTGGGTTTCTTTTACTCCCCCTCTAAGGAGTGGGTGCAAAATAGACCAAGAGAAGATTAAACTCATAGGAGATATATTGATTGAGTCTGGTTCAGTGAAACCTTTGGATTCTCATTTTCCCAATTCTACCCAATGATGATTATTCTCTCATGGAATGTTAGGGGGTTGAATAGCATCCCTAGACAAAAGGCTATTCATAACTTGGTGGTTGATCATAGTCCTGATGTTTTTTGTATCCAAGAGACTAAGCTCTCTGTGGAGTCTATGGTCCAACATGCCTCTAGTATTTGGTCTCGTGGCCAATGCCAGTGTGTTGGGGCAACAGGCAGTGTTGGTGGTTTAGCTATATTTTGGGATTCTCAAAAAAATTCTCCCCTTGGCTGGGTGTCTTCTTGCTCAGCTCTCTCTATGGTAGCTTCTGCTCTAGACTTAGGAGTGGTAATCATGGTTACTAATGTCTATGCACCTATTGATCTTTCGGTAAAGGAGGAACTTTGGGAACATATTCAATATGTTAGAAATTGTCACCCTTATCATCCTTGGGTGTTAGTAGGGGACTTCAATTCAGTTTTAAGTCTGGAGGAGAAACATGGTGGTTTGGGTAGATTGGGGCCTTCTTCTGCTCTTCTTCAGCAACACATATCTCTTTTGCATCTCTCTAATGTTAAGCCTTCTAATGGTCTCTATACTTGGAATAATCACAGGACTAGTGTTGCTACTATCTTAGAACATCTGGATAGATTTCTTGTTTCTTGCTTCTGGGTTAGTGGTACCCTTACTATCTCTTCGGAAATCCTTGATTAGAGGGGTTCAGATCATTGGCCAATCAAATTTTTTGCTATAGGGGCTTGTGTTCTGAAGCATCCTCCTTTTAAGTTCTAGTTGATGTGGCTTCGTGACTCCTCTCTTCGTGATTTTGTTTTCTGTTGGTGGAAAGATGGTGCTCCTACATATGGTACTGCAATATTCTCATTTTCTAAAAGGCTTCAATATGTTAAAAGGCAGCTCAGGATATGGAATAGGCAATGCTTTGGGAACCTTCACTTTATGAAGAGGCTTGCTCAAGAAGATCTTGATGTCATCACAAGGGAGATTAGAGATCAAGGTTTCTCAGAGGATCTTGGCAAGGTTGAATCCCTTGCTTCTAGAGCTCTAGAAGAATGGGAACTTTGAGAGGAAATTTTTTGGAAGCAAAAGGCTACTTGGTACTTCTCTACCCTCTTCTCTGAGGACTCTCCTCCTACTAATAATGAAGAAAATATTATTTTGTCTTGTATTCCTTCCCTTATCACTCAGGAAATGAATGATTATCTCATGCATCCAATCTCTTTGGAAGAGCTAGAGGAGGTGGTCTTTGGCATGCCTAAGGGGAAGGCTCTTGGTCTTGATGGATTTCCAGTTGAATTCTTTCAAGAATTTTTAGACATAATTAATCATGATTTTTTGGAGGTGGTTAAGGAATCCTATGCTAGCAAGCAGATGCTTTGAGCTTTGAACTCTACATTCTTGACTCTTATTCCTAAGAGAGAGGGTGCTAATCAATTGGATTTTTTTAGACCAATTTCCTCATGTAATGTGGTTTACAAAGTTATTACTAAGTTAATTGTTGAGAGAATGAAAAGGTGGCTTCCCATTATTATCTCAGGAGAACAAGGTGGTTTTGTTGCTGGCAGACAAATTTTGGATGGGGTGGTTATTGCTACTCAGGCTATTCACTCTATGGCTACTTCAAGGGAGAGAGCAATGTTTGTTAAGTTGGATATGGCTAAGCCCTACGATAGAGTTAAATGGAGTTTCCTAAGGAGTATTCTTCTTTCTTTTGGATTTAGCTCTGACTGGGTGAGTTGGACTATGAGTTGTGTTACTTTTGCCTCTTTTTTTGTTCTTATTAATGGTCAACCTTCTCAACTATTTGGTGCTTCTAGAGGCCTCCGCCAGGGTGACCCTTTCTCCCCATATCTATTCATCATCAAGGCTGAAGGCTTGGGCAGATTCATTAAGTATCAGGTGTCCCAGAATTCTATTCAAGTCTGGCGGTGGGGTAATGGCTTACCTTCTCTTTCCCATCTTCAATTTGTTGATGATTTTGCTCTTGCGGGTCTTGCTAGGATCAAGGAAGCTGAAGCCTTTCAACATGCTTTGGATGTTTATTTGGAAGCTTCAGGCCAGAAAGTTAATGAGCACAAATCTTCCATTTACTTTTTTAACACTCCTAATTCTATTCACCACAGGATTGTTGGTATCCTACGGTTTCAAATTGGGTCACTTCCTTTGACTTATCTTCGCATTCCTATTGCTGTTTCTAGGCAGCCACGTCTCTTCTAGAAAAATTTGATTACCAAGCTTCAGGATAAGATAAATCATTGGACTCGTAGATGGCTTTCTACTACTGCCCAAGTTACTCTTCTTCAAGCTGTTATCCAAGCTCCCCCTACTTATAGAAGCATGGTTCAGGCTGCTCCTATTTACTTTCTGAAGAAGTTTGATGCTCTTTCTTGGAAATTCCTTTGGAGTGGTAATTTGTGTAGTACTAAATGGAGCTTGGTTAGTTGGGCAACTATTTGTAGGCCTAAAAAGGAGGGTGGTCTTGGTCTTTGATCTGCTCTCTTGAGTAGTCAAGCTTTGGCTACTAAATTTTATTGGTGATGGTGCTCTAGAAAACATCAACTTTGGGCTCGTATTATCACTCATAAATATTTTCATGGTGCTGATCCTTGCTTTGTTTTTGCACTTCCTCTTGAAAGTCGTGGCTCAATGGTTTGGCATACTTTGAAGACAAGTGTGATGTTGGTGAAGAGGGGTCTGTTCTGGATATGTAAAGGAGGTTCTTAGGCTTTGTTTTGGTATGATGCTTGGGATGGATTCCCATGCATTTTATCCATGTATCCTCATCTTCAGTCTTGTTGTGACTCTTTTCTTGTTGCTGGATGGGATAAAGTGGCTCATTACAAGACTCCTTATCAATTGGGACCTGCTGTTGGTTATAGATGGAAGCATTCTTCTGATTGGCCTCCTGGAGGTACAGACATGGATCGTCAGGAGCTTTCTCAAATTTTGGCCTCTAGAGAGTGCTCCTCTTTACTTAGTCTAGATGTTTTGGCTTGGGGCGGTACCTTGTCTAGTAAATATCATGTCTCTGTTGGGTATCAGGAGATAACTAGACAATTATTTGGGGATGCTGAGATCCCTTGGTGGAAGCAAGTTTGGAATAAAGTTTCTTGGTCCAAGTGCAATTTTTTCATGTGGCCTGTGGCTCACAACTGTTGTCTTACCTGGGATAATATTTGTAAATGTGGATTTCAGGGCCCCTCTTATTATCTTTTGTGTGGTAATGGAGAGGAGTCTGTCTCCCATCTGTTCTTCCATTGCTCCTATTCTACTCAGATATGGCACCTTTGGTGGAGTGCTTGGGGTTGCTCTTGTAGGCATGCTTCCTCTTTGCCTGAGTTCTGGGCCTGCTTGAGTAGTACTCCCTCCAAGTCTTCTTCTCTCCATGCTGCTTAGATTGCTGGCCCATCTTTCATGCTTTGGCATATCTAGTTGGAGAGGAATTGTCACATATTCCAAGATGTTCAACTTGGTGTTTTTCATCTTTGGTGGAAGATATCACGTTCTCTTCAAGAAACTATTCATGTGAAGTGTGAGCTTGAAGGGGATATGGATCTGGTTGATCTTGCTATCTGTAATCGCCTCAATTTTCATCTTCAGGATGGGGCTGCAGCTCAAAGGTTTCCTTCTGTGTCTAGGCACCTTCAGTATCAGAGGAAGGGTCAGGTTAATCGAGATGGGCATTGGACTCCTCCTCCCTGTGGAGTTCTGAAAATTAACACTGATGGTTCTTCCCATGGGAATCATGGCCCTGCTGGTATTGGGGGAGTGGCTCATTGTACTTCTGGGGATGTTAAATTTTTCTTCTCAGTTCATAAGGGTGATTACACTAACAATTTCATGGAAGCTCAGGCTATTTTATATGCTATGGAACAATGTTGCTTGCGAGGATGGAGTAAGATTATCTGTGAGTCTGATTCCCAGGTGGTGGTGAACATGCTTTCTTCACAGGAGCTTGAGGATATTAGTTGGCAGTTGGCCACTGTTGTTAAGCAGATTATTCTCTTCTCTACCTCTTTTCAGTTCATTAGGTTCACGTATATTCCTCATGAATGGAATAGAGCTGTTGATTGTTTAGCCAAATGGGCTTCTAGTCATGATCTGAGTTGGAATATTAGGGATAGTAGGCAACTGCCCTTTGAGATGGTGCAAGAATTTGATGATCTTGTTGCTCAGGATCAAGCTCCTTGTTGAGCTCTCCTTGTTGTATTCCTTTATGTCTTAATAAATTTTTACCCCTCTTTTCTCAACCTTCAGTATTGCATTGAGAAAAAACTGTATTACCTTCAGTCTATGTAGTGCCAATGCACATCAATTATTAAACTCTTCAATCCACAGCTGTCTCAACTGGAAACAGGCCTGTCATTTTTAGTTGTATTAAAAAATGGATCTATTCTTAGTATTTAACCATCTTCGACAAGCTAAGCATTCTGAAAGGAGACTTAATTTGCAGCAAAGAATGTGGAATTATCTGGGCATTGATTTGCAACTGTTGTTGAAAACTGCTCCACAATTCTTGTACACAACAAACATTTAAATAGTGCAATTTCCGCATATGAATCCATGAAGGAAAGTATAATTTGTTGAAACCCCAGTCAATTTTAAGCCATAGTAGACTCATTTCAGCTATAAAATATGTAATTTTTCTTCTGAGGGACAAATCAAAGAAAGAATGCAAACACAATCCTTTTGCTTCCTACATATAATGATTAGGGTTCAACAATTGGCTAGAAAGAATTATTAAAAACATAAATTGCTACGGATTCCCAAAAGCATTCTATAGCTTTAATTGAAAAAAGAGTAAACAAGAAGCACACCATAGATCTTAGAGTTCTAGTCAGTCTAGACATGGGGGACATGGGGACCTTTCTAAGGAAAAGGTGGCTAGATATATTAATTTCCTAAGATTCAATATCCAGGATTAGATTGGTATGTTGAATATTGCTTTAGTTGAAAATGTTTATGAGTATGCTCTAAGGGAAGAAGAGAAGTTGAAGAGAAGACATCGAAAGAACACTCTAAAAAAGATTAAAAATTTGTGAAACATGAACCAAAACCTATTAGACAAAACAACATAATAGATATAGGTACATTTAAGAGTACATCCTACATATGTGGTGAAGAAGGTTACAAATCATTTGAGTTTCGTAATGCTAATAGGAAGGTTGGTGATAGAAGAGTGGCATTTGGGAATGAGAATGTGGATTTAGTGAATGAACCTAAGGTAGATGTGGATAATTTGTTGATTCAAAGAGTACTTCTTAGTAAGAAGACATTGGAACCCTGTCAATCAAGGAATTTGTTCAAGACTCATTGTAAGTCTGGAGTGAAATGTTGGAATTTAATTGTTGATAGAGGTAGTACTATAGAGATGGTTAAGAAATGTGGTTTGAAGAGAGTAAGACATCCTTGTCCTTATAGTATTGGTTAGTTTCAAGATGAGCATGCTTTGGAAGTAGGAGAGCAACGTCTTGTTGATTTTCATATTGGATAGTATGTTGATCAAGTGTTGTGTGATATTGTGGACATGATTAGCTGTCACATACTACTTGGTAGACTTTGGCAGTATGATTGTAGGGTAGTGCATGATTATGTTAAGATTGTGTTTATTGTTGAAAAAGGTGGTAGGAAGCATTCTATGATTCCTTTCTAGAATGTAAAACTTGATAGGAGGAACATGAGTTTTGGTAGCCAATCTGAGTTGAAGGACTCTTGAAGGATTAGAGATCAACATGGAAAACTAACATATGGCACACTAAAGACAGATATGAAGAAGCAAAGTAAGTAGTTTCTTATTGCTAGAAATGAGTTTCAGAAGTGGAACAAAGGAAAGAGCATCTGAGTTGATAATTTGGAGGACATGTATGTGAAGAACTAATTTGGGGTTTATGTGCCACACCTTGAAAGATGTTCTTCCAGTTATTAAGAACATCTTTTCTTTGCAAGTGGGATGTCTAATGTAGGAGCACCGTAGGGTAGTTAGCAATCATGTATGCAAGGGAATAGAGCTTAGATTTGTAGAGTTAAGGTTTATGTAGTTGGGGAGGGGTTTGAGGAAAATTTGAAAACCTTGTCCTAAATATGCATAAGTTTTGCTCCTAGATGGGGCTTCATAAATGTTATAAAGACCTCTAAACCCTAGGCATTCATAGAAGGACTTCCTCCCTAATTTGTGGAGGCAAAGGAAACTAGAATCTCTACTATTATATTCTTCAAGTTGGATAGGGAGTTCTTTAATGTCACTTTCTCCTTTGGATGAGATGTGAAGAACTTTCGTAGATATTTGTAGCTATAATGAATTTGAATTTGGGTTTATAACTTTTTCTTTTTTTTTCTTCTTTTTTTTCCTAAATGAAGGGGCCCAAATGTATTAGTGTGTGCTAAATTAAGATATATGTGTCATTTTAAGGGCTTTTATATTGAATTGGAATTTATAAGGAATTATTGCATAAATTTTGTTGGTTTTAAATTCCCTTTCAAATGAAATTGAGAAGGAATTAGAATAGTCTTATATATTAGCAAATTCTCTTTCAAATGAAATTGAGAAGGAATTGGAACAGTCCTATGTATTAGCATTTGGACTTTTTAAGATTTAGAAGTAACCATATATGGTGTGGGATTTGAAATATACAATGATTATTGATGTCGATAGGAATTCTACAATGGGAGAATAGGGGAGTGAGATGGTGTGAGCATGTTAATGTTAACTTTTATTCTTCTTGGTTAAATTTGACAATCATTGACATGTCAAAAGTTTAAATTTTTTAGATGGTGTGCAAAAAGGGTATAAGTGGACACCTTTTTCCTCAAATCAGGTAAACCTAATGTGGGAAGAACCATTTGAGTGCACTCGGAAAAAATTGTAAAAAATAAACATTGTAGTACTTTGAATCTAGTTTCTAAACTACTAAGGTATTTTAAAAATGGATAAGATTAAGAGGTTCAAACCCTGTGTGCATGGAAAACTGTTCTTATTTTTTGCTGAAAAATATAATATAGTTGTTTCCATGTGCTCTACAAAATGTATAATTATATTTAACGTTTCTTAAAAAGGGACTATCATGACACTAATAATGAAAGATGACAAAATCATTATGCATAGTAAAGAAAATTAGTCATATTAGTTATGACATGATCGTGTTTTGAGTATGTAAAAACATGATCACATTATGGCTTGGTGCACTTACCCTTCAATCATATATATTATATAGGCTAGTAGTTGTATTCATTTTGCACCATTAGTGAACTAGTTTAACATTTATTGACCCATCATTATGAAAAAAATTTTGGTTAATCAAATATTTATAAAATTTATATATTAATTTATTAATTGTAATTATTAGTTAAACTATTTATCTCAATGATGATCAGTTCATTTGATTTATGTGGAGACATGTCTATATTGATTTTTAAAATAATTATGAAGTTTTATTAATATTTAATATTTCTACCATTTTAATGAAATTATCTATAAATTTACTTACTTTTATATATTATGATATAGTTAACTACATATTAAAACTAGATTAGTTTATTTCAAATACTTACTTTCCCTCATTTTTTTCAAAATCATATAATGCATACCATTTAAATTATTATTATCTTTGTTAACCTTCAATATATGTGTAATTTGTTTCTTGATTGAAAATAATAATTAAACATACCCTAAATTTGAACAGGACTAATTTTTTATGTTCCTTAAATAAAATAAATGACAGGTCATGTTTGATTAGTGGCTATGATATAATTGTATTCTCTAAGGTATTAAAATCTTAATATTTATTTTTGTCATTTATATTTTCAGTTATCTGAGTTAATGTTCGGGTCAAGCTTTATGACATGAATGTGATTATTCTCTTTTTATTGTAGCATCAATGATTGTTTTGTTAATTTTAACTAAGATAAATATTGGCTCAAGGTAGATCAGTGACCTAAATTTATATTTTATCATTTTAATTGACATTGATATTTTTGTCAAGCTATATTAGTGACCTCAAATTGGTTGTATTTTATATTGTATACCTCATGTTTTCTACTAATTTTTCTTTTCATTTTATTCAAGATATGCATGATGGTTTACTTTCATTTTAGTTGAGATAAATGTTTGGTTAAAGATAGATGATCTAACTAGATTTGTTAGTATTCTCTAAGACATTGTAGTTCCAAGTTTATTATATTAATTCTCACTTCATTTAATAGGTAGTATAAAAATATTTTGAAATTTAAATGCATGAGTATGCACATTCTTGGTGATCACAATGACTTATTTTAAATTATAATATACATGATTATATCAAGCACATGTAAATTTTGACCCATTTTTTGATGAAAATTCGTCAAAATTTTGACCCATGTTGGTCGAATTTGTGTTTAAATTATGCACCACAATTTTTGTCGTTGAAATTTCAATGAACCCTCGAATTCATCATAATTTCAACCAAGTATTTGGTCAAAATGGGCTACATTTGGTGGGAGCATTATTTGTAGACTTTGGTCAAAATTTTGACCAATGGTCGTCAAAAGTTCCACCAAACAATGGTCAAACTATTGGTCTAATTTTTGATCAATCTTGGTTGAAATCACCACAAAAAAATGGTTCAACTAACCAATATTAGCCAAAATGACCACCAAAGTGTGGTTGAAAGTTTGACCAATTTTGGTCTATCAACGACGAGGATGCCATACTCACAACTAAAGCATTGGTCAAAATTTCAACAAATATTAGTCCAAATGGCCACCAAAGTGTGGTTGAATGTTTGACCAATTCTAGTCTATCAATAACTAGGATGCCATACTTATGACCAAATCATTGGTTAAAATTTTGACCAATACTTGGTGGAAATGTCGATCAAGATTAGTCAAAATTTTGACCAATCTAGTTTCTTTAAATAAAAAATTAGTGCGAGATAAATGTCCAAAGTAATCACTAGCTTGGTTAGTGATTAGTTTGGATATTTATCTTCAGGTCTTTGGTGGGTCTACCATAATCTTGAGATGAGATTTCACAAACCTATATTGATGGCACTACAAGTGGCTATAGATGGATGAGGTTCCAATATTGTTGGCATATACAAGTCCAAATGTGATTGTACCTTGATCATTGTCTACATATGGAGTTGGGGGTAGAGTTGTTAATCAAAGATGTGTGATGTTAGGAGTTTTCATTGAGGGAAGTCTCTGATATGACAACATTCCTTCTAAAAATATAAACAAGCATTAGAATTTTTGATATATATTATCCATTGAATGGACCCAAAAATGGGGCTTAAAATCTTGATGGAGTCAAGAAGTAGTTGGGTTAAATCCATTTCAATATAGACTATAGGGTGAGATTTCAATCTAGGCCATTTGTTAGAGTTAGTGCTGCACCAAATGACTCCCTATATGTGAAACAAAATTATGAAGAAAGGGGTGAAATTTTGGTTTAAGTAGTGGTAAATACACCCGCATGAGATATTTAATTTACAAACTCCTATTTGGAAATTGTGACAAGTTTTTGAAGATAACAAATCTGGCCACAAATCATACCTATATTGTTGACTATTTGTAAATATTAAATCAACAAAAACATCATAAGATCTGTATTAGGCTACTACTAGGGTAAATACACCAAGTTGTGGTGCCAAAAAGGGGGTATAAGTGGACAACTTTTTTGTTTTCTGAAATCAGCAATTTTTGAACTTCAACAAGAATTTGAAGATAGTTACACTCAAAAATTTAAGATATGACAAAAACAAAAGTAGTAGTCCTTTGAATCTAGTTTCTAAACTACTAATTATTTTTCAAAATGGTTTATTTTTAGGTCCCCAAAAAAGAGGGCCATAGAAAGTGGTGCTACTTATTCCAAAAAAACATAACATTATACAAAGTGTGGCCCCACTAAACTTTTAACTTTTTTTTGAAATTCTTTAATCACTCTGGTCAAAAGTTACCTAACACTATGTAGTTTATCCCAAAAATTTTGGGTAATTTTATAATGTGTATTTTTTTAATGAATTTTTTAATTAGACACATCCCAAAAACATGAAATATCTGTGTGCTCTGCCTAGAAATGATTGAAAACTAATCTAAAATTAAAACTTATTTTTTTCAAAGTGTGTAGAATGGACTCTAGTTTCTAAAAAACTAAGTTATCGTAAAATTTGATGAATGAGCTAAACTCTATAGCCCAATTAGTACATGTTGGTTTTTGACAAAAAATGGGCATACATTCAAAAGAAATGATAGTTGAAAGGCTTGAAATAGTTCAAATAAAAAATAAATTATATGGTTATATAGCTAACACAAAAACCTACAATGTCATGTAACTTGATTCTATCAATGCTCAACCACGAGGAAACTTGAAGGAGAGCACACAAGAAAAATCAATCATTTTTGTATGTGTGCAGGAAAACACATCTCAAATGAATTTACAAACTCCAAACCTTTGGGTTGGATCCACAAGGAAAAACCAAGCCTTAGGCTTGGTAGAGTGCCAAGCTTTAAATAGTGCATGCTATAGTGTGAATGCGCTATTTAAATTTTTTTTAAAAAGGAGTCTTAATAGCACATGTGCCCTTTAGTGTGTACACACTTTAGTGCACATGCACTATTAAGACCTAAATAGTGCATAGAGAGGGAAGGAGAGATGTCGAGAGAGAGAGAGAGAGAGAGAGAGAGAGAGAGAGAGAGAGAGAGAGAGAGAGAGAGAGAGAGAGAGAGAGAGATGGGAGAGAGGAGATAGAAAGTAAGGGATGGGAGAGAGAGGAAGCGTGAGAGAGATAATAGGGGTGGCAAAGAAAGAGTATGGGATGGGAGAGAGATTAAGAGTAGGGGATGAGAGAGAGAGAGAGAGAGAGAGAGAGAGAGAGAGAGAGAGAGAGAGAGAGAGAAAGAATAGCTAGTGGGAGAGGGAGTGCAAGAGGTAGAGCGAGAGAGAGAGAGAGAGAGAGAGAGACATGAGGATGGGAGTGTGTGAGAGAGAGAGTAGGGCATGGGAGAGAGTGTGAGAGTGAGAGAGAGAGTAGGGATGGTAGAGAGGGAAAGTAGGGGATGGGAGAGGGGAGAGAGAGTAGGGGATGGGAATAAGAGGAAGTGTGCGTGAGAGAGTAAGGGTGGCAAAGAGAGAGTATGGGTTGGGAGAGAGAGATTGAGAGTAGGGGATGAGAGAGAGATAGAGAGAGAGAGTATACAATGAGAGAGGGAGTGGGAGAGTGAGAGCGAGAGAGAAAGAGGAGGATGGGAGAGTGTGTGTGTGTGAGAGAGAGAGTAGGGGATGGGAGAGGAGAGAGAAGGGGGATGGAAGTGTGTGTGTGTGTGAGAGAGAAAGAGTAGCCTATGAGAGAGAGAGAGAGAGAGAGAGAGAGAGAGAGAGAGAGTAGGTGGTGGGAGAGGGAGAGATAGTGTGTGGGGGATGGGAGTGTGTGTAAGAGAGAGTAGGGCATGGAAGAGAGTGTGAGACAGAGTTGGGGATGGGAGAGATAGAGTGAGAGTAGGGGATGGGAGAGAGACTAGAGAGGGAGAGAAAGAGTGAGAGAGAGAGAGTAGGTGGTGGGAGAGGGAGTGAGAGAGGGAGAGAGAGGGGGGATGGGAGTGTCTGTGAGAGATCTAGAGAGTAGGGGATGGGAGAGGAGAGAGAGAGGGAGGATGGGAGTGTGTGCATGTGAAAGAGAGAGAGTAGGGGATGGAAGAGGGGAGAGAGAGTAGGGGATGGGAGAGAGAGAGTGTGAGAGAGAGAGTAGGTGGTGGGAGAGGGAGTAGGAGAGGGCGAGAGAGGAGGGATGGGATTGTGTGTAAGAGAGAGAGTAGGGGGTGGCAGAGAGAGAGTACGAGATGGGAGAGAGAGAGAGTAGGGGGTGGTAGAGAGAGTACAGGATGAGAGAGAGTGAGAGTAGGGGATGGGAGAGAGAGTAGGTGGTGGGAGAGGGAGTGGGAGAGGGAGAGCAAGAGAGAGAAAGGAGGATGAGAGTGTGTAAGTGAGAGAGAGTAGGGGATAGGAGAGGAGAGAGTATGGGATGGGAGAGGAGAGAGGGGGGATAGGAGAGTGTGTGTGTGTGAAAGAGAGAGAGAGTAGGGGATGAGAGAGGGAGTAGGTGGTGAGGGAGTGGCAGAGGGAGAGAGAGTGGGGATGGGAATGTGTGTAAGAGATAGAGAGAGTAGGGGATGGGAGAGAGTGTGAGAGTGTGTGAGAGAGTAGGGGTGGCAGAGAGAGAGTAGGGGATGGGAGAGAGAGAGTGAGAGTATGGGATTGGGGAGAGAGAGAGTAGAGAGGGAGAGAGTGAGAGAAAGAGAGAGTGAGAGAGAGTAGCTGGTGGGAGAGGGAGTGGGAGAGGGAGAATGAGTAAGAGAGAGTAGGGGATGGGAGAGGAGAGAGAGAAAAAAAGAGGGGGGATAGGTGTGTGTGAAAGAGAGAGAGTAGAGGATGGGAGAGGGGAGAGATAGAGAGTAGGCAATGGAAGAGAGAGAGAGAGTACGTAGTGGGAGAGGGAGTGGGAGAGGGAGAGAGAGGGGAAATGGGAGTGTGTGTAAGAGAGAGTAGGGGATGGGAGAGAGTATGAGAGTGTGAGAGAGTAGGAGTGGCAAAGAGAGAGAGTAGAGGATTGGAGAAAGAGTGAGAGTAGGGGATGGGAGAGAGAGTAGAGAGAGAGAGAGAGTGAGAGAGATAGTAGGTGGTGGGAGAGGGAGTGGAAGAGGGAGAGAGAGGGGGGATGGGAGTGTGTGTAAGAGATCTAGAGAGTAGGGGATGGGAGAGGGGAGAGAGAGGGGGGATGAGTGTGTGTGTTTGTGAAAGAGAGAGAGTAGGGGATGGGAGAGGGGGAGAGAGAGAGTAGGAAATGGGAGAGAGAGTAGGTGGTGGGAGAGGGAGTTGGAGAGGGAGAGAGAGGGGATGATAATGTGTGTAAAAGAGATAGAGTGGGGGATGGGAGAGAGTGTGAGAGTGTGAGAGATTAGGGGTGGTAGAGAGAGTGCAGGATGGGAGAGAGAGTGAGAGTAGGGGATGGGTGAGAGAGAGTAGAGACCTAGAGAGAGTGAGAGTGAGAGAAAGAGTGAGAGAGAGTAGGTGGTGGGAGAGGGAAAACAAGTGAGAAAGATAATGAAATGAGAGAGGAGAGAGAGGGGGGGATGGGTGTGTGTGTGAAAGAGAGATAGTAGGGGATGGAAGAGGGGAGAGAGAGTAGCCTAAGAGAGAAAGTAGGGGATGGGAGAGAGAGTAGGAGATGGGAGAGGGAGTGGGAGAGGGAGAGAGAGGGGGGATAGGAGTGTGTGTCAGAGAGAGAGTAGGGGATGGGAGAGAGTGTGAGTGTGAGAGAGATTAGGGGTGGCAAAGAGATTAGGGGATGGGAGATAGAGAGAGAGAGAGAGTGAGAGTAAGGGATGGGAGAGAGAGAGTAGAGAGGGAGAGAGAGAGGAGGGATGGGAGTGTATAAGAGATCTAGAGAGTAGGGGATGGGAGAGGAGAGAGAGGGGGATGGGAGTGTGTGTGTGTGTATGAAAGAGAGAGAGTAGGGGATGGGAGAGGGGAGAAAGAGAGAGTAGCCTGAGAGAGAAAGAGAGTAGTGGATGGGAGAGAAAGAGTGAGAGAGAGAGTAGGTAGTGGAAGAGGGAGTGGGAGAGGGATACAGAGGGGGATAGGAGTGTGTGTAAGAGAGAGTGTGAGAGTGAGAGAGAGTAGGGGGTGGCAAAGAGAGAGAGAGAGAGTAGGGGATGGGAGAGGGAGTGGTAGAGGGAGAGCGAGAGAGAGGAGGATAAGAGTGTGTGAGTGAGAGAGAGAGAGTGTAGGGGATGAGAGAGGGGAGAGAGGGAGAGTATCCTAAGAGAAAGAGAAGGGGATGGGAGAGAGAGTAGGCAGTGGGAGAGGGAGAGAGGGGGGATGGGAGTGTGTATAAGAGAGATTAGGGGATGGGAGAGGAGATTGGGTGAGAGAGAGTAGAGGATGGGAGAGAGAGAGTAGGTAGTAGGAAAAGGAGTAGGAGAGGGAAAGTGAGAGAGTAGTGGATGGGAGAGGAGAGAGAGAAAAAGAGAGTAGGGGATGGGAGAGGAGAGAGAGTGAGAGAGAGTAGGGGATGGGAGAGAGAGTGAGAGAGAGAGAGAGAGTAGGCAAAGGGAGAGGGAGTACGAGAGGGAGAGCGGGAGAGAGTAGGGGATGAGAGAGGAGAGAGAGTGAGAGAGAGTAGGGGATGGGAGAGGAGAGAGAGTAGGGAGAGAGAGTAGGTAGTGGGAGAGAGAGAAAGAGAGTAGGGAATGGGAGAGGAGAGAGAGTGACAGATAGTAGGGGATGGGAGAGGAGAGAGAAAGTGAGAGAGAGAGTAGGGGATGGAAGAGGAGAGAGAGAGAGAGAGTAGGGTATGGGAGAGAGAGAGTGAGAGAGAGAGTGGGTAGTAGGAGAGGGAGTAGGAGAGGGAGAGAAAACGAGAGTAGGGGATGGGAGAGGAGAGAGAGCAAGAGAGAGTAGGGGATGGGAGAAGAGAAAGAATAGGGGATGGGAGAGTAGAGAGAGTAGGGAGAGAGAGAGCAAGGGATGGGGGATGGTGGGATAGGGAAAGATTATTTTTTACATAGTGCATATGTGCTTTAGAGTGCATACGCACTATATGAAAATACCAAAAAATGGTCATAACGCAAGTTTTGGTTTCTTTAAGATTTAGGTTTTGAATTTTATCTTCAATTTCTTCAATGTTCTCCCTCTAAGACTTGAATTCAATATTTCCTTCAAAAATAGGTAAGGAAGAGGGTTCTTCAAAACTTAGGGCTCTTTTTAATGCTAAATCTTCTTCAAAAATTACATCCCTACTAAGTTCAATATTTTTCTAACCAAGTATGAAAATGCTATATGCTTTAGATGTTTCAATATACCCAACAAAAATACCTTTCCTCCTCGAGGGTTCTAATTTAGTTCTCTTTTCTTTTAGAACATGTATATATACTGAACACCCAAAAATCCTAAGATGACTTACATTAGGTTTAACCTTAGTAAAGACTTCTCCAAGATTTTTATCTCTAAGGTAGGAGTGAGGACTTCTATTTTGAATATAGACAAGAGTACAAGAGGCTTCTATCCAAAGATAATATTCTAGATTTTGATAAAATATCATAGCTCTTACAACTTCTATAATTGTCTTATTCTTCCTTTCTATTACCCCATTTTTTTGTGAGTTATATGAAATAATATAATATTAGAGTAATAAGATATTGCATTATTAATTAAATCATTTTTATTTAATTATTAAGTTTCTTATTATCTCTATTTAACTTAAGATAAAATTTAGGCATATAATAATTAATTATTAGCATGCAACCTAGGTTTTACCTATTAGGGTTTTTATCTCCTTTTATAAGGATTGATCTCTTTATAATTTATTTTTATTCACTTTTGATAATAGGAATCTCTTTTTTTTCTGATCAAGAATGTCTCATCTATGGATCTATGATTTCTAGGCTCCATAGCTTTTTGCTTCTCTCTTCTATGACAGGTGTTTGCATGCAAGTGATTCTTAGGAGTTGTGGGGTTGAGATTTCATTGACTTCAACATGGCATCAGAGCTCCATATCTTCATGACCCTATTCTATTTATGAGAATTTTTTCTTAGCTTTTAGATTTGTGCTTTTTTTTAGAGGGTTTTATTTTTCAAAGCTTTTTAGTATTGAATCTGGGGGGTCGCCGTTTTTTAGTGCACTTTGAACCCAAAGGAACATCATCATTGAGCTCAAAGCACCCAAAAGCCCTATTTTCATATAAAATTTGTCCAATTTGGATAGAGCTAGAATTTGAGGCTAAAAATTTTGGTCCTAGATTAGATACATTTCTTGAGGCAATGATTTTCTAATTTTTTGTAGATTTCTCGAGGCAGTGATTTTGTGTTTTTTGGCACAAAATTTGAGATTTTTTGCACAAAAAATGAGATTTTGGAGCACACAAATTGATTTGTTTTGAAAATAAATATTTTTACACATTTATTGAGTTGTCAAATTTGTTTTTTTGTACAAAATTGAGAAATTTTTGCATGAAAATCAACATTTTGGTGCAAGCAAATCGAGACAATTTTGGTACAAAAATAACATGCTTCTCAAGGCAATTTTTGGTACTATTTTACATGGTTTTTGTGACATTTTGGTGTAAATACCAAGGCATTAAATTTGTATTTTTTTACTTTTACAACACTTTTTTGACCTACATGTGGTTTTTTGGCCATAACTTGCTTATTCAGAGTCTATTTTTTGATCCAAAAATAGCGTTGAAAAGTTGTTTCCGTGTCCATCATGATTTTATAGTTTATTTGGATTTTTGGTGTTTTTTGGTTTCCTATTTTAGTATTCAAAGTTAGAATTTATATTTTTCACTTTTAGAGACATATTTTGAGACATTCTATTTTCCAGATTTTGCTCCAGGCACATCCCATTCAGTCTTTTGTTTTTCTGCATTCTGATGGATATCTTGGTTCTTTTAGGTCTAAGGATCAATTTTTTTGTTTTATATAATTTTTCATGGGTTATACTATCTATTGTATTAGCCTTATGTCTCTTTTAATATTTTTTGACATCCTTTAGTAGTATTTTTGGAAATGCACTAAGATAAAGTACCACTTTATTGCATTTTAGGATCTTGGACATCTTTGTGTTTTGTTGTACTCAGACTACATTATAAAGTGACTTAGGGGGTTTTATGTTGACCATATTCACCATATTCCTTTTTCAAGTGAGATTTATTTCCACAACATTAACCTCATAATGTGTTGATGACACATGTCAGTATAGATGTTTGTACTGCTTTTGCACTCTCGATATTCCTAGTTCTTCCTTCTACATGAGATATTGCATTCAATTTTTGTTTCCATATCTTACTTCTCAGCATTAGAGGGGGATTATATTGATTCTATTTATTTCTTGGTTCAATGGAGTGAGCTATGTATTCATTATTTGATCCTATGTACTAGGTGATTGTAGTGGATGGATACCTATGCATTTTGGTGAGATGGATCATTTACCATATAGACATCCTTTCATTCCTATTTTTAGAGGCCATGAAGAGAAGAAGAAGAACTACCCAACTTTAGTTTCAAGGTGCAATTTCCAATTCCTTTGATGGAATATTTTAAATTATCACTAATGGTGACTTCATCATTAACCTTTTATGATATAGAGTCTAGTGCTTCTTTGTATCCTGTAATATGTCAAGATGATCCACTTTCAATCACCCATGCCTTACTTGAGACTTCATTTGATAGTGCCAAATATAATACATGATTATCAAGATCATAGTTATCTTCTTCCCTAGTAATGTTTGTACAGTTCACTTGTTATTTAGAATTCTCAGGACAATTAGATTTGTACCCATGGTGTCCCAACTTTTTGCATCTGATGCATTTTATTTTGGATAGATCTTTCTTAAGTTTGTCATTATTTTGATTACCCTTTTTCTTTTTTAAGTGCTTCTTCTTTCCTTTATAGGATTTTATATTAAGAACATGAAGTTCTTCATCTTCATTTTTTAATGTTCCCCCTTTCTTAAGCTTTATGGATTCTTCCTAAAGACAATCTCCCTTAAGTCTATTGAAGTCAAGAATATTATCTCTAACACTTCTTGTGAAAATGTTTCCCATGAATCTAGTAATCCATCTATACCCATTAGTGTTAATTTTGTATCATTAAATGATGGTTCCTATACTTAAAATTCATCTCTTAGATTGATAACCCTTAGGAAATAAGAATTCATCAATTCTCCCTTCTTTATTTGTATATGATTTAGTTTTTCTTTTAGTGCAAGAACTCTAGTTGCATTTTTAACCTCATATGCATTTAGTAATGCATTTATCATATAAAAAATTCTTTGATTATTCGTTAGTATGGGTACTAGTTATCATTTTTCACTCCATCTAATACGATTTGTATGCCTTTTCTTTTTCCTTTACTCTAGATAGTATTATGAGGTTCAATAGTAGGTTGTCTAGATGTTCAATTAACAAATTGTTTTACATCATTTTCTTCAAGAATCATCAT
Source organism: Cupressus sempervirens (assembly GCA_028749045.1). Taxonomy (NCBI): domain Eukaryota; kingdom Viridiplantae; phylum Streptophyta; class Pinopsida; order Cupressales; family Cupressaceae; genus Cupressus; species Cupressus sempervirens. The sequence goes on along the minus strand of CM053791.1, from coordinate 533,199,002 downwards.
GATTCTAAATATCCAAGCATCAAAGTTTTCTTTCCCATCATACCTATGCTTGGTTGTGATTATGTATACCATTGAAAATATGAGAATGATGCTAGATTTTATCAAGTTTGATTATTTATTTTGTAAATCCTAGGTTTGACTACCAGAGCTATAATACCATATAAAGTTTGTGCAAAATTTGGTTATGAATCAGACTTAGATTGTACCTTCTTTATGCTTGTTGTAGATAATCTTCAATATACAGTCTTGAATGAATGGAGAGATATAATTCTAGAAATACTTTTGCTTCTACAAGTTCTCTTAGGGTAGTATTGATTAAGGAGCGTACATGTTGTTTCTCATGTGTCCTTAAACTTCAACCACACCCTTATTAAATATAGAGATCAAGGGGCATGTCCTTAGAAAGGACATGCCCCTTCCAAATTCTTCTTTGACTCATCTATTAAAGCTAGTGACTTTCCATTCAATAATTAGTTTAGTATATAAACTAACCAAGGTGATTAGTTAGTCCTTGAACTAGTACTTCAAGATAGACATTGATATCCATAAGAGGATAAGACAATGACTTCAGACCAATTTAATGCAAGATCAGATCAATGCAATTTGTAATTAGATTAGCATGATTAAAAATTACAAAATTAACAAATAACATATGAAAATTGTATTTAATCATTTGCTACTTTCATGAAGCATGATATTTTAGTCTTTCATGCTAAGATTTGTGGTTTTTGGCAATGAATGTTCTCATTTCATCCAAGTGTCCACAATAGGTCTACATTGACAAGGACTCTTCTATAAAGGAACCTCTAGAGTAGTTTCTTGTAGGCTCTCTCTTGATGGTTTTTCCCCTAAATTGGTTCCTTCTACTACTATAAAATTCAATCAACCCTTAAAATATATCATTACGATATAAACATTAACTTCTAAGTATAAAGACTTAGTAACTACTAATCAATTGACCAATCACAACCATATTCTAAACTTAAAAAGAAAAAAACTAAGATCTCAAATTCGATAATAACTTTTGTAACATTTTTCATTCTACATTTTTTATGTGCAGGGCCTTCTCTCTATGTATTTTAATTGTAATATAATTCTAGCTTTAATTAATGGAATCTACCTTCTCTCAAAATATTTGTTCTTTAGAATGGTTTATATTTATATTTTTAATATTCAAAGTTGGTATAATGCCATTATACCTGATCTCTTTATAGTGAGTGATAAGATCCATCATTTATAGTAATTATAAATAGGTCAGGTAGTTTTTGACAAAATTCTTTAACTGCTCCAATAGGGACATCTCAAGAAAACTTTACCAATGACCAATGAAATTTTTTGGTGCCCTTACATATCATTTACAACACCAAACAATAAGCCAAATTAGAAATGAGTTACGAATAATAGTGCTCACTTACACGAGAAAAGCCATAAATCAATACTAGTATCCAAAATATTTGATCATTTCAATTTACATTAGAAAATACTTCTTATCAAAAACACATTAAAAATATTGTAAAGAAATGCATAATTTATAACTAAAAAAGTGTAATCTTCCTCAACTTTAATGATATCAAAGTTCGATTCCCAAATTAGATTTTTCAAACTTGATTCTAAGATTTTCAAAATATGTTGTCTTTGCCTCTATTAGTTTTCTATAATAATTATAAAGATTTATCACCCTCTATGCTTGAATGTTCAAAACATGAAAACCTAAATAATGTTTTTCTAAGGTAAATATGTAAATACTCATACAAATTCAAAGTACATGTTGTGATATTTTTACTCCATCACCCCATTGCAGATGGAAAACCATGGGAAACCATTTTTCTTAGTAGTTTTGTGGTTTTCCTAGATAGGTCTTGGCTTATCAATATTGTTGCAAGTCTCAGGTAAGAAAACTTAGGTAGCATAGAGGTTGGAGGGGCTGAGAAGTGAAGCATTTGAGTAGTAAAAGAATGAAACTGTAAGGATGCTCTCAATCAACAAGTCAAACTCCCAACACCTGTACAATACCAATCACCTTGTCTCCATCATTCTCGCAACATGCAAACTTTGGACCATCATCTTTAAAAAAATCCATCCAAGCTCATGTTCACAACTAATGCTTTGTTAGTTTATGGTGATTGATCAGGAAAGTACTATACATACTTCATAAATTCTTTGGGGTTTAGGGCATCGGTCTGAAGAAAAAAAAAATTGGGCTACTATTCGCCAATGTTGGGCTACTATTCACCAATGACTAATATTTGGGAATTGTCTATTGCTTATATTTACCAATTTATGGTTGCCATGTTGTAACTTGTTTTAACCCTAAAGTGGAAAAAATACTTGTATAAAAGGGCTTAGTATTAGGGAATGTTTTATAAGGTGTGATGCAAAAATTGGTTGCTGTAGTGGTATTGAGCTGTAAGGGATTACAAATTGTAATCAGGTTATAATCATTGGATCATAATTATATTGGATTTGTTGCTTGGTGGATGCAACCTAGGGTTTGGGTGAACCATGTCAAATTTTGGTGCCTTGTTTTCTTTTTTGTGTGATCTATTATTTTTTGATATTGTTTATATTTTCATGTAATTTTTGTTTTTGTTTGATATTTAATCCTAACAAGTGGTATCAATGCCTAGTCATTATTTTTTAGTTATCCTTTGCAGGAAAGTCTCATGGTTGAGTGGGAGTGATGGCAGACAACGGTAAGCTGGGGGTTGATAGGTTTAATGTTAAAACTTTCAATCATGGAAGACTATCTTTATTAGAATGATTTATGGAAGCCATTAGAAGGAAAAACCAAGAATTAGAGATTTATGAAAAATGATAAATGAGATCTTTCAGATAGAAAGGAACTTGGAAGCATTTGATTATGCTTGGCACCATCACTGGCATTTAATATTACAAAAACAAAGACAACAAAAGAGTTGATGGAAATTGTAGTGAAATTGTATGAAAAGCCTTATACTTCAAATAAGGTATTTCTCATGAAGCATTTATTTAATATGAAAATGGAAGAAGGTGGATCTATTGCAGATCATTTAAATGACGTTAATACTATTGGGTAAGTGCACGAAGTTGTGGTACCAAAAGGGGGGTACAAGTGGCCACATTTTTTTTGAAATCAAGAATTTTTGAACTTCAACAAGAATTTTAAGATAGTTGTGCTCAAAAATTTTAGATATGACAAAAAAAAAAGTACTAATCCTTTCAATCTAGTTTCTAATCTACTTTTTTTCTTTTTCAAAATGGTTTATTTTTAGGTCTTCAAAAAAGGGGCCACAAAAAGTGGTACTGTTTATTCAGAAAAAACATAACATAGTGCAAAGTGTGGCCCCTCTAAAATTTTAACTTTTTTTTTTGAAATTCTTTAATTGCTTTGGTCAAAAGTTACCAAACAATGTGTCTTTTATCCTAGATTTTTTAGATAATTTTATAATGTGTATTTTTTAATGAATTTTTAATTGGACACATCCCAAAAATGTGAAACATTTGTGTGCTACCCCTATAAATGAGTGAAAACTAATATAAAATCAAAACTTCTTTTTTTCAAAGTGTGTAGAATGGAGTCTAGTTTCTAAAAAACTAAGTTGTTGAAAAATTCTATGAACAAGCTAAAATCTACTACCCAATTAGTACATGTTGGTTTTTGACAAAAAATGGACATACATTCAAAATAAATTATAGTTGAAAGGCTTGAAATAGTTCAAATAAAAAATAAATTATATGGTCATATAGCTAACATAGAGACCTACAATTGCATGTAACCTTATTTTATCGATGGACAACCATGAGGAAACTTGAAGAAGAACACATAAGAAAAATCAATCATTTTTTATATGTTTGCAAAAAAAAACATGTCTCAGACTAGTTTAGAGACTCCAAACTTTTGGGTCGGATCCCCAAGGAAAAAACAAGCATTAGTCTTGGTACAATCCAAAGCTTTAAATAGTGTGTGTGCTTAATAGCACACATGCATTATTTAAAACATTTTTAAATTTAAGCTTTTATAGCACGTATATTCTTTAGATAATGAGAGGGAAGGAGATAAGTAGAGAGGAAAGGAGAGAGGTAGAGAGGGTAGATAATGAGAGAGATTAGAAGATGGGAAGAGAGTAGGAAGTGGGATAGGGAGAGAGGGAGGGAGAAATAGAGAGAGAGTAGGGGATCTAAGAAAGGGACAAAGAGAGAGGGTAGGGGATGGGAGTGTGTGAGAGAGAGAGAGAGAGAGTAGGGGGTGGGAGAGAGGGAGAAAGAGAGAGTAGAGGGTGGGGGAGAGAGAGAGGGAGTAGGGGGTTGGAGAGAGAGTATGGGATGGGGCAAAGAGAGAGCAGGGGATGGGATTGTGAGAGAGAGAGAATAGAGGATGGAAGAAAAGAGAGAGAGAGAAAGGAGTGAGAGAGAGAGAGTAGGGAGAGAGGGAGAGAGTGTAGGGGGTGGGGGAGAGAGATTGTGAGGGAGAGTAGGGGGTGGTAGAGAGAGTAGGGGATGTGGGAGAGAGTGAGAGTAGGGGATGGGAGAGAGAGAGAGTAGAGAGGGATAGAGAGAGAGTGAGTGAGAGAGAGTAGGGGGTGGGGGAGAGAGATAGAGTGAGAGATTTGGGGATGGGAGAGAAAGAGTGAGAGAGAGAGTAGGTGGTGGTAGAGTTAGAGAGAGGGGATGAGAAAGAAAGTAGGGGATGAGATAGAGTGAGAGAGATAGTAGGGGTGGGAGAATGAGAGAGAATAGGGGGTGGGAGAGGAGAGAGAGTATCCCAAGAGAGAGAGAGTAGGTGATGGGAGAGATAGAGAGTAGGCAGTGAGAGAGAGTGAGAGAGTAGGGGGTGGGAGAGAGAGTAGGGGATGGGAGAGAGTGTGTGTGAGTGAGAGAGAGAGAGTAGGAAATGGGAGAGGGAGTGGGAGAGGAGAGAAATATAGAGAGAGAGGGAGAGAGTGAGAGAGAGTAAGGGAGATGGGAGCATGTGAGAGGGAGAGTAGGGGGTGGGAGAATGAGAGAGAGAGTAGGGGATAGGAGAAAGAGAGTGAGAGAGAGAGAGTAGGTGATGGGAGAGGGAGTAGGAGATGTATATGAGAGAGAGAATAGGGGGATGGGAGTGTGTATGAGAGAGAGTAGGGGGTGGGAGAGAGAGAGAGAGAGTAGGGGATGGGGGAGAGAGAGTGAGAGAGAGTGGGGGTGGAAGAATGAGAGAGAGAATAGGGTATGAGAGAGAGAGTGAGAGAGTAGGTAGTGGGAGAGGGAGTGGGAAAGGGAGAGCAAGCGAGAGAGAGAGGGGATGGGAGTGTGTGAGTGAGATAAAGAGTAGGGGGTGGGAGATGAGAGAGAGAGAACAAGAGAGAGTAGACTGAGAGAGAGAGTAGGGGATGGGAGAGAGTGTGTGAGTGAGAGAGAGAGAGTAGGTAGAGGAAGAAGGAGTGGGAGAGGGAGAGAAAGAGAGAGGGAGGGAGAGAGAGAAAGAACAAGGGGAATGGGAGTGTGTGTGAGAGAGAGAGTAGGGGGTGGGAGAGAGAGAGTGAGTAGGGGATTGGAGAGAGAGTGAGAGAGGGAGAGAGTAGGGGGTGGGAGAATGAGAGAGAGAGTAGGGGATGGGAGAAGAGTAAGAGAGAGTGAGAGAGTGAGTAGGGGGAGAGAGAGAGAGTAGGGGATGTGTGTGTGTATGAGAGAGGGAGAGGAAGAGAGCAAGGGGATGGGAGTGTGAGAGAGAGAGATGGGAGTGTGTGTTTGTGTGTATGTGAGAGAGAGTGAGAGTGAGAGTAAGAGAGAGAGAGAGAGGGTGGATGGGAGTCTATGTATGAGAGAGAGATCAGGGGGTGGGAGGGAGAGAGAGGGGGGATGGGAGTGTGTGGGAGAGAGAGTAGGAGATGGAAGAATGAGAGAGAGTAGGGGATGTGAGATAGAGAGAGTGAGAGAGATAGAGGAGGTAGTGGGAGAGGGAGTGAGAGAGGGAGAGCAAGAGAGTAGGGTATGGGAGAGAGAGTGTGTGAGAGAGAGTAGGGGGTGGGAGAATGAAAGAGAGTAGGGGATGGGATAGAGAGTGAGAGAGAGTAGGTGGTGGGAGAGGGAGTGGGAGAGGGAGAGTGAGAGAGAGAGAATGGGATGGGAGTGTGTGTGTGTTGAGAGAGAGAGAGAGAGTAGGGGTGGGTGAGGGAGAGAGAGAGTAGGAGATGGGAGAGGAAAGAGAGTAGGGGATGGGAGAGAAGAGAGGGAGAGAGTAGGGAGAGATAGTAGGGGATGTGAGAGAGAGAGAGAGAAGGGGGAATGGGAGTGTGTGAGAGAGAGAGAGTAGGGGGTGGGAGAGAGGGAGAGAGTGTGAGAGAGAGGGAGAGAGGGATGGGAGTGAGAGAGAGAGAAAGAGGGAGAGAGAGTAGGGGATGGGAGAGAGAGAGAGAGAGAGAGAGAGAGAGAGAGAGAGAGTAGGAGATGGGAGAGAGTACGTAGTTGGAGAGGGAGAGTGAGAGAGAGTGTGTAGGGGATGGGAGAGATAGAGAGTGAGAGAGAGAGTAGTGGGTGGGAGAATGAGAGAGAGTAGGGGATGTGAGAGAGTGAGTAGGTAGTGGGAGAGAGAGAGAGAGAGAGAGAGAGAGAGAGAGAGAGAATGGTATGGGAGTATCTATGTGTGTGAGAGAGTGTAGTGGATGGGAAAGAGATAGTAGGGGGTGGGAGAGGGAGAGAGAGAGAGACTAGGGGATTGGAGAGTGTCGGATAGGGGGAGATAGATTTTTTACATAGGGTGTATGCACTATAGTGCACACATGCTTTAAAGGGCATATGTGCTATAGTGCATATACACTATATGAAAACACAAAAAAATAGTTATAATGAAAGTATGGGTCCCTACTGATCTATATTCTATTTTTTATATGTTGTGTGTTATGTTGTTCCAACAAAAAATATAGGTTTCATGCTATTGGAAGTTAGAAAACACCATATTCAATCATTGGATACACTATTTAAAGGCTTTTTGAACACTCTTTCATTATATTTGAAGCTAGCAAACACCAAATTCAATCATTGGATACACTATTTGAAGGCCTTTTGAATATTCTTTCTATAGAAGTGGTTAGTGCAGTCCTTTTTAAATATTCTTTGTTACTATACAGAGACAAATTTCATTATAATTTGACAAGTTATTTAATATATAGTGAATTCATTGAAATTTCTATGTTTCAATGGATTGTTATTTGAAAATTGTTAGAAATTTGACAAGTTGTTTAATATATATTGTGTATTCATTAGAATAATTGTAATTTGTATATGTATTTGGATTATATGTAATTTACAAATTGTAAGTAATTTAGATGTTTGAATAATTTGACATATAGAAATCATTTTTTGTTTGACATCTCTTGCTCTCTTCATCTTGATGATGGATCACTTGGTGTGATTCGAAACGTTGATGGTAAAAAATCTTTACACAATCAAATCCAGAAATATATCAGTTTAATTGCTATGGATTGTGGAAATTTAATCTCTTTAATCATCATCATGCCAAGGGAGAAACCAAAAACTCAAAAAAAAAAAAAGAGGTAGATAGGTTTGGCAATTAAAAGAGATAAAATGAAACTACTATGTGAACAAACAAAATTGCAAAGCAATAATGAAGAATTGTCCTTCCAAGAGGAACAAGAACCACCAATACAAAGAAACAAAGAGGAAGAATTGGAAAGACAAAGAGAACGAATGAGACTGTTACCTCAAGAAGATAATTATATTTTGAAGCTACACCATCTTCTAATGTTGAAGAGATGCCAATTTGTACATCCAATGATCTACATAGTCCATCATGTCATATTGAAGGCATGACATCAATATATCAAGTAGGTAATATTCCATCTTTTTCATCTTATTGCCAAGGCACATCATCTTTAATTCAAGGTACGCAAAACACTCAACCTTATGTTGATGTTCAAAATTTTGATGGAATAGAAGAGATTATAACACCTTCTAAAAATTTTTTTAGAAGGCCAAAAAATTTGATTGATATTGATACTAATATTTTGAAATCAATGCCTGGACAAGATTAGCAAGCGTACTTGTCAAAGAAAAGTTAATCATATGTGGAGATTATTCTTTGAAGAATTGAATATTACATGTCAATGCCAATTATTTGTTGAAATGATGAGAATTTTGAAATTTAGGCCTATCATGAAGATTCTTGGGCTAAGAATGATGGACAATTCAAATAAAAAATTATTATAAAGAATCTAATGAGCACTTATGATAAAGTGGGCTCTAAATCATGCACCAAAGATAGTAATATCACAAGATGAGTACTAACATTGACAATAGTAAGTAACCAAATGAAGAAAGATAGACTCATGAGAAACATAAGAAAAATATTGAAAATTGGTAGAGGTACTTTAAGGAGAGCCATGCTAAGGCATGAGAGATTGGAAGATCCAACAAAAAATGAGTTATGGACATTTAGCAGTAGACTACCGTGAAAGGATAAAAAAATTAGTGAAGCTTTGAAATCATTGATCAAAGATTTTTGGATACATAACACACATGTTTCCCTTAATCAAAGATATGTTATAAGAAGGAGGATTGGTAGCCAAAATCATGACCCACGTGCGAATTTGTTTTTGGACTCAACTCAAACACAATTTTTTTCGAAATTTATTACTATGTATCCTCAAATTTGAATAAGTCAAAGATTTTTGGAAGTGGGTAAAAAAAATTATGTGAAGATAAATCACACACAAAACTTGTTGTTGAAGCATACATATTGAATTTTCTAACCATTTTGATGTTTTAGGCATATATGTGTGTTTTTTCATTCTAAGTTTGTTTTGCAAGATTGTGACATGAATGAGCCACCTAGATCTCCAAGGGAATTCATATCCAACATTTTATGTGAAATAGGAGATGGCCAAAAATTTTACCAGACATCACACTTGGATGGTACATGCTTATTTTGTGGTTCTTTGCAACTTTTATCAACTTGTGAACATGTGGATAGTACACATGCAATAAAAAATGAAATAGTAGATTACAAAAAATATAAGACAATGACATATGCTCTAAAAGATGGGAAATAGGGTAAAAAATTTGATTTATTCATTGAAAAGATTCCAGTGTATGAGTTCATGAAGATTTTTTGTGAAAACATTATTTACAAGCATGCAAGGCATACACATAGAGCTTGATGGTTGGATTTGCAATTCAAGTTGTGCAAGGATACTTTTCCACTAGATATCATTGTTTTGGTTGTAGACTTCATAGAAAACTACACATTACAACTAGAAAATGAGGTGCAAACAAAGTATTATACTTCTCAACATGTTTCCATATTTGTTCACATAACATTCATGCATTCACCTACAAGTATAGAGGATGACAGGAAGATTTTGATGGAGTACCATTTTTACATCAGCAATAATTGATCACATTCTACAAAGTTTGTACATGGTTGTTTTCAACTATTTTATGGAGATTTGGCTAATAGGGGCATACCATATCATTGACACATTATTTGGTCATAAAATTGCACATCTCAATTCAAGAATCTATGGATGTTCTATTAGTTGAGTAGGATGTATAAGTTATCTAGAATTCAATATATGTGAAATTTCATAGAAGCTGGTCATGGAAAGGGAGAGCATGATGGTGCAAGTGTATGCATGAAAAGACCCTTAGCTCATGAAGAACTAAAATAAAAATATGGAGCACTATTGATAGATGTGAAATCCATCATGTTTAGTGGTATAACACTACAATAGGTCTAGGTAAGGAAGGTGAGTCTATAGTTTGTAGATTTTTTTTGGTTGATAGATAATAATAACATTGCACCATATGAGGATTGTTGCACACTAATAGGATCAAGTGCATTGCACTCTTTTAGAAGCTTTGATGTAGGTTCATGGAGTATCCACACACAAAAAATGGCATGCTATTGTCCATCTTGTGTAGAGGAAAATTGGGATGAGTGTGATTCGACTAAATAGGTGGACAAATGGGATATGGGTTTTGGACCTAATTGACACCTATAATCCCCCACAAGCACTAGAAATGGTAGAGATAGATTCATCTATTAACTTTGACCATTTGTCTAATCTAGTGTGACCTAGTAATGTATATATATCTTTGTAATTTCAATATGTAACTTTATAACTTTTACCTAAGTATTTTTTGAATTAATGACCACATTTTGTACATTTATCACTGCAGGCCATTTTTGTTGTTGTTATTAAACTTGAAAATAATAAAGAAGGGACATATTATTATTTTTCTCATTGTGTTCAAGCCAAACAAAAAATGGATCACTCGATTATAGATGGTGAAGGTTTAAAGTACCATATTGATGTAGTGGTTGTAACTAGCACATGGCTTAGATGATATTCTATGAAGAACCCTAACTTGTGGTTATTCTAGAATTGGAAAATAGAGAGGAAGATTCTTCATTATTTGAACCATCTTGTCACATCAAATGTTCACTTGATAAAATATGGTAGAAAATCACATAATAAGACTCTTTGGAAAGTTTGTGAGTTAGACCATGATGCAATACTTGAGACATTAAAATGTAGAGCACATCCAGTTGGTTCATTAAATTGAATAGGGGTAGAGAGAGAGAGAGGGGGGGGGGGGGGGGAGGGATGCATGGAAGAGATGCTACACTTGAAAAGATTTCAAAGAGACACAACCCTCCAATAGGTAATAAATAGTCATTGTAAGAATCTAAAGCAAGTGCATCCAATAAAGAAAAGGAACATCATTGAAGGATATATATGCATATATGAACATTAACCAATAAAAAAAAATGAATACTAATATTGAGTACTGTATACAACAAAGATTTTTCCAAACCAAAGGAAATAAGTCATTCATAATAGTTAGATAATTAAAAACTATATATATATATATATATATATATATATATATATATATGTGAACTAGATTATTCTTACATATGTATATAGTATTATTGACCAAATTAGAATTAGCAAAATTATATTGCATATAATCTCCATTACAACAGCATGGAAACTTTGCAATTCTAATAGTTATATTATTTAGTCCCAAAAATGGACATTACATATATTGCTTGCTAATCCTTTACAATAGAATTTTTTTACAAAAAATGGCATGTACTTGTAGGAGGGCATTATATATTACATAAATCCCACATCGAAGTAGCTAGTTAGCCACTCAAAAAATAGTATCTGAATGCAAGTGGGATCATAAAGATACCTTAATAAACTAGTATCCCCTTTACTCAAGCAACATCTTGGTCATCTACTTGGTTGGGACAAGTTTGGGAACTGAAAATCTCCATTTAAACTCAACTCTCCATTTAAAGGTGGCAATGATCTTTTTGTTATTCTATTAAGATCATTAATATATTTCAATGAGAACTTTGAGGGATCATGCCCAACTTGAGTATCTTGGCTTCCCAAGTCTTGTAAATGCAAGGCCATTGATGAACGAGCATTTCTAATTGAAACATATATGGTACTAGAATGAAGTGCATGACTAGATTCTTTGCCTACTAATGAGCCAATTGGATGCTTCACTTCACATTGCTCCATGGATAATTCTATAGCACTTGTTACTTATCTATCTAAAAATTTTGTGTCTGTGTACATATGCACTCTTTACCAATAGTTATAGGTTTTTTCTCTTCATCCTAAGTAATTGGCATACCTTGGATGACACCAAGATAACCATTTTATTCTGAAATCTCCTTTTCCCTCACATTAATCTCTCTATTAAGAAGGTTTTCTATATCTTCCTTTGTATATTTAATAGATGTAGCTATAATTCCTTTGTATATTAAGCTTTCCTCCATAGGAATGAGAAGGCATGGGGAGTTAGGCTAACTATTGGTCACTGTATTAAAAAGGTAGTTCTTGGCCATGCCATTGATGGGAGTCATTTCAATCTTATTTTCAGAATTGATACCTCATTTATCTTGAAAGAATAATATATATCATTTTCAAAGTCTTTGAAATATTTATAGCTGGTAAGAAATGGTTTATTTATTGCCTTTGAATATTCATGAGAAACTAAGGTATTGGTTACCTAATAGGTCCTAGTAATCTTAACTTGGGTCCTACAATAGTCCTAGATGGACCCATTTGACCTTAATATGTTAAGAGCAAAAATTGGTCAAAGTTGCAAATGGATGTTTAGGAAGTTGTAACTATCCATGCTCAAGTATATGAGCATGGAAAACATATTTTCAAATATTAGAAGGTTTCCAGTTAGATTTGCATTTTTAAGCAACTTTTACAACTTTTATAATTTTGCACAAAAAGTACAACTTTTGCAAAGTTCACTAGATTTCACTTCTAGGACTTGGAAAAGGTTCCAAACTATTAAAAAATAACTAAAAATACCTAATCCTAGGCTATCTTGACCAAAAACTCAAAAAGACCCAATTTTTCCTAATTAGCAACTTTTGCTCATATATTGCACAAAGTGGCCTAGGCATACATATCTTGCTCATATCTCTCTCACTATTTATCATGGCATCAAACTATCTATTCTATTACCTCTAAGTGGCTAGGTAAACCATAGTACCAAGCTTGTCCCATCCTATTGAGTACTCAAACATTTTCAAGCATGCTGAACCGAATTGACCCTAAGAGTCACTAAATGCCATAGGGCAATGATCTTTGACAGGGCATTTCTCAAAGCTCGTGCAAGGTATGGATATGATTCTAGGTCCTACATGCCTATGTTGTAGAGACCTAAAATAAAATCTCTCTCTTTCTAGAGGTCTAATTCCATTTAGATTTTGTGGCCCCATCTTGGGTGATGCTGAAACTTGTAAACAACAACTAAAACTAATTGAATTCTTTTATACCTTAGTCAATGGCTCTGAACTAGCCATTGCAACAACAACTCCATGATCAATGGATTGGCGAAGATGAGGAGGAGTCTCAAAAATCAATAACTACATGCCATATAATAAAATTCACATGTAACATGAAACATGAAACAAATATAATCAAATGAATCAAATTAACACAAAACTATGTACCTCTACGAAGCTCGTCTTTGTGAATGTCGATAGTCTAGTAGAGAACATATGCACATGGATAATTTTTTTGTCAATCCTTCATATGATTACTTAATAAATATATGTATTAATTTAAATGATTAAATCGATACATACCTCTTGACTCATCAATGAGACGTAAATGAGGCTGGGGAATCTATACTAGTGCCATCAACACTCTTACCCTAAATTTTGAACAATGTCAATAATGCTAATTAATTAGTCATTCACTATGAATATGAAATGTTATTAGATTAGTTTATTATAATTGTAATTTACCCATGTGTCAATGCCAAATGTGTCACCCAAGAACTCATCAGTGATTAGCCTATCATCCATACTATCTCTAACATGACTGCCAAATGTACATAATGATTCACATGATGTGCATATCTGACTATGATGCACAGAAGGCTCTTCCTCAACTAATGAACTAACACAATGAATGAGGGTCTATGTCAAAGCATTTGTAGTCCCTAGAGTGTTGGTCTCTACATGTTCCTTCACAATTGAAAGAATAATCACATGCTCACCCTGTCGCTTGACAATAGGTGCCCTAACTACATTAGGGCCATAAAATTCCCCTTCCCATCTCTACCCTAAGATTCTAACATATCAAAATAATTGGGGATCTCTCTAAGGACAAATTCAAAATACAATTTCTTTAAGAAATACATTGGAAACTTGTGATTATTGCAGGGAGGGGCATTAGAGACCATCCACCATCTATCCTAAAAGTTATTTATAATATCATCATGTATGCACCAATGGATGGGGAAGCTTTTCATTGTATGTTAAACAATGTCTTGTTCTTCAGGGTTTTTAAACAATGCACAAATGCTACCTTTTGCTTTTCCCTTTTTTCTTACATCTTTATAGGATAATTTATTTGCATAATATCTTCTTTGTTCATCCCTCTTAACATACCAAATATCCAACTAACCACTAATCGAAGCTACATGGGTCATAATGAACTCAAGGGATGATGCCAATTGTCCTCTCATAGGATTGTTTTTTTCACATTCTTTCAACCTACCAATGAGTGCTTCTAATTCATTTTTTCCTCTTTCTATTTAATTCATTATGTTGTCTTGGGTGCTAGGAGGAGGTCTTTCAATTGGTGGAAGTTGTGAAATTTCTTGCTCTTCTTATGGAGGGTTTTGATTTTCATCTTGTGGAGGCTTTTGATTTGGATCTTGTGGAGGGTTTTCATTTTGATTTTGTTGATCAACCTGGGGATTTGGCTGTTCATTATTCACATTTTCTAATAAGAAACCAATTGCATTCTAAATAAATAAATTTAAAGAAAAATTAAAGAAACCTACAAAGCAATGTATAAACTTACAAAATAATGCAAAAACATATAATACAATGCAAAAACAAGAGTAGAAAACATACTACATGATCTTGATCTTGATCTTTAGTAACAAGAAGACATTTTGAGGAGGTGAGTGAGAAATTTCTTCAAGTTTTGCAACTTTCATGTGCATTATTGAGGAGAAATAACGCAACAACAAAAAATGAAATGGGTCACATGTTTGCAGCCCATATATAAAAAGGTGGGATTTTAAAAAGCATGTACATGCTTTTAGAATTTAAAAAATTCATTTTGTGTGTCATGTTTTTTCCACAACAACTTGGTGCACTTACTCAAAAGGGGGTTCTTTTGAAGAGTCATTTGGTTATCATTGTGATTATTTTGGAGGTGTTGAGCTGTCATTTTGCATGATGCCTAATGGTAGGAATCCTTTCAAATTCCTCTCTTGAAAAGTTAATCTTGGGGATCAACTCTAAGCTTTTAGGTGATCTTGTCACCTACTCAAATCCACTCAATCAAAGATAAATGTGTTTTTTCATGAGGACGCCTTTGATGGTTCCAAAGAATTTAGATAAGATGAGCAATCTACTTCTTGTTTCAAAATCAACCACAAAAGAGATATGTTTTTAGTATTTTCTATTTTTTCAAATGAATGCAGTCTAACAATGAAACTATATGAATTCATAAATAAAAAAGGGGTTAGTAAATCAAATAACAAGAACTTTAAATAAAATAACATAATGGACATAAGCTATGAAAAACAACACATCTGCAAGTTAAGCTTTCAAAGAAATTGGTGGGTAACCAATGAAAATAAGAGAAATGCTTCCTTGATTCCACAGATGCAATTATCAATGAGAATATTAATAACCATATGATATTTCACTCTTCATCAAATTGCAAGGCCATGAAAACTATGCTCATGCGAGACAAGGAGTTATGTAGGCACAATTTGGTGATTTCTTCTTGAGCTAGATACATTAGCAGAAGTCATTAAAACCATAACAAACACTGGAATTAAAAGATCACACAACCAAAAACATAGCAATAATTTTTTTACTTAATCATAATTCCATGAACATAAATTCACAAAACAATGACACATTTAGGCGAGAATCACTACACTCCAAATGCAAGCACCAAAAGTATAATATTATTGCAAAATAATGGCAACCCCAATTACATATTACAATGTAGTATTTATAAGAAATCATCTCCTCAATTTGTGTTGAAAGTGAGAGATATCTTCATGCAATAAAATACTTTTAATTTAATTAAAAAAACTAATTATATATAAACTAACAATCTAACTGATGCTTAGTAGGACTCAATCAATTTTTTATTCATTAATTGGATGCATGAGCCTTTACATGTCATAGAAAAAATAATTTATGAGAGAATAAGAATAAGAAAGCCTTTGATCAAAGTAGAAGTGTTTGGAAGTGCCAAAAATAAAAATTGATCCTTCACTAGGCATCTGCTAAAGTTAAACTGTTGTTAGAATGCATTTCCAATGCATGGAAAGCTCTATTTTTGGAACTGGTAGTTAACTATCGGTGCAACTCTGGCAAAGTGCACTAGCTCACTTGTACACCTGTACACCTATGTACCTATGTACCTATGTACCTACATACCTGCATACCTACACACTTGCACACCTCAAAGGTCCAAAAATGCAAACTTTCACTGAGTGTTAAAATTGAAATTCTATCTTCTAGGTTTTGTTCTCTTTCATCCCAAAGCTATGTTGGGATGTTTGCCCTTGAATTTATCTATAATCTCAGTGATTTTGGCCACATCTAGAAGATCTAGAGAATCATACTTATCTTTGACCTTTTGTCTATAGTTGTCTACTTCGATTTGGGTCTTAGCAAAATCCTTGAGTTTTGTATCTAACTCTAACAAGGCTTCCTCTATCATGAATGTCTTCCTGATGTCATCCTCATTAGAAGCTTCCTCAAAAATCTTCTAGAACTTCTCTACTACTACCTCTATGGGTATTATTTTCTCCCATTCATCATCTTCAAAAATATTAAGGCCTGCATCACTATAGTGCTTCTCTGCTTCCAAAATTTTCTCTCAGGCTTGGACCTTGAGCTAGTGGATCTCTACATGTAATGTTTCCATTACCTTATTACTATCTAATATCTTCTCAATCCAATCATCAATCAAATCTAACTCTTCTATTGTAGACACATTTACCAAAATCATATATCTCTACCTTTTTATAGCTTGCAAAATCTGTAAATCCTTACTCCAGGTTCATACTTCATCCATTATGCTAAAATCATGCTTCAAAATTGTGATCATCTTATTTACATTTTCCTAGGTAGCGTGCAATAACTTCAAATTCCCCTAGATGATTAAAACACCTTTTTCCTCAAAACTTTCCTACCATTGCTAATGGGCTTTCAAAAATGGGTCTAAATGTACACCTCCCCCTTCTCTAAGTACAACACTAAGAGTCTCCTTGGGGTGATCAGGATCTAGAAAGCAAACAACTTCAGCTAAATATCCCCTCAGGATTTCATTTTCCCTATGAAGTGTTCTAAGTTTGGCCCCTTCAATCTCCAAGCTTCTAAAAACTTCCTTTATACCATTGTAACCATCAACCTGGTCGTATCCAATGTGGGCTTCTCAAGCATGACCTCTTTGATCTAATAATCCTGTGGGCTTAAGTCTTCTACATATACATCATAAGGAGGGACTGCCACTTGTGCAAATAAATCTTGATCCTAAGTATCGTTGATGAATGCCAATGGTCTTGCCTCCTCTAATGGGGACATAGGTTTGATTAGAACTTCAGCCAGCTTATTCATATTCTCTTCATCTGCATGGAATTATGGCTTCTTGTTTCTCATCATTTCCTTCCTCAGCCACCTTGGAACTTTTTCAACTAAAGGCCTACCTCTCAAACATGAAGGAGTATGCTTAGCCACTACTTTCCCCTTATCACTCCTCTTAGGAGTTCTTTCTCTTTGTGATGGCTCCCCCTTAGTGGTCTTAATTTCTATAGAACCTATAGTTTGAACCTCTGTGTCTTGGGAGGTTTTCTAAGAATAATTGACCATTTTTCCCTCTTTAGACACTTTATCGAGTGTCATTTGCTATGTTTCTTCCTCTTGTAAAGGCTCCTTTTGAAGCTGCTCTTCTTTTGAACTTGGAGGCAAAGGAGTAAGAGAACCTTTATCCACCACTACAACTTGTACTATTAATGAAGGAATAAGATCAAGACCCTATGATTCTGGAGGCATCTGCATCTATTCCTTCTATTAGGGCTCACCTTTTGGGGTATCCTCGATCTTATCTCCAATTAGCTCGATCCCTATGGGCATAAAATCAAAATCTGACATCTTGAATATGTCATCACCCTCTTCATTTTTCTCATCCACCCATTGTTGTACTTCATCTTCTGATGTACTTATCTCCAAAGGTTCTTCAAGGATAGATGGTAGTGTCACTATGGAACTTCTCTTCCTTTCTTGTTTCGTGGCTCTAGCTAGTCGTGTTCTTCTTGGTAAAGGCACATCTTCCTTCTCATCTTCCTCTTCCTCTTCTTCTCCCTCAGGAATAGGTTCTAGGATAGATGGGAAAGGAACCATCCTTCTAGTCACCCTTTGCCTCCTCTTCATGGGAATCTTGATCTTCTTCTATTTCTTAGATGTGAAAGGGGATGCTAGTTCTGCCTATGAAGGAGGAGAGAGTTGTTGGGTTTCACCCTTTGTTACTTCTTTGTTGGGTACAGTTGGTGGCGATTGAGGGTCTGGCTCATCTTGAGAAGCTCTAGTAACTTCTAGCCCTTGCACATTTAATTCCTGCTACTGAGGAGGTGCCTAGACTTCACCCTCTTCTATTTTGTCTCATTAAGGAGAAATCCTATTTCTTTTGCCCTTTCATTTCTTCTTTGAAGGGTGATAGTATCCAATTGGCCAATCAAGTTGGTATACTATCTCTAGCATTATTGTTGACTGGTCTGCAAAGGTAGGGATGGTGATCTTCTTCCCTCTTCCTTTGATTGGGCAAGCTTGTGCATAAAAAATTATAGTCTCAGGTATTCGATTAAGTTGAAATGGTTTCTTGATCCAATCTTGTGTCATCATGATGACATACCTTTCCCAATGATTAACATCATCATTATCCTCTCTTTCAACCTTGGCATTCATTATGGGCCTTTCCCCAATTTTATCTATGTTGAATAGAGGGTCAAGCAGCTCCTAGGAATCTTGTTGCAATATCTCCTCAGAAATTCTTATATTTAGAGCCTTCTCAGCCAAATACAAATTCATCCTACAATAGTCCCTAATACAAACATTATATTTGTATGTTGCATTCATTGAATGATCTTCAATAGCTTCTGCGTGCTAAAATTTCTTGCCTGCCAAACTCTAAACTTTCCCAATATTGTCAAAACACGGCCTGGGAGAATTGTACTCCTCAAGGGGATATTGCTTCCACTCCAATTCAAAAGATAGAATATCCTATTTCCACTTAACTTGATATGTTCCTATGACTAGGGGCCATGTCCAACATGGTCTTGATTGTCTCCTAACCCTATCATATGTAGATTCAATCCACCATGCAATCTCTAATAGAACTAGTCTACACTAGGATATCTAGGGAGCTTCTTTGGATTGACAATGTCACCTCTTAGATATGTGAATTTTTAAAAATGAATAAAGCCCTAAGTGCTCTTATCTGAGCTATGGCATCATTGGATAATATTTTTGCATAGTCTCCCTCTATAAATTAGATGATAGAAAATATGAATGCATCATTCACAATTCTATATTCTTTGCTCTGTCTCAAGAGCTTCTTCTTCACCAATTGAGGATAGATGATATATGGCCAAGCATTGGGATCCTACATGCTACCCTTCCTATACAACCTAGGATAGTTTATTGTCCTTGTAGCTAGAAGATACACCAAATATGATGTCACATAGAACTTTCTATTGTCCTTAACTGCCTCCAATTTTTCACAACTATGTTTGCTCAATGTGGTGGCCAGTCAAGTGGCATCCTTTCCATCTTGATAGTCTCAATAAAATTTACCATGGAAACATTCAAGTGTCTATCTGCTGGCAAACCCATCACTCTACTCAAAAGAATGATAGAGTATCCAACATCTTCCTTCATATACCCCCTTGTCATATCCACCTTTCCTATTACCTTTCCTAGAGGAGTCTTCTCAATAAGATAAGAGGACTAGATGACCTGAGTTTCCTCACTTAGGTGTTCTCTATACCACCTTTCTACTACCTCATAGGTGAGTCTGATGAATTGATCCACCCTAGCAAGATGAAATACCCTCTCAATGTTGTCAGGTCAAAGGTCAAGGAAAAATTCTCTAGTTATGCTCTTTACCACCCTTTCCTTAGGAAAAAAGTGTTGTGCTAGTGTCATTATTAGCTTTGAGGATTGTATTGATGTTGGGTGTGAAGCTACATACACCAATCCTAATTGGATTAATGCAGATACCATAGCCGATCTCTCCTTGGGCTTGTTAGAAATCCTTAAGAACTCTCCCAGATTAGTTTGTCTGAATTCAGTATCCTTAATCTCTATGTAGTCATCTTGGAACCTTGATTTTGATGGTACACCTTGGAACTTGAACATAATGAGCTTTGGTGCCATTTTCTTGCCGGATGAAGATGCCATCATCTCTACATGACAAAAGGAAGACATTCATTAATTCAAAATCAAAATTATGAGATTACAAAAAAATCTAAAAAGTTAAATACATGAAAACCCATTATTACCCTCTTTTTTCTTAATTTTTTTTTTTTTTAAAGTAAGGTGCACACTTGTGCACCAAATTAGGTGTGCAAGTGTGTACCTTGTTTGGCATCTTGTTATGGTAATGGGTGCACACTGGTGCACTAGATCAAGTGCACAAATTTTGCATTACTATTTTTGTTTTGTTTTTAAGATTTGGCTTGCATCAGGTGCACACAAGTGCACCAAATCAGGTGCACTAGTGTGCACCCACTTTATTATTTTTGTCCTTTTCTTTTAAATTTTTCTTTTAGGGTTATACAATAGCACACCAAATTAGGTACACAACTACGCACCCTCATAGGTTTTATGTCAATATTTTGTTTTGATTTTTGCATTTACGTTTTGCAAACTGGTGTGCACTAGTGCTAGTGTGCACCAACTTTGGTGACTTGGGTGTTTAGCAAAGGTGAGAAATAAAGAAGGTGCACTAAGGCTGGTGTGGAGAAGCAATGTTAGGAGGAAGTGCTAGGGTCAATGTCTTCATTGGAGGCAAATATGAAATGTGATAAGGTAAGATGGGGCAATGAGGGTTTATATAACCTCTCCCACACTTTGGTGCTATGTCGGTGTGCAACTGTGTATTGACACATTACCAAAGTGTGATGTGCTTTCCCTTTTGTATTGTGCACTAGTGCACTAGATTAGTTGCATTGGTGCACACTTTTCAACTTTGCACTTTTAATCTGATTTCCTATCATAATATGATTTTCACTGATGCAATTTTTCCACAAGGACTTGGGACATGAGCTTAGGGGTAGGTAAGACCTCAAAATGGCTTGAATGTAGGACTAAAAGCCCACAATAAAATAGGGGGGGTCCCCATTTCCTAATTGAAATGGGGCGTACATTGTGGAACCACAATAGGAGGCAAGATATTGAGTCCTTTTTTTAGAAAAAATCATCTCTTCATTTTTCATACGTTATATCTCAATTTTTTATGTGTTGTTGAGATTCACTTAATAGTTGTATTTTATTGTGAGTTATTTATAATTTCTAGCTGCATGTTTGACATATCCATGGGCATGACTACTCTATTTAGTTATAGCACAATTTTTGATCAAATAAACATGTCATATTTCCAATTCATAATTGAATACAACTTTAAAAGAATGATTTTTGACAAAATAAACCATAAAAATACATTTTGAACAAAAATACTCAAATATTAACTCCAAAGAAGTATTCACATCTTAATGCCATATCCCTCTAACATTGAAAATTTGTGTCATAAAATACTCAAGCTTGAAACGTAAATTTGTGTCATCTCGGCTCTACCTCAAGTTGGTAAGCTTCTTTATAAAGGAGCCTTTTTGTGAAACCAATTAATACAAATACTCATAATTAAACAAAACCCGAACAACTAACTTCAATAATCACGACATGGAATAGTATACAAGTAAAGAATAGAACAAGTGACATGTGAACTCCAAGATTTATGTATGCACAACTTAAATTGTAGAAAAAACATAATAAGAACCTTCCCACAAAGATAATGCACTCAAGTATATAATTTGAGTAAAAAAGATGAAAGGATATCATGGCTCCTTATTAGTAATCAGATGATCACTGCCAATACAGAAATGAATACAAACAAGAAGGCTCACTATGTTACAATACAATGCCTAAGCTCACCACTTTAAGCTTGCATACAAAGGGCCACTTCCAAAGTAGTAAGATACAATAACAACCTTGTGTACCCAAGATCCACTATCTTAAAGTACATACAACTCTCCAAAGTAGATAAAGATAGATTTTCCTAATAATGCAACTAATCTACACAATACTATTCACCTTAGCAACAAATTTTTGATGTCTTTTCTTCTTTGCCATTGCTATTGAAATTTGTTGTGTTGATTGTTGAACTTTACTAATTTTCACACTTTACTTGTTTTACACTCTATTCATAAATTTTACCACAACATTGATAGTTTCTATATACATGATACATTATTAGAGATCACAACAAGATCAACCAAGTCAAAAGTTATCAGAAATACATTTAATGTTGGCCAAGGAAATAAAAAAGTACAAATAAGTTTTATACCGAAAGAATCCAAAAAAAGAAACCAAATGGATAAGAGATGGACATTAAGTACATATGGTCCTTAAAGCATGAACCCATTTAAATAGGATATAAGAAACAAGTTCTAGACTTGGACCTAAATCTAACACTTCAACAATCAATGATTAAAAAAGTTGAGCCCAAATCAAGATGCATGATATGTCCCAAGAAAAAGGACCAAGAACCCTTACACATTACCCAATGCTTTATACACAATAACTATACAACTATTAAAGATGATTTAATTGTGCAAAGACAAACTACCTACTTTCTAGTTGTAATCGACCCTTGCATGCCATGGAAATATCCATGGGCCACATCAACAATGATGCCAACATGATACATCACAAGTCATTTCAACATGCCACATGAGAAGTTTGCATAGCATATTTTTGGATCAAGATTACAATGAAAAGAGCTACAACACTAGATAACAAAAATTTGAGAACACTGAGAACACATTTAAAACACTAGAGAATGCCACAAGAAAAAATAAACCTAAATTCCAACTCCATAAGTAGCAACACCCTTCAATTCTACTTACTAGGATGGAAACACTTTGACAGTGAATATACCTGCAACTATAAAACTGGCATTTGATCTACAACATAATACCATTATTTCTTAACAATAAACATCTCAACCACAATGGTTTTTGAATTTAAGAGTCCAATACTTAGGCACTATTAAATGCCATCTTCACATGATCCCATGATACATAGTTGTCATAATGATACAAAAATTAGGGCCACTAACCTTCTTTGCAATATTCACTACCATAAAAAAATTGGGACTCAAAAAAATCTCTAAATGAATTATAATATGTGCTTCAAACAAAATCAAAACAATACCAACCAAAAAAATTATTGTCATTGACATCTACTCTTTGATAAGAAAGGATCCAATCACTTGTACTCTACACTACATATATAATCAATGCTATGAAAAAAATTAATATTCTTGAATGATTCATTTTGAAATGAAGTGTTGGATTATTCTTCTATTAAATTTTCAAAATTAAAGAAATAAACATAGTCACTTTATTCAAAGAGAACTAATTTCCACAATCCATAGATAGTATTTGATATAATTTTTTTGGGTAGATTGTGTAATAGTTCTTTTTCATCAAAATTTTAGGTCACACTCCATTATCCATATCAAGATTTTCTCCCTCCTTTTTCTCACTTTATCATCCCATTGATGGATCATAAAGTATGATCCAAAATGTTGATGAAAAAATCTATTGCATAATCTACCCGAAAAAATTATATCAAACTTAATAACTCCATGTTATGGGTTATAAAGTACTTGTATATGGAAATGATAATAAACATTAACATTGAACATTTTTTGGTAGAGATTTGACTTACAATATTGAGATAGCTAAGTTTCATAGACATCATTGTACCAATGTATAAAGATGAAGAAAGGTAAATGCCACTATGGTTTTCCATAACCACCAATGAAAAAACCAAAATACTAGAACCATATGAAAACATAGACAAAAACATTATGTCCATTTCTAAATACTCAAATACAATTGTAGTGTTCCAACTACAATTTTTTTGTACACTTGAAGATTTCTTACTAAACACTGTCATAGTTGAAAATGAATACATTTTCATCATTCAATCTATATAAAAGAACTCAAAGTAGTTAAACAATGAACTAGATTAATTTCCAAATGTTTCTTCCAAAAGTTTAGCTAACCATTACATTACATGACATCCATCATTAACTAGTATGTCTTGTAAAATTTGTTTCTCAATAAAGAATACAAAAGATAAATTAACATGAAGAAGAAGACCACAAATTGTTTGATTCATGAGGTAACTCAAGCATCTTGATCATGATTTACTATAGAGAGAAACTATTGAACTATATATTCCATTCAAAAAAGCCAAACAATTTGAAATAAGGGTTGACATCAAAAGATGATTTTTCTCACAACAAGAACACAATTGAATCTTACCAGAATACATACAATGTAAATTAGTTATGACATGATATAGAGAAATCAACTAACAATGCAAACATCAAGTTTAAAACTCTTACAATACACAATGTGCATGGGCCAAACAAAACAAGGAATGAGAAATAAAATTTGTAATCATATTTAAATAGAATAAAATAGGTCTACAAAATCATAACATATAAATCTTTTCAAATAGGGGAATATCTACACTTATTACACAATGTAAAGCATTACAATATTAAAAGGATTCTAGAAAAAGAGCAACATGTATCGTAAAGGACATAAAAATGAAAAGAAACAAAAGAATGTCAAACTACATCATTTGTTCTTAACAAGAGGTGCTAGAACATGAAAAATATTCATAACTTAAGCAATAAACCACAACCTACTTTGCATTTACAACAATGCAATCAGTAGTGATCCACACAAATGAATGGGTTCACTACTTGCATATTCAAGAAAAACAACATATGCCATTGAAGGATTTTTTTTTTGCTATGCAGTCCTTATATTATTCAAATATCCATTTCCACTCCATTGAGCCTAGAAGGTTTCATTGTTTTAACAAAAGAAAATCAAAAATTGTAAATACTTCTTATAGATAGGATAGCTTTGGTTGGAGAAAGATTTAAATGCTACATAAAAAAATTATTATGTGGAATCATGAAAACACCTACCAAACATTTTGGAAACCAGGACATTATTTTTTGTGGCTATCATAAATAAATTTGGAGGAACATGTTGTTGAAAACAAGCTAAGAAATATATGATAAATGTGTTTCAATCATTGTTTTGTCATTGATGTCAAACTTGCTACTTACTAGTAAGAATATTGCTTATATGATTTAAGTATTATCATTTGTTTGATTGATAAAGAGGATTTGAAAAAATGAGGTAACAATAGCACATAGAGGAAAGGTTAAGTTATAATATGAAAAGGAGTACAAGAATTAGTTAAGACAATGATATTATAGTGCATGGATAATCTACTTAAGGTTGCAAAGGTTGGTTATGCTAAGTAAGTTTAGAAGAACAAGTTAAAAAAAATTTGTCTGCCAAGCTTGATCATGGAAAGTAGGTGCTAAGATAAGTTAGTGCATGTCAAGCAAAAAATTAGTTGGAGCCGAGCATAATCAATTTTAGTGTAAGCCAAGTGAAATAGTGTAAGCTGAGTAAAGTTTAGTTGATGTCAAGTACTAGTAAAATTTAGTTCATGGCGAGTGTTTTGATAATAGATGCCAAGAAATGTAGTATGTGCCAAGCATCAGAAGCCAGTTAATGTCAAGTGTCAACATTATGAGAAAGATCGAGAATTTGATGAATCTAAGCTGACAAGTTTGATTTCTTGGATTGTGTGAACCATGTGGAAGATAATATTGATGAGTTGGTGGCACAACATTCCAGATGAACTATTTTGAGGTGAATTCAAAAATGATTGAAGGAGACATTTCTAGAAGGAATGAAATGAAATGAGAGGTAGATTCATTTAATCATACCTAATCTAACCTAACCCTAAAATGGACAATGGAGAATGAATGGAAAAATATCTTAATTCTCTATTTATAGAGATGGCTAGTCAGAAGAAAGGTTTTTCATGTAACAAAACCTAAGGAAGACTTGAGGGGTCTAGGGTATTTGCTTCATTTAGTGACCTAAGAGAAGAGTCTGCATTGACAAACAAAGTAAGAAGGCTTAAGGCTATGGATGCTTGATGGCTAAATGAGCTATTAGAGATGAAGAGTGTGAAAGCCAAGTAGAATGGAGGACTGAAATAAAGATTTGTAATGAAGTTGTAAGTTGTTTTCCAATCAAGCCTTACTATTACTCTCTAATCATTCTATTAGTCTAGGTAAATTCTTTGGATTAAAGTTGACCTAACAATCATTTGTAAATCCTTTAACTGGGTGAAATTTCAAATGAATGATCTAAAGTCCTCTAACAAGGCTCACTCTTAACATGGTGATTGAAATACTTTAACCAGGTCACATTTAATAGTGTGCATTGTAACCTTTAATAGGGTTGGCCTTTTACAAGGAATCCCTTCAAGAAAGTGAGAATGAGTAGTATGTTACTGGTGGTTATTCCCAAATTGGGTATCCATGTTAAATCATTGTATCAAATGTGTTATTGAATTTGTTATGTTTCATGTTTACATTTCTACAAATTGATTTGATAGTAACCTACAAGTATAAGTGATTGGATAATCTAATGGATGCATGCATGATGCAAATGTTATATGGATATGGGTTCACTAAGCTATGAATAGTTGTATTTGTACATCTAGACCTTGGGTAACTAACTCACCCCCCCCCACCCCCCCCCCCCCCCCCCCCCCCTCCTAGTTATTTTAAATAATTCCAACACATATCAAATGTTATGGCTTACAAAAAATAATGGAACATAAAAATGATAACTTCTCAAGAAGACAACGGCATAACATACTTTAATAACAAATGTAGCATCTATCTACATACAAAATCATCATTCATGTTTCTTTTTTACAAGAGAAAATATGTAGGTGTACACAATGTAAAGGTATTATATGATATTTATAAGAGTCTAATAATAATTGATGCAATTGGTGAACAAGACAACTCAATCAATGTAGAAAATTTGAACAAATTAATTGCAATTATACTAGTTAAAATAATGCTCAACTTGGACATATTGGTTGAGATATATGGATTGAACCAAGATAATCAATAAATTAAACAATAGATTTAAAAAATTCACACAAAATGTTTATATGCACATTATCTAAGATTAAATTCAATGACCATAATATTAGAATTCCAAACTATAAAAATTGCCAAATTTAGACAATGCATACATTAATAATGGATGAGCATTGATCCTTTGAGTTACAAGACCAATTCAAAGGCCACACAGAAAAATAAATATGACTATCATGAAATAATTCCTAGTATAATTGGCATGTTATTGAATAATACATAGATTAACATGGGTTAATATACACAACTTTTTCTTGTACACCAAACATTGAATCATTTATCTTTTTAAGTCCTCTAACAACTAATAAGTTTAGTGTGAGACCAATAAATATTGAAGAGATGAGACAACTTCAAAAAAATGCTACTTGGATCTACTAACTAGGGAAACCCTTAATATGAAGAGATGTTATGAAATTAAAACAACTCTCAACATACTTATTAATCTTGAAACATGTAAATAATAGATGTAACAACTATTGAAAGATAACCATACACAATAACATTGGATTTGTTAACTAGGGAAACCCTTGATCAGATCTAGGAAAATCCAGTGGGGATGGTGCCCACAAAATGATGTATTAATATAAATGTTCCACTATCCTAACAACTTGAGTACTATCCTTGTTAAATAATACAAATGTACAATAACCATTGTCCAACAACTTCTTTTCTAGATAGAGTTCCTTGTATGTTCATCATGCCTTAGTTGCACCAATCATTTCTCTAATCCAAAAGATGTTTCCATGTAAGTTCATACAATACAACACATTCACATATTGCAAAGTGGTCTTACTGATAATTACAACCAAGGAAAACATCTTTCCTTTGTAAGGAAACTTGCAACAAAGAATATAACCATTTTCACATAACCCATAATAGATCTGGAATAAACACGGTTTTAAAATCCACATGCAAGAGAATATACAACATACCTACAAAATTTTGACACAAGATATACCTTGGAAAACCATCATTGAGAGAAAAACCCAGCCTCCAAAAACATCCGTCACCATGTATTATTCAATAAAAATACCATTGCAATACAACCATGGAAACCTTCATGGCCATAGCCACAACTGAGCAAACTATGTGAACAAGCATGAATCCATACATCCCATCCCATGCTTCCAATCTTCACAAATACTCCCTTGGCTAACTTTTCAAGCCTTGTCCCACTTGACTCTTGTCTTTCTCTTCTTCTTGGCACACCAACAACTACCCTTGTGGCTGCTTATAGAGTAGCAAGACCCACAAAACCACCAAGTGGTATTACATAAACCATGTGCCACCTAACCCATTAACCCCACATTTAATATTGGGCATTTAATTTTTTTCTCCAATATTAAATAATTACATAAAATATTATCACAATATTACTATACAACTTATAAGTATATCCCATGGGAATCTTTACATGTTGCACATTCATCTAGATGCAACATTACATAATAAAATATAACAATATTATGAAATGTGTGCAACACTCATTATCTCAACAATCTCCCAATTGTTGTATAGATTACATAGGGTCAATCTGTAGCCACATAAATGAACAAGGGAACAATCCCTCCTAGCACATCCACCATCATGGATCAAAATACACCAAGTGCTCCATTTTGGTACCCACAACAAAATCAAAGTATCCAACATTTAAAACATGAATGATCTAACCTCCTATTATGCCACTGCTACTGGACATACATAGAAGTCATCCAAAGAGAAAGCCACCCAACCTGTCACATTAGAAGATCATAAAATACTATACCAACTGAAATGCTAATCACAAATAACTTGATCCAAAAGTAATCACATGTATTTGTAGTTGCCAAAATATCCCTAGCTGAAATAGCACCCACAGCAAAGTACCAAACCCATCCAACTATCCATACCTCAAAGGTATACCAAGTGAATATCACATCATCAACATATCCAATCTACAACCTACAATCAAAAGCCTCAAGAGCAATGCTTGCCACATATATACCAAGAAGCTCCCACTACAAAAAATAATGTCAAATCTATAACCAATCCACTCACAACATCTTAATGAAGTGAATTCATGTAGTATCAAGGACATCCACAATACATAAATAGATATCCTGCAAAAATAACTCTTATAACAAGTCTCCAATAGTCTCCCAAATAAGGAAACTTGCAACAAAGAATATAACCATTTCCACATAACCCATAATAGATCTGAAATAAACACATAATTAAAATCCACAAGCAAGAGAATAGAGAATATATCCACAAAATTGTGACACAAGATATACCCTGAGAAACCCTCATTAAGGGAAAAACCTAGCCTTCAAAAACATCCATCACCATGTATTATTCAGTAAAAACACCATTGCAATACAACCATGGAAGCCTTCATGGTCATAGCCACAACTAAGCAAACTATGTGAACAAGCATAAATCCACACATCCCATGCCATACTTCCAACCTTCACAAATGCTCCCTTAGCTAACCTATCAAGCCTTACCCCACTCGACTCTTGCTTTTCTCACCCTTACTCTCTCTAAAACAACTACCCTTGTGGCTACTTATATAATAGAAAGTCCCACAAAACCACTAAGTGGTATTACATAAACCATGTGCTGCCTAACCCACTGACCCCACATTTAATATTAGACATTTAATTCTTTTCTCCAATATTAAATAATTACATGAAATATTATCACAATGTTACAATACAACTCACCAAGTATATCCTATGAGAATCTTTACATGTTGCACATCCATCTAAATGCAACATTACATAATAAAATAAAATAATATTATGCAATGTGTGCAACACCCATTATCTCAACAATCTCCCACTTGTTTTATACATTGCATAGGGTCAATCCATAGCCACATAAATGAACAAGGAACAATCCCTTCGAGCACATCCACCATCATGGATCAAAATACACCAAGTACTCCATCCTAGTACCTGCAACAAAATCAAAGTATCCAGTAGCTCAAACATGAATGATCTCACCTCCTATTATGCCACTACCACTGGACATACATAAAAGCCATTCTAAGAGAAAATCACCCAACCTATTGCATTAGAAGATCATAAAATCTTGTACCAACTAAAATTTCAAGGAAAAAATTTGATTCAAGGGTAATCACATGTATCCATAGTTGTCAAAATATCCATAGCTAAAATAGCACCCACAACAAGTGAAAAACCCATCCAACTATCCATACCTCAAAGGTATACCAAGTGAATCTCACATCATCAACATATCCAATCTGCAACCTACAATCACAAGCCTCAAGAGCAATACCTACCACATATATACCAAGAAGCTCCCACTGCAAAAGATAATGTCAAATCTATAACCAATCCACTCACAACATCTTAAAGAAGTGAATCCATGTAGTATCAAGGACATCCACAATACATAACTGATATCTTGCAAAAACAACTCTCATAACAAATCTTCAATAGTCTCCCAAATTCTTTACAACCAACAGAGGAAAGAGATAAAGGAATAACCATGTCATCTCTCACATGACATACATGAGCACAAATTAGTGATCAAAATCTCTAACCAATCTCAAATCCAATGTAGAAAAAATTGAACATCCAATAAGATAACCAAGACCAGAGAAAACCATACAAATCATAACCTGTATCACATTTTTTTACACACACTTCTAGATGTAAATTGTGCAAGTATGATCTCCTCCATAAAACCCCAACAAGAAGCCTCAACAACACCCAAACTATACCATATAACTAATAATGGATGTAAGCCTCTCATAAGAAGATCAAATTCATAAACCATTCCTAAATCAAGGAATAACCATTCCTAATACAAGGAAAATTCCCAATATAAAACCATCTCCCAAATTGAACCAACACAACAACATATGCACATAGAGATAACCAATTCTAAACCATCTCTCAAATGAACCCTCCAAAACTAACTCATGTACCATAGCTCAAGATCCATATTCATGAAAGAAAAGCATAAATATAATGCACTTGAGAAAAAAAAACAATGGGCTATACCTCTCAAGTAGCAAATCACCAAGTAGACCAAGAGTGGGGAATGAGAATGTTCATCAAGATATCCAAGTCTCCAACCAAGAATCATCTAAGAACAATCTCTTCTCAAGTCCATATTAGGTGACTGTCCCTCGGACTTCTACTGAAACCATCAACTATCCCAACAAATACTTCTCTAATCCAAGAGAAATCAGCATCACCATCATCTCTAAGTATCCATCAGCACCTATAACCAATCAATCCATGCCAACTCCAAATGCAACATAGCAATATCATGAAATATTTAGTTTATGATCAGTGTACTCAATACCAAGAAACTAAACCAATATCAATGTCAAAGTTCCAACCATGGCCTTAGGAATATAAACATGACAACATGATCTTACCATCTTAACCAAAGAGATAACATGCTCCATATGAACATACTATAACATGTCACAAATCTAAATGCATATCAAGAGTATACCATGACATAATAATGAAACTATCCTCATACCAAGGATTACATGCCAAATGAAAGCATAAACCACACCTTTTCCAAGAACCTTGTGAGTCTTCAAGATGCAACCATCTCCATACACCATGAAGAAAACCATCTCCACACACCATGAAGATAACAAGTACACCATGCAAATGTCAAAGACGCTTCTACAACAATAGGATCTAAGACAAACTTCCAACATCTGCAAACACTCAATAAATATATCAATGCCAACAACTCCCACTCAATCGTGATACCAAGTCACCTATGGCATCATAAAATCCATCTCCTACATGAAGATCAAAACCAAACTAGGAACTAATCCTACACTGTCACCCCATCACTATCACAAGCTCCCACTAAACTATGTATCCAAGCTATCCATGACACATGATGAAGACCCATCCTTTAACCATGAGAATCAACCAAGGCATCAAAACCATCAAAGAACTCAAAGTGCACATCATGAGCTCCTCAAAGGAAACCAAATAACCATGATCCTCAACCAAGAAGATATACCACCATAACCAAATTAGAAATCTAAGCTAATGAACATCAAGTATGTACCTATATATCAAATCATGTCATGCCAAAATCTATGGCACCATGATCACATCCATGAATCGAGCATCTACCTCTCAATATGTCCAACCTGTCAGCATAAAATAGTGAACCACAATCTTCCACCATGACCGTACCTGGTAACAACATCTCATCCCTTCTACATGAAGATAAATCAATAAATCATAGTATTTAGGGTATAGAAAACCAAAATCCAAGTCACTAATCTAAATATGCATCAATAATGAAAGATCAATAGACAAAGAGAACCCATAACCAAGCCATAAATGCAACCTGTAAGTATAAACTGCTTACAACACTCCACAAGTTTTAGACCCAACAAGTCATCATACATATCCAAACCAAACACTAATAACCATATCATTATGAGAGCAATCTAAAATATGAACTGAGCATACAATGACATCAAATCTTAAATCTCCAATGTCGTGAACTCATAATGTTACCATAATCAAAATATATCTACAAAATGTCCAGATCAATATATCACCAAATAAACCATGCTAAACCTAAACCAAATCTAAACCAATGTGTAAAGCTCTCTTAGAGCTTTTCGTTGACTACTCAAAGTCCAAAACTCGACTTCCTATGACCAAGTTATGCCCTAATTTGTGCTTAAAATAAATAATATCTAAATTTAGGGCTCTTAAAATCTGACAAAATTTCAAAATCATAGAACCAAACCTACATCATGTTGTAGTGCTCTGAATTAACTTTCTAATGCCTTTAAGAACTCTAAAATTTGATATTCTGAGAGAAAGTTATGGCTATTTTACTAAGATAGTCTTTTTACCATTTTCACTGTGATTTTTAATTTTATTTTATTTTTTGTGATGAAAATTTCAATAGGATTAAATTTGATAGCCATCATGAGCTAAAACATAAAAACTCTTTCATTTCCTCTGAACATGGCCAAAATAGGGCATATTATATATCAAAATTTATGAAAATATCAACCCAGATCCAATGATGAGGTTTGTTTTTACCTAGGAGATCATTTCTATAAGCTACCCACTAAAACCTCATTTAAATAAAACATCCAAAAAATCTTTTTGACCAATAATTTCACATGCCCAAAATCTTGTAACATCCCATCATAACAACAAACTCAAAAACCCTCAGATCTGCAATAAAACTCATATATCTTGCCCTTTCTTTTATCCTCTCATGAGAGATAAAAGAATAACCATGTCATCTCTCACATGACCTACATGAGCATAAACTAGTGATCATAATCTCTAACCAATCTCAAATCTAATGTAAAGAAAGTAGAACATTTAGGAAGATAACCAAGACCAAAGAGAAACCATGCAAATCATAACCTATATCATGTCCTTCTACACACACCTCTAGATGTAAACTATGCAAGTATGATCTGCTCTATCAAACCCCAACAAGAAGCCTCAACAACATCCAAACCATACCATATAACTAATCATGCATGTAAGCCTCTCACAAGAAGATCAAACTCATAAACCCATTCCTAAACCAAGGAATAACCATTTCTAATCCAAGGAAAATGCCCAATATAAAACCATCTTCCAAATTGAACCAACAGAACAACATATGCACATGGAGATAACCAATTCTAAACCATCTCTCAAATGAACCCTCTAAAACTAACTCATGTAGCATAGCTCAAGATCCATATCCATGAAAGACAAGCATAAATATAATGCTCTTGAGAAAAAGCAATGGGCTATACCTCTCAAGTAGCAAACCATCGAGTAGACCAAGAGTGTGGAATGAGAATGCTCATCAAGATACCCAAGTCTCTAACCAAGACTCATCTAAGAACAATCTCCTTTGAAGTCCATATCAGGTGATTACCCCTCAGACTTCTTGCTTAAACCATCAACCGTCCCAACAAATACTTCTCTAATCCAAGAGAAATCAGCATCACCACCATCTCTAAGTATCCATGAGAACCTATAACCAATCAATCCATGCCAACTCCAAATGCAACATAGCAATATCATAAGTATCCTGCTTATGATTAGTGTACTCAATACCAAGAAACTAAACCAAAATCAATGTAAAAGTTCCAACCATGGCCTCAGGAACATAAACATGACAACATGATCTTACCATCTCAACCATAGAGATAACATGCTCCATATGAATATATCATAACATGTCACAACTCTAAATGCATATCAAGAGTATACCATGACATAATAATGAAACCATCCTCATACCAAGGATAACATGCCAAATGAAAGCATAAACCACACCTTTTCCAAGAACTTTATGAGTCCTCAAGATGCAACCATCTCCATACATCATAAAGAAAACCATCTCCACACACCATGAAGAACCATCCTCATACACCATGAAGATAACAAGTGCACCATGTAAATGTCAAAGACACTTCTATAGCAACAAGATCTAAGACAAACCTCCAACATCTGCAAACACTCAATAAATATATCAATACCAAAAAACTCCCACTCAACTGTGGTATCAAGTCTCCTATGGCATCATAAAATCCATCTCCTACATGAAGATCCAAACCAAACCAAGAACTAATCTTACACTGTCAAAAGCTCCTACTAAACTGTATATCCAAGCTATCCATGACACATGATGAAAACCCATCTTTTAACCATGAGAATCAACCAAGGCATCAAAACCATCAAATAACTTAAAGTGCACATCATGAGCTCCTCAAAAGAAACCAAATAACCATGATCCTCACACCAGGAAGATATACCACCATAACCAAATTATAAATCCAAGCTAATGAACATCAAGGATGTATCTGTATATCCAATCATGTCATGCCAAAATCCATGGCACCATGATCACATCCATGAATCGAGCATCTACCTCTCAATATGTCCATCCTGTCAGCATACAATAGTCAACCACAATCTTCCACCATGACTATACCTGGTAACAACATCTCAACCCTTCTACATAAAGATAAATCAACAAATCATGTGACTTAAGTCATAGACAACCCAAATCCAAGCCACCAATCTGAATATGCATCAATAATGAAAGATCAATGGGCAAAGACAACCCATAACCAAGCCATAAATGCAACTTGTAAGTATAGACCACTTACAATGCTACACAACTTGAAGATCCAACAAGTCATCATAAATATCCAAACCAAATACTGATAACCATATCATTATGAGACCAATCTAAAATATGAACTGAGCATACAATGACATCAAATCTTAAATCTCCAATGTCGTAGACTCATAATGTTACCATAGTCAAAATATACCATAAACTATTTAGATCAATGTATCACCAAATAAATCATGCCAAACCTGCACCAAATCTAAACCAATGTGTAGAGCTCTCCAAAAGCTTTATGTTGACTACTTGAAGTCCAAAATCTAACTCTGTATGCCCAAGTTATGCCCTAATTTGTGCTCAAAATAAGTAACATCTACCTTTAGGGCTGTTAACACCTAAAAAAATATCAAAATCACAGAAGCAAACCTATACCAGTTGTAGTGCTTTGAATTAGCTTTCCAACACCTATAAGAACTCTAAAATTTGATATTTTGAGAGAAAGTTATGACCATTTTACTAAGATAGTCTTTTTACCATTTTCACTACAATTTTTCATTTTTTTTTACTTTTTTTGTGACAAAATTCTGACAGGATTAAATTTGACAGCGATCATGGGTTGAAACTAAAAAACTCTTCCATTTCCTCTGAACATGGCCAAACTAGGGCATATTATATATCAAAATTTATGAAAATGTCAACTCGGATCCAATGGTGAGGTCTATTTTTACCCATGAAATCATTTCTGCAAGCTACCCTCCAAAAACCCTCTTTTAAATGAAACATCCAAAAAATCTTTTTGACCAATAATTTCACATGCCCAAAATCTTTTAACATCCCATCACAATAGCAAACCCAAAAACCCTCAGATCTACAATAAAACTCATATTTTTCCCTTTCTTTTATCCTCTCATGCATTTCCATGGATTCAATCTAGGGTTACAATAATAAAACCATATCTCTAATACCACTTTTAAGGAAACTTGTAACAAAGAATATAATTGTTTTCACATTACCCATAATAGATATGAAATAAACATGGAATTAAAATCCACATGCAAGAGAATAGACAACATACCCACAAAATTGTGACACAAGATATACCCTGGGAAACCCTCATTGAAGGAAAAATCTAGCCTCCAAAAGCATCCATCACCATGTATTATTTAGTAAAAACACCATTGCAATACAACTATGGAAGTCTTTATGGCCATAGCCACAACCAAGCAAACTATGTGAACAAGCATGAATCCACACATCCCATGCCATGCTTCCAACCTTCACAAATTAACACTTGGCTAATCTTTCAAGCCTTGTCCCACTCAACTCTTTCCTTTCTCTTCTCCTTGTCACAACAACAACTACCCTTGTGGTTTCTTATATAGTAGCAAGTCCCACAAAACCACCAAGTGGTATTACATAGACCATATGCTAAAATCATGTGCCACCTAAC
The DNA here is from genome assembly GCA_028749045.1 of Cupressus sempervirens. Lineage (NCBI taxonomy): Eukaryota > Viridiplantae > Streptophyta > Pinopsida > Cupressales > Cupressaceae > Cupressus > Cupressus sempervirens. The sequence goes on along the minus strand of CM053791.1, from coordinate 533,162,591 downwards.
CCACTAACCCCACATTTAATATTGGACATTTAATTATTTTTTCCAATATTAAATAATTACATGAAATATTATCACAATATTACAATGCAACTCATCAAGTATATCCCATCAGAATCTTTACATGTTGCACGTCCATCTAGATGCAACATTACATAATAAAATATAACAATATTATGCAATGTGTGCAACACCCATTATCTCAAAATCCTTTATACCAAGTCCTATAAAAATTTACTAAGCCAACCTTGATGCCTTCCCAATTTACAATAATAATATAGAACCAACTTAAGATATTACAATTATATGTTACATTACAACATTACATCTTTTCACAAATACAAGTAATATGTCGATTCATGGTCTTCATAATTCTTCACTTGCTAATCATTTGGATGTGTGTGGTTAATCATAATATCTTCATCATGTATTCTACATCTTTTCAAGTTTCCTTAACCAAGTTCTATCTCTATTAGGAGATACAATCCAAACAACAATACCTTCTATCCAAAAACTCTATATGAATGTTGCCTTTACTAAATGCATCATAACTCTATCCAATCTTCATATTTCTTTACATACTTTTAATTATAGAATCTAGATATACTGTAGAGTATAATCATAATTGTGCATAACATTACCTTTTATCCTCAAACTATGTGGAACCAAACTATATCTACTACTCTGCCAATCTTCATAGAATAACTAGTAAATTGACATTAATGACTCTTTCATGAATGAAATGCAACACCTCTAAATAATGTCTCCATCAATTCTAAGATACTCCTCCATAGGAATACCATGGTAATTCATGCTTAACAATTTCACCATTTGGAATTGATGATAACATAGATGAAAAACTATAAGAAACAATAAGATAGAGCAAGGAAAGAAAACAATCCAAGTAAGTTAAGTGTGAAATAATATTACCATGAGATAAGCAAGATCCAAGAGCATACACCAAGATCGTTCAACAATGGAGACAAGGATTTGAAAGGGAAAGCAAAGGAAACCCCTTGTGAGTATTATGAATGAAGGAAAATGCCAAGAGAAGAGAGAGAAAGAGAGAGTGTGTTTGGTGGAGAAACATAGCTCAATACAATAACATCAAAGTTATGTGTAAAGAAGAAAGAGAAAGGAGCATCTCTTTTAAAGAGATGAAAAAGGAGTTGCATGTGTTCAAATGTGTAACTCTCATTTCTATGAATTCTAAATTCATAATAAGTGTGTGCAAAGTGTCAAGATCCTCTTACAGAGGATAAACTAAATTCCTTAATAAAGAAATTATAAAAATGAGTTGTCCTTGCATGTCGAGTAAAGGACAAGTAAATGACATGTCCTCCACATGTGTACACTAGGAAAAACTACATTTAGGGATCGTTGGAATATCCCAATCAAATACATCCAAGGAAAGAGAAAATAAGGAAATTGTCATCTTCCAGGACCTAGAGGAAAACTTGGTCTCCACTAGAGATGCAGCAACCAGAACAGAAAATAAGGAAGACTTGGTGAAAGATCAGGACCAAAGGGTTGATCTTCACAACACCACAAGGAATGCTAATAAGGCTTCTAGATCCTTGAAATTTGAAAAGAAGAGAGAGATACTTAGGAAGAATCAAATCAGAGATTCGTCCAAGGCTTCTTTAGTGGCAACCAGGAGCAGTTGTAAACCAGATGTGGGCTCTATAACCAAAGTAGGTAGGAAATCAAAAAGGGAGTCTAGAGAAGAGGAGACCAGAAGGTGTTTGGCGAATGGGTGCCAAAGCACCCTGAAGGAATTTTCCAAGAGTAAAAAATGAAGATCATCTCATGGAATATTAGGGGCCTAAATGGCACCCATAAATAGGAAATCATTAGGAATTTGATTAGAGACCAGAGACTAGATATTTTGATGATCCAAGAAAAATAAATGAAAAAGGATTCTTTGAGAAACATAGAGTTCAGTAACATGATGAGCGGTGAGGCTTCAGACTCTAATGGAGCCTCTGGGGGCCTACTAACTTTATACAAGTCAAATATTTTCAGGGTGAAATTGGTTTCCAATGCAGGTAACATTCTATTTTGTAAAGTGTACAATATTCATTCCAATGAATTTTGGTTCTTGCTCAACATTTATGCCCCCAACAACAAGAGAGAAAGAAAATCCTACTGGTCCAGAGCAGAAGGGTTGGTTCAGAATAGTAACTTGAAAAAGAGCATCATTATGGGAGATTTCAATACCCCTCTTATGGATAAGGAGAAGAAGGGTGGTCTGCCTCAGGACTGGGATAGCAAGCATGATCTTTCTAACTTCATCAATGATTTGACTTTTCTGGATTTGGACCTTATGGGTGGTGACTTTACTTGGTCCAATAAATTCTTAGGCAAGGAGTGTATTTAGGTTAGACTGGATAGAGCCCTCATTTTTCTTGATTGGCTACAGTCCTCTTCTTGTAAATTAGCTCTTTTGCCTAGAATTGGGTCTGACCACTTCCCCATCTCCCTCTTGATTGTCCCTTTTGACCCCTATAGACCTCCTCCCTTTCATTTTGAGAAAATGTGGACCTCCCACCCTGACCTTCTAGAGAGAATTAAGGGTTGGTGGAGCATAGATGTGGAAGGTACTGCTATGTTTAGGGTAGCTAGAAAACTCAGTAATGTTAAAAGGATGATTAAAGCTTGGAATAAGTCAGATTTTCATCATCTTTTCTCTATGAAAGAGGATATTTCTTCTAATCTCTCTTCCATCCAAGCCTCCATTCAGGAAAATGGGTATAATGCCTTGAGTAGAGAAGAAGAGCTATCCATCTTGTCTGATTTACATGACATCATTAGTAAAGAGGAAAAGTTTTGGAGGCAAAGATCTAGAATCAATTGGCTCAAGGAAGGAGACCAAAAAACCAAAGTTCTTCCATTTACCCACTCTTAAACATAGAGCTAACAATAGGATTTCTGGGCTGAAGAAAGATTAGGGTGTGCTAACTAAGGAAGATGATATTTCACTTGAAGCTATCTCTTTCTTCTCCTCCCTTCTTTCTTGGGATCCTTTTCTCTCTAAGGTGGACCAGGACAACATTGTCTCTTGCATCCCTTAGATCCTCCAACCACACCATAATAATTTGATCTAGGCCATTCCTTCTGATTTTGAAGTGAGAGAAGCTCTTTTTTCTCTTCTGATGGATAAATCACCTAGATCTAATGGTTTTCCTACATTCTTTTTCCAAATGTACTAGCCTATCATTATGAAGGATGTTGTTAAGGTGGTTCAGAAGTTCTTCGGAGCCAGAAGCATTCTGAAGGAAATCAACTCCACATTCTTAGTTCTTATTCCCAAAGTGCCAGGGGATGACACTCTGGATAAGTTTAGACCCATCAGCTTATACAGCTCATTTTATAAGATCATCTCAAAGGTGCTCACTTTGAGGCTACTTAAGCTTCTCCCCCTGATTATCTCTCAACAAAAATATGGTTTTGTGTCGAGCAGACATATTTTAGATTTGATTATCATGGTGCATGAAGTGATTTGCTCTGTGGAAGCTGGTAAGAGAGAAAGGATGTTACTCAAACTTGACGTGTCTAAAGCTTACGACTGGGTGGACTGGTCCTTTTTGGAGTTGGTGTTGAAGGCTTTTGGCTTTGATGTCAAATCTTGCAAGCTAATTTTTCAGCTGGTCACCACCCCCTCACTAGCTATTTTAGTGAATGGATCCCCCTCTTATTTTTTCAAACCTACTAGAGGCCTTCATCAGGGGGATCCTCTATCATCAATTCTCTTCATCATCTTGCTTGAATGCATAGGCAGACTCATGGAGAAAAAAAAGAAAGAAGGGAGGATCAAAGGCTTTAAACCTTCTTCCAAATGCACCCCCTTCATGCATCAACAATTTGTTGATGATACCATTATGGGAGGAGAGGCTTTAGTCAGGGAGGCCAAGGCTTTGAAAGACACTTTGGACACTTATTCTAGAGGATCGGGGCAACTCATCAATTGGGACAAAAGCTCTATTTTCTTTATCAACACTCCTGAGAGAAGATAGCAGAGAATCTCTAGAATCTTGGGATGTCAGGTGGGGAAGCTTCCTTCTACCTATAGACACCTAAATTTGATTACACCGCTTTGGTAATCTAATTTAGCCATCTCTAAAGGTATTATTAATTAAATTCTTATTTAATTAATCCTTTTCCATCCCCTAGTTGATTAATTTAATTTATTATCTATAGTCCTAATTGATAAATTAAATAATCTATCATTTATCAATTAAATCCTATTCTTCTATCTAATTTCAAAAATCCCCATTTATTAAATAAATCTATTTGATAAATAAAATCCTCAAATCCAAAAACCCCTAACTTATCCCTAATCCTCCATTTAGCCTAATCCACCCCATCCACCCATACTAACCTAGCTTAGCCACTAACTCACCCACCCTCATTAATGCCATCCACTTGGACATCTCTAACATCCCTAATCTAATCCTAAACCTAACCCTATTCCACCCCCTAATGTTGTCACATTCTCTAAGAAAGTTTAAGACTTTTCTAAACCAAACCAAAGTCTCCCCTCAAACATCCCAACCACCAAGTCATGAGTGCTCTTACAAATCATAAAAGACTCTTACAAGCCCACTCATGACTCTTACATCCATCTTCCACACTCTTCCCTCTTCCACACTCATTCCTCTTACATCTCTCTTACATACTCAACCCCACTCATCATGCCTTTAACCAACCCTTTACCCTACCCTCTTACACTCATCCTCTTTGTGACAAGTGTCACCTTCTCATTGGTGCTAAACAAGCATAATTCATGTGCTCTCCTTTGAGTGCATCCTAGCCCTCCTTAAGCCTTCATCTCTCCTTGCATCTTAGCCCTCCATCCCTCAAGCCTTTAGCCTATAAATTGAATCTCATCCCAAGCCATTTTAATAACAATCTTTGAGCTAAAGTTAGCATCCCCTTTTGAGATCCAAAATCCATACCCATACCCTTATAATGCCAAATTGAGAGCTCACAAAGCTACCAATTTTCTATTACCCATCTCCACCATTGAAGCAACTTTGAGCATCTTGAGCATACATCCACATCAAAGGATGCATCTACAAAATCAAGAAAGCAATGAAGTGCTTCATCTTTTGAGGTTTGCATCTCTTATTTGTTTTCTTTGTCTAAGCATATATGTGAACTTAGTTTTGGTTTGTGAATGCTTTATTTGATTACACCGCTTTAGTAATCCTATTTAGTTATCTCTAAAAGCATCATTAATTAAATTCTTATTTAATTAAACCTTTGCCATCCCCTAGCTGATTAATTTAATTAATCATCTATAGTCCTAATTGATAAATCAAATAACCTATTATTTATCAATTAAATCCTATTCTTCTATCTAATTCCAAAAATCTCCATTTATTAAATAAATCTATTTGATAAATAAAATTCTCAAATCTAAAAACCCCTAACTTATCCTTAATCCTCCATTTAGCCTAATCCACCTCATCCACCCATACTAACCTATCTTAGCCACTAACTCACCCACCCTCATTAATGCCATCAACTTGCACATCTCTAACATCCCTAATCTAATCCTAAACCCAATCTTAATCCACCCCCTAATGTTGTCACATTCCTTAAGCAAGTTTAAGACTTTCCTAAACCAAATCAAAGTATCTCTTCAAAAATCCCAACCACCAAGTCATGAGTGCTCTTACAAACCATAAAAGACTCTTACAAGCCCACTCATGACTCTTACATCCATCTTCCACACTCTTCCCTCTTCCACACTCATTCCTCTTACATCTCTCTTACATACTCAACCCTACTCATCATGTCTTTAACCAACTCTTTACCCTACCCTCTCACACTCATCCTCCTTGTGATAAGTGTCACCTTCCCATTGGTGCTAAACAAGCACAATCCATGTGCTCTCCTTTGAGTGCATCCTAACCCTCCTTAAGTCTTCATCTCTCCTTGCATCTTAGACCTCCATCCCTCAAGCCTTGAGCCTATAAATTGAATCCCATCCCAAGCCATTCCAATAACAATCCTTGATCTAAAGTTATCATGTCTTTTTGAGAACCAAAATCCATACCCATACCCTTATAATGCCAAATTGAGAGCTCAAAAAAGCTACCAATTTGTTATTACCCATCTCCACCATTGAAGCAACTTTGAGCATCTTGAGAATACATCCACATCAAAGGACGCATCTACAAAATCAAGAAAGCAATGAAGTGCTTCATCTTTTGAGGTTTGCATCTCTTGTTTTTTTTCTTTGTCTAAGCATATATGTGAACTTAATTTTGGTTTGTGAATGCTTTGTTTAATGTTAATGTTCCTTGCACACTAAAATCTAGTTCTACATTTTGGCACGCCCGGTGGAACTCCTCTATGGATCATTTTTTCATCCATTTCAATCTACATGCTGCTTTTACAAAACTAACAATCTAATGGTATGTTGTTGTTTGAGGTTTTGCAAGGTGTGTTTGCTTATTTTTGTAGGTTGAAGAATGCACTAAAGAGGACACACCCTTTAAAATCTAAAAATAACTAAGAAAAAAAAAAAATCTAGAAAAAACTCGCACCCTTCGGTTCATTACACGCAGTGTCATCTCCGCAAACTGGCATCTCCACCTGTCATCTATGCAAAACGTCGTCTATGAAAGATCAACTATCGTCTCTGCACACTCAAAATGTCGTTTGCGAGTTTTGACATCTCCGCCTATTTTCTGGTAGTCTGCTTCGAAACTTGAATGGTCGTCTGCAAATTTTGGCGTTTACGCAGATCAGCGTCTATGAGTTTTAGTGTCTCTGCCTAGCTTTTATCGTCTGCATCGCTCCAAAAGCTCAAACTATCATCTCTGTCCCTGCCAGTAGTCAATTGTTGTCTCCGCCACCACCAGCAGTCAACTGTCATCTCCGACGCTGCCAATTGCCTTCTTCATCGGACTATCGTCTACGAATTTTAGCATCTCCACAATTTGGCGTCTCTACCTGATAAACTGTCATCTCTGCCTATTTATGTTGCATTTTTGTTTTAGCATATCAATTCCTACACTTTAAAAAAAAAAAAAAAAAAAAAATTATAAATCAAAATTTGACTTTTAGTGGTTCCATAAGATTTAGACCATTCTAAGCATTTTTATGTGTAAAAAAAAAAGCAAAAAAAGTTAATTTTTTTTTTTTTAATAGTTAAGCTTTCATTTTGGAAGATTTTGGGTGACTAACCAAATTGCTTTTTTTTGTCTCATTGCAAGTTGAAGCACATATGAAACCACTAACCATGTTTCTTGCAAGTTCTCATGTTGCTAAAAAATGAACTTGAATGTTTAATCATTTGTCTTTAAATGCATGTTGCTAAAAAATGAACTTGAATGTTTAATCATTTGTCTTTGAAGGCATGTTGCTAAAATGAACTTGAATGGTTAAACACATTTTTCATTGAATATATGTTGTTCAAAACACACTCTTGAATGCCATGGATTAAAATCAATTTTCCTCGGAATGCATGCTTAAAACAAACAACTCAATCTTGAATGCAAAGATCAATTAACCATTGCAATATCTCACATTTCAATTTTTGATGCATTAAAAAGAACAAACAAATCTCTCTTTTGCATGCAATTTAGGAAAAGTTTGATTTTTGGACAATTAAGAAACTTTGTTAAGTTAAATACAAATTTGCAAAAATTAGTTTGAGTAGTTCCTTGGACTCACCTTTTTTCTAATCACCCATCAATTCAACCATTGGTTGCAATCTCAGTGCTATTTATGGGGATGGGTCTACTTGAAAAAGGTGTTAAATGTTCCACAATCTAACTAACTCACTTGGTCTTTGAATGTTTGCTTTAACTTTATCAAAATTCTTAAATGACCAAAACTCTAGATTAAATTGATCACACTTCAAGTTTGGGCACTAAAATTGAACAAAAATTGATGTGGAGAGCCTTCGAGCGCGCGCTTGAAATCGAATCTCACACGCTTTTGTTTTGGGCTTAAAACAAACTCATACTCAATCTTGAATGCTTTAAAGAAAATTAATCGATACTTGATGTGGAGGGCCTCTAGGGGCACGAGTTTGTTTTTGTTGACCCTAACTCTTCTTCTTATTTGCATTCTTTGATCGATTTACTTTTGTTGGCACTTCAAGTTGGAATTGAACATTGTCTCTTAAACATGAGTGCCTTCAAAGTCTAGATTAGCACACATAAGAGTCAGTTGGTAAAAGAACAAGTGTGTTTTTTAGCCCAAGGTCATCCAAGTCTTATCTCCCCTTGTTGTCTTTTGAGGCCATCTTGGTGCATAAGATTAGGATCGAAAACCTTGTTTCTTTTTAGGAGGCCTGCTTGGAGATTTCATCACCCCTTGGACGACCTTAACTCTAGCATTCTGACAGAGTATAAGAACTAGCAGGTGAATCGAAAGACACCTCTCTTGGATCAAGATTTTGTCACTCGGGCTAAACCTCAAGGAACTTTATACCCTTGAGAAGTGAAAGAGGAGAAGTGGGTTACCGCTCCTCTCAGCTGTGTGACATCTTTTTGGTCTCATCTATAGATTTGGGCCTCACGTACCTTGGGTATATTGAGGACTCCCTAGGTAAACCAACTGTCCGCCTTGTAGACAACCATCTAAAATGTTAATGTGTTTGAAGTGACTGATCAAAACATTTGTAGAACATACACACTCCTCGACGCAAGTATCACATTTTGAGAACCACAAACTTCTATTTGGGTGTTCCTATCTATTGCTTGATTTTATTTTACTTTTTGAATGAATGTTTTCCAAACTTGGTCAATCCTAGCTTAGGGCACACTTAACATAGTCACTACCTATTTTAGAAGTCGAACGAGTCGAAGCAAAATAACTAGAACCTCTCAAAGCCAAGCAGATTTAGGAATTTATGTCAAAACAACCCAAATCCAAATAGAAGTTTCACAAAGTCAAACTCAAGCCATCTCTGGCATACTAAGAATTTTCAGCAAAGAGAAAAGAAATAACACCAAGCCCGTGAATTGCCAAACTCCACAAAGCAGAGGACAAAGCTGTCGATGAAGCACTCGAAGAGGCCTGGTTAGAGTGCACCATCAAATTTAGCCAACATCCAGGAGTTAATCTTACTTATGCCTTACAAACTAGGTATGATTTCTATGATTATACACCCTTGTTTCTCCACATCTTCTTGGATAAGCTTCACTTTAGAGTCATCTTTGTAGAAAAGCCAGCCATCTTAGGTTATCCCCGTAAGCTTTATTAGCTCATCCATCTCATTTAGAACCAAACCATCTAGCCAACAATCCAAAATCTACACATCTAAGCTTTCAAAATTGTTGTCACCTTGCCAAAAGTTTGTCATTCCTAAAATCTTCCAAATCCACCAATCTCACAAAGGTTATCCCTTTGACAGAGCTTTGTCTAGGGTAATCTAGCTTTGTCACTTGTTATCCCTCATCACCTTGAGCTAAAGGTTGGAATCCATAAGTGGTCAATCTCGTGTTCTTCCTAAAGGATCATCAGTCTATCCTTAAGTTGACACAATCACTACAAAGCTTGCACATAGGAAAGCAGACCTTTCATGCTTTGGCAACATATCTTTGAAGTTAGAATCCCCAACCCAATCCTCCTTAGGTTTTTTCATATAGCTTTGCCTCAACCTAGGAAATCATTTGCATAGAAAAACCTTCCCCCTTTTGCATCTATCAGCATTATTGCATCTCATCCCTAGGAACATTCTGCATCTTCATGCCACCCGTCACTTGCTTAGCCAAAAAGAAAGAAACAATGGAGCCCTATCATTTGGATTGAATAGCATCACCCCCCTTGAGCACTCAGCCATCCTTCAGCCCAGAGAAAGCTATGTCATCACCTACTAACATTGAAGCTTTCATGAACCAACCAGGAAATGCAGTATTGGTAAATGCCATTATAGACAAGAACAAAGAGACAATCATGGCTAATTCTCAAAGGGACAATGTAGGAACCTTTGACTTTGGAACACCCCCTCCATTATCAGATCCATCTCACCCATTGTTTGGGAAGCTGCCACCACCCATAGGCTCATATGATCCAAATTATCCTCAATATGTGCCCAAAGAAGACCCTTAAGCCAATCCTTTTGATCCAACAGACCCAAACATACCATCCTCCACCTAAGTCAAAATCTCGATTCCACAAGCCAATCCAGCCACTATCACTCCATCCTTGGTTCATACCTCTCCACTCCAAACCCCCTTTACCCAAAACATCTCACCGTTCACTCCCTTCACTATTGCCACTGTTGCTCCCCAATCCAGCCTTCCAAATCCACCCATCTCCCAAATTAGTGCTAGCATCTTTGGCCAACCTCAGCAATATACAACCGGAATGCCACCTATGGGGCCAAGTAATCAACCCTTCATCACCCCCAGCTTGTTCACCATAGCCCAAAGCACAATCCCATCATTTCCATTAGGTCCTTCAAGCTCAGTGCCATCAGCCACAAATCCACAAGCTACTACCCTCACTCCATAAAGCTATCAAACCCCACAAACTATCACCAATGTTTTTCCAAGCCCTCAAGTGACGCAAGCTCCTGCCACCACTCTACCAAGCTTTCAAATCCAGCCACCAAGCTATCAAACCCCATCAGTTCCATTCCCAAGCTTTCAATTTCCACCACCTCCACCACCAACTAATCCATTACCTCCTATTACCAACTACTTTTCAATGCCACTTCTAGGAGGTAATCCACCACCCCAGCCAACCACCAATTATTTGCAGATCCCATCCCAAATGGGAGCGCAACCCACATATATTGGTCAAACCCCACAAGCCCCCCGATCCTTTCCCCAAGATTCACAACCATCTTATACCTTACCTCCACAAAGAAATCCATTTATCCCAAAAAAAGCTTATGTTCCTCAATCCTAACCTCAAATCCCATATCAATAGCAAGCCTCGTAGTACATGCAGCAATATGTGCCACCTCCACCTCAGCAACTCGTCATCCACCATGTAGCTGCCCAAACAATGTACTATCCCTATCAACAAATCCCTCATAGCCATCCATATTTAGTGCCCCCAACTAGTGCATACCTACCTCAAGGGACTCCTACATTGGGGGCACCCCAGCCATCACCTATCAATTCAGAATGGGAGCAAATGAAGACAACTCTGAAAGCCATCCAAGAAGGGAATGATCTGAAGACATTCAAGTTTGAGAATGTGTTTCCTTACCCATTTGGCAGAGCCATTACCATGACACCATTTCCCAAACACTTTGAGGTACCCAAATTTGACAAATTCAGAGGAAAAGGAGACCCTATCACACATATCAAAGAATTTTACATGCACCGCCAGGACGTGGCATACAATGATGTCTTCCTCTTGCGCCTTTTTCCCAAAAACTTGGCTAGACCAGCTCTTGAATGGTTTTACAGAATCCCCTATGGCACAATTAAAAACTTTATTGAATTATCTGAGGCATTCATAGCCCAATATGCGCATCTTGTTGAAATAGAGCTATCAATAGTTGACCTTGTCCACACTAAGCAAAAAGGTGGAGAAAGCCTTGCCGAATACCTGCAAAGATAACAAACCCTTACCACCCACATATCCTACACCTTGCTAGAGCACCATGTGGTGAAAATGTTTATTGATAATGCCCATCCCAGCTTGGCTCACCACATGACCATGAACTATTTGTAGACCTATAAAGATATCAAAGAGAAAGGAATGATCCTTGAGCAAGGACTCATTAAAGATGGTGTGGTCAAGAATTACAAGGAAACCAACCAAAATCAATCACATTCTAATGAAATGTCTAGGTATTGGAACAAAAATAAGCATGTTGCAATAGATGGGGTTACTAACACCAGACATGTGAATATTGTTGGTCCTTCCCAAAATCAATCTAACCCACCATATCAACCAAACAATCAACAAGCTATCAACTACCAACAATAGAATTACCAAAGCTATCAAAACCACAATACAAAACCCAACTTTTAAGGGTTTAACAATCAAGCTAATGCCATCAATGTAGCTACAGGGCAAAAACCCAGATTCTGACCTGTACCTAGAAACTATACACCCCTTGGTGAGCCATTGGATGTCATTTTTGAGAAATTGGCTAAGGAAAACCTCATCAAATTTCCTCCTACCTAGAAAATTGATCCAAGCCAATCCAAAGCTGCATGGTACAAGGACAATGAGTATTGCAAGTTCCATAGGGTAAGCGGTCACACCACCCTCAAATGCATGAAACTGAAAGATTATGTACAAGACCTCATTGATCGGAAAGAAATCACTGTTGGTGCCCAAATCTCTCCCAATGCAGCCTTACAGATTTATCAAAATGCTTTTCCTTCACACAATAACCAAAATCTTGGAAAAGCACCTATTCAAAACAACACCAACAACCGCTAGCCAAACCAACAGCATGGGAACAACAATGACCACACTTCATCTTATATAGACTATGGTAGCCTTATAGGTTGTATATCCAAGAAAGAGCCTTTTGTCAATGTTATCAATATCCGAGGACTAGACAATGAGTGTGTAGTCACCACTTGAAGAGCGTGATTTAACATCGTAGGCCCACCAGTTTCATTAGCACCATCAGCTCCATCAAAAAGCCAGTACAATATCTTGGAACATTTGGGGAACATGCCATCCCAAATTTCCATTTTAGACCTTCTCTGTGCTAGTCCTGTGTACAAAGACATCCTTGACAGTGCTCTCATAGAATCTCGTGTCCCTTCTGATATACATGCTATTGATTTTTGTAATCTTGTTGGACACCTTTCATCCTCATGTGCCTTATCTTTCAAACCCACTAACATACCCGTGGTTGAGCCAGATCACACCCTTCCACTTTGCATAGCCATCATGGTATCCAATTCTGCCATGAAATGAGTAATGATAGATAATGGATTAGCCTTGAATATTTGCACCCTAAAATTCATAAAACAAGTTGGGTATATTGAGGCAGATATGATCAGTGAGGTTATCACCATCAAAGCTTATGAAAACTTGGAAAGAGCCACAGAAGGAACTATTTTGCTGCCAATCAAGGTTGGGCCGGTCATCCAAGAGATAGTTTGCCATGTTATTGATCTAAACCTACCATTTAACATCCTCCTCGGCCACCCATGGATTCATGCCATGAAAGCCATTCCATCCACGTACCATCAGTGCATCAAATTTTTGCATCAGGGCACTGAGGTAACCATCCATGCCGATCCAGAACCCTTTGCTTACTGCAATGCGGTTGAAGCCTCCTATACAAATCATTGCCCTAGAATTGATATTGGCACAGCCATCACTAGCTCATCCCATACTTGTAATGACCCAGGAACCATCCTTGCCTCCACCCTATCTACCGTGAAGATCAATAACAAAGGCCATGGAGAATATAGTCTGTCAGATGCATTTGTTGTCAGAGTAATCCCACTCGATCCACATACCCATGGATGGCTGACATATCACAAAGCTAAGGAGATTCCACCTCCTCGATACAAACAATTTGGCCCAACCACCTTTATATCCTCAAAAATCCCTCTTCATGAAGAGCTCACTCCAGATACCAACAATTGGTTACATAAGGATGCACCTCCAAGAAATCAAGAATGCCTTGACCACTTTAGCCAGAAGTATCCTCAATAACATAAGCTCATCACTAAAAAATGGAACTATCAAGGAGGTGGACTAGGACCAGAAGAAAGGGGCATGCAATGTCCCATCAAAGCACATAAGTAGGAAATGAAGTCAGGTCTTTGCTTTGGCATACCCACAACTGGGGGCACCAACGAGAACGGTCACACTTTTTTGAACATCCAACGGTACCTTGTCAAAATTGAAGAAATTCTTGAGGAAGTTAAAAAGAGAGCCTACAATGATATCCTAGACCAAATCTTTCTAGGAGACTCTATTCTCCAAGAACTATCCATCCATCTCATTGACCTACCACTCGCTCATCCACAACTCATAGATTGGGACCAACCAAGCATCATACACATTGATGAGTTCGCATCAGAGGAAGCACTTCTAAGATTCATGGGAGACAAAACTCCTCATAAGAAAACAAAGCCAGATTCTACCTACATCTACATGCTTGATCCCAAGGGGTATTTTCTAAAAAATCCCCAACGTAGTTCTAATACACCCAAAACTAGAACTAAAGTGAATCCGGGACTAGCTAAGGTAGCGAAGAGAACCCCTCAGCAAGAAAACCTAGAGCCACAAGTAGAACATGAGGATTTAGTATTACCTCCTCAAGATAATCAACTAGAGGTGTCATCTATTCTAATAGAGGATACTAGAGAAGTCAACATCGGTTCTTTAGAGATCCCCAGACTTGTTCACATTGCTGCATCCCAATCATAAGACCAAGTTGATCTCCTCTTTGAGGTCTTATGAGAGAACATTGGCCAATTTGCATGGTCATATTAGGATATGCCAGGACTTGACCAAAAGCTTATAGTTCATCATCTTGCAGTCAATCCAAAGATCAAGCCCGTTAGACAAAAGCTTAGAAAAATTCACCCCAAGGTGGTATTACTGGTCAAAGCTGAATTAGAAAGAATGTTAGCTAGTAAGGTTATTTGACCTATAGACTACTTAGAGTGGATCTCCAACATGGTCCCTGTCACTAAGCCCTCCAGTGACATTAGAATCTACACTAATTTTAGAGATCTAAAAGCTTGTCCAAAAGATGATTTTCCCTTACCTAACATAGATATGATTGTAGATCTTATAACTGGACATGAAATTCTGCCCCTTATGGATGGTTTTTTTGTGTATAATCAGATCAAGATTATAGAAGAGGATCCGCATAAGACAACATTCACTACCCCTTGGGGAACTTTTTGCTACACCATGATGTCTTTTGGCCTAAAGAATGCTAGGGCTACCTATCAAAGAGCTATGATAGCCATTTTCCATGATCTTATCCATAGCATTTTGGAGGATTATGTGGACCATATCCTAGTCAAATCTCACACCTTCATGGATCATCTCACTGACTTGGAGAAAGTCTTTGATAGGTTAGCCCAATATCATCTCATGCTAAATCCCAAGAAGTGTGTCTTTAGGGTCACATCTGGAAAGCTTCTAGGCTTCATAGTTTCTAAATGAGGTATAGAGATTGAACCCAAGAAGGTCAAGGCTATCTTAGACATGCCTCCTCCCCAGAAACTACGACAGCTTCGCTCTCTTTAGGGAAAGCTTCAATCCGTCCAGCGCTTCATCTCCCAGCTTGCAGATAAGTGTACACCATTTTCACATTTACTAAAGAAGGATGAGAACTTCAAGTGGGATCCTTTATGTCAGTACAGCTTCGATCAGCTCAAGCAGTATCTAGCCAATCCCCCTATCTTGGTCCCACTAGTTCCTGGTCATCCCTTAATCTTGTACATATCAGCAACACCTACTACTCTAGGGGCACTTCTAGCACAACATGATGATTATAGCAGAGAAAGAGCCATGTACTATATCAGTAGAACCCTAGTTGGTTATGAACTCAATTACACTCCTATGGAAAAATCTTGTTTGGCAGTTGTTTTCTCAACTCAAAAGCTTCGCCACTACATGCTAAGTCATACCATCAAACTAGTATCCAAAATTGATCCTATCAAGTATATGCTCTCTAGAACAGCACTCACAGGTTGGCTAGCAAATTGGGTTATGCTACTAAGTGAGTTTGACATCCAGTATGTGGACAGAAAGGCAATCAAAGGGCAAGCTATAGCAGATCACCTAGCTGATGCACCTCTAATAGATGCATATCCTTTGATCACAGAATTTCTAGATGAGCATATCTATCTAATTGAAGAACAACCCCCATGGAAACTTTATTTTCATGGCTCATACACCTCTCATGGATTAGGGGCAGGAATATTGTTGGTTACACCTCAAGGAGATTACATTCCAAAAGCCTTCAAGCTACAATTCCCTAGCACCAACAATATAGCAGAATATGAAGCTCTTGTAGCAGGATTAAAGATAGTTGCAGAATGGAATATCACTGAGTTACAAGTCTTTGGCAATTCTCAGCTCATCATCAAGCAAGTCCTAAATGAATATCAAACCAAAGATTTAAAGCTATTACCCTACAAAGAGCTAGTTGATCAGCTAACCCAACATTTTACGAAGCTTCAGTTTACACAAGTACCTCGAATGTAGAACAAAGTAGCAGATGCTATGGCTACTATCAGCTCACTCTTGGAAATTCCCCAAGCAACTACATAGTATGAGTTTTTAGTCGAGTAGCTCCTCACACCTACCTATGCGAATGAGGATTCAAACTGTGTTTGTATCTTGGTTGGTCCCTAATCCCCTTGGTACCATGAAATTCACGCTTACCTTAACGATGGTATCATATCCCCTCACCTCACACATACCCAATGCCAGAACCTCATTCAAAAATCATCCTGCTATGTTATCATAGCCAATACCCTATATTGTCGAGGTTATCATGATACTCTCTCTTGATGTTTAGATGAAAATGAGGCTGCAATGGCATTAAAAGAAGTGCATTTAGGACTTTGCAGTGCCCACACAAGTGGTATTGTCCTAGCATGGAAAATCCTTAGAGCAGGCTACTATTGGCCTACCATTGAAGAAGACTCCTATGACTTTGTCAAAAAGTGTCTCCTATGTCAGCATCACGCAAATCTTGTGCACGCTCTAGCACAGGATCTACAGCCTATTGCACCACCTTGGCCTTTCACTTGTTGGGGCTTGATCTATTTGGAACTATCACACCTTTCTCATCTGATGGACATAAATGGATAATAACAGCTACAGACTATTTTACTAAGTGGGTGGAAGTAGTCCCCCTAGTCTCAGCTATAGGAGTTTAGGTCTCCAAGTTTATCTTGTACCACATTGTTTGCTGCTTCGGCATCCCATCCACCATCTTCACTGACCACGAAGGTAACTTTGAAAATCTCAACATGGAAGAATTATGCACTTCCCTCTACATCCATCACCACTTTTCTAGCCCATATTTCCCACAAGGTAATGGCTAGGCAGAGGCAACTAACAAAACCCTCCTCAAAATCCTAAAGAAAGTTGTCAATGATTTCGGTCGCAATTGGCACCTACAAATAAATCTGGCTCTATGAGCCTATCGAACTTCCTTCCATACATCCAAAAGCACAACTCCATACTCCCTAGTTTATGGTGCCAAAGTGGTACTACCCATAGAGGTTGAACTTCCCTCATTGTGCATATCTTTGCGAGGGAAAATATCATATGAAGAATACAGAGTAGCTCGGCTCACCCAGCTAGATCTCTTAGATGAGAAGAGACAACAAGCCTATGACCATCTCACAGTCTACCAAACTTGTCTCAAAAGGAATTTCAACAAGAAGGTTCTCCCATGACACTTTCAGCCAGGTGACATGGTCCTCAAAGAAAACAAGAAAGTCCAAGCAGATCGAGAAAAGAAAGGCAAGTTTGAACCAACATGGCTTGGCCCCTATGTGGTTACCACCTCCTTTGGCTCTGGAGCCTATCAGCTATCTACACCAGAAGGAGAACTCTTGAATGATCCTACTAACATCATTCATCTCAAGAAGTTCTATGCTTGAAGATCCTTGGTATACAAGGCTTTTGAAAAATACAAAATAGTAAAGAGAAATAAGCGTCCAATGGCGAAAACTTGGCAATTCAAGCGCCTTGGATAGGTACCTTGGTGAAAACCTAATAATTTAGGCACCTTGTGTACTAAGACTAATCCATTATCTATCACTATCCATTCACCCACCATCCCATAACACACTTGCGTGTTCCCCTAGTGTTCCAACCAAATATCCAAAATCTAATGAAGCCTATAAATACCTCTTGCACAGCTTGTAAAATCTTTTACCTCAGCTTGTAAAAATCTTGTACCAAAGCTTGTATTATACCTTGTAAATCTTGTACCATACCTTGTATATCCAAATCTTGTCCAAAGCTTGTACCATATTCCAACTTCTAAATAAGCTTGTATCTTAGCTTGTATGCTATCATGTGCACACACAAAACTCCATTTTCACTTAAGCTTTTCGCAAACCATCTAACTATCCACCTATCAACTATTACAGATATCCCACCCTTCATGAACATTCCCATCTCACAAAACCAAAACATGAACAAACTTGTACATTTGTAACATATCTTGGTCCATCAGTTTGTACATCCTTTTTAGCTTAGTACCATTGTATCTATCCGGCTTTCATGTCAGTTCATCCTTGGTCAACATCTTGCACACATTGTACACCTTGGTTAGCTATTCCAATGGATCCTTTAGCTAGATTTCCTATCACCAAAATGTTATCCTTCTTAGTTCAGCTTGCTAGATGCATCACTCATCCAAATCCACTAGCTTAGGTACTCTCTGATAGGTCCTTGCAGGATATAGCTTTCCTCATATCTGAGCTTGGTCTGTTAGTACCTCGTCCTACCCATCTCATTGGCAAATGGTTCTCTTTTGGATTTTTTCTTTCTTTTGATTTGGGATCTTCTCTTTTGGGTCTTGAAAATATCTTTTCCAAGAAATCTCCTTGTTCCCTCCTCAAGGTTTCCACGATCTTCCATATCATGGTATGCTATGAATGGGACAATCAGAGCATAAGGTCTTGATCAAGTCTTTTGTTTGTTTTCTTTTTTGCTTGTGGGTTACCCAGTGTCATTTCCATGCTGCTTCCTCTAGGATTCATGTGTGATACTGGGGCAATCCTTGCATGTTTATTTTGAGTTAGTTTGTCAGTCCTTTGGATGGTTGGTGAAAAGGCCTTGATGTTCTTGGTAACCTTGGAAATTAACCAACAGTCCTATAGCAAATCTAGTGCTCAACTACATAGTGGTACTTCTCTTTGAAGTATCCCCCCACTCAAAAAAGCTTCAATGGAATCCCTTCATCTCCATTATCCCCCATCCATATCCTACATTTATCACTCCTACCCCAGCTTATGCATTAGTATCTCTTTGAATCACTCCTCACACTTAGCTTTAGGGATCCACAATCCTAGTCTTAGGGATCCACCAATCAAATCAATCCACCAAGCCTCATCTTTCGAGATCCACAATCCTAGTCCTAGGGATCTTCAAAACCCATCTTCCACCAATCTGACTCTTTGAAATCCTATTGCATTAGCTTTATCATTCCATCATCCATCTCCCTACCATGGATTCCTTTTATAGTGCTTCGCTCCTCCATCCTCCCCCAATCCTAGAAAGTCTTAAGCTTATTTTACTATTATGCCTCATATTTCCCTTTATCATTCTCCCATAGTGAGAGTTTGAGCTAATTCAACCCCTTCACCAATCTGTGTCTTTGCTCATCTCAATTTCTTGTACTTTTCAAGAAGCTGTCAAGCCTCATTTCTCTCTTCGTCACCTTCTTGAGGGGGCATCATCTAAGTCTAGTCTCTCCTCTTCTTATTCGAGACTGGGGCAACCTTGTTGCTAAAACATTTCTCATGTCATCTTCACTCGAACTTCTTTGAAATAGTGTTGTCTCAACACTATGTCAAAGAGGGGCAAAATGGAGACACCTAAATTTTATTACATCACTTTAGTAATCCTATTTAGTTATCTCTAAAGGCATCACTAATTAAATTCTTATTTAATTAATCCTTTGCCATCCCCTAGCTAATTAATTTAACTAATCATCTATAGTCCTAATTGATAAATCAAATAACCTATTATTTATCAATTAAATCATATTCTTCTATCTAATTCCAAAAACCCCCATCTATTAAATAAATCTATTTGATAAATAAAATCTTCAAATCTAAAAAGCCCTAACTTATCCCTAATCCATCATTTAGCCTAATCCACCCCATCCACCCATACTAACCTAGCTTAGCCACTAACTCACCCACCCTCATTAATGCCATCCACTTGCACATCTCTAACATCCCTAATCTAATCCTAAACCCAAGCCTAATCCACCCCCTAATGTTGTCACGTTCCCTAAGCAAGTTTAAGACTTTCCTAAACCAAATCAAAGTCTCCCCTCAAAAATCCCAACCACCAAGTCATGAGTGCTCTTACAAACCATAAAAGACTCTTACAAGCCCACTCATGACTCTTATATCCATTTTCCACACTCTTCCCTCTTCCACACTCATTCCTCTTACATCTCTCTTACATACTCAACCCCACTCATCATGCCTTTAACCAACCCTTTACCCTACCCTCTCATGCTCATCCCCCTTGTGACAAGTGTCACCTTCCCATTGGTGCTAAACAAGCACAATCCATGTGCTCTCCTTTGAGTGCATCCTAACCCTCCTTAAGCCTTCATCTCTCCTTGCATCTTAGCCCTCCATCCCTCAAGCCCTTAGCCTATAAATTGAATCCCATCCCAAGCCATTCAAACAACAATCCTTGAGTTAAAGTTATCATGCCCTTTTGAGAGCCAAAATCCATACCCATACCCTTATAATGCCAAATTGAGAGCTCACAAAAGCTACCAATTTTCTATTACCCATCTCCACCATTGAAGCAACTTTGAGCATCTTGAGCATACATCCACATCAAAGGACGCATCTACAAAATCAAGAAAGCAATGAAATGCTTCATCTTTGTAGACACCTAAATTTGATTACACCACTTTAGTAATCCTATTTAGTTATCTCTCAAGGCATCATTAATTAAATTCTTATTTAATTAATCCTTTTCCATCCCCTAGCTAATTAATTTAATTAATCATCTATAGTCCTAATTGATAAATCAAATAACCTATCATTTATCAATTAAATCCTTTTCTCCTATCTAATTCCAAAAATCCCCATTTATTGAATAAATCTATTTGACAAATAAAATCCTCAAATCTAAAACCCCCTAACCTATCCCTAATCCTCCATTTAGCCTAATCCACCCCATCCACCCATATTAACCTAGCTTAGCCACTAACTCACCCAACCTCATTAATGCCATCCACTTGCACATCTCTAAAATCCTTAATCTAATCCTAAACCCAAGCCTAATCCACCCCCTAATGTTGTCACATTCCCTAAGCAAGTTTAAGACTTTCTTAAACCAAACCAAAATCTCCCCTCAAAAAACCCAACCACCAAGTCATGAGTGCTCTTACAAACCATAAAAGACTCTTATAAGCCAACTCATGACTCTTACATCCATCTTCCACACTCTTCCCTCTTCTACACTCATTCCTCTTACATCTATCTTACATACTCAACCCCACTCATCATGCGTTTAACCAACCCTTTACCCTACCCTCTCACACTCATCCTCCTTGTGACAAGTGTCACCTTCCCATTGGTGTTAAACAAGCACAATCCATGTGCTCTCTTTTGAGTGCATCATAGCCCTCCTTAAGCCTTTATCTCTCCTTGCATCTTAGCCCTCCATCCCTCAAGATCTTATCCTATTAATTGAATCCCCTCCCAAGCCATTTCAACAACAATCCTTGAGCTAAAGTTATCATGCCCTTTTGAGAGCCAAAATCCATACCCATACCCTTATAATGCAAAATTGAGAGCTCACAAAGCTACCAATTTTCTATTACCCATCTCCACCATTGAAGCAACTTTAAGCATCTTGAGCATACATCCACATCAAAGGACACATCTACAAAATCAAGAAAGCAATGAAGTGATTCATCTTTTGAAGTTTGCATCTCTTGTTTCTTTTCTTTGTCTAAGCATATATGTGAACTTAGTTTTGGTTTGTGAATGCTTTCTTTAATGTTAATGTTCCTTGCACACTAAGATCTAGTTCTATATTTTCCTAAATTTGATTACACCGCTTTGGTAATCTAATTTAACCATCTCTAAAGGCATCATTAATTAAATTCTTATTTAATTAATCCTTTGCCATCCCCTAGCTAATTAATTTAATTTATTATCTATAGTCCTAATTGATAAATCAAATAACCTATTATTTATCAATTAAATCCTATTTTTCTATCTAATTCCAAAAATCCCCATTTATTAAATAAATCTATTTGATAAATAAAATCCTCAAATCCAAAAACCTCTAACTTATCTCTAATCTTCCATTTAGCCTAATCCACCCCATCCACCCATACTAACCTAGCTTAGCCACTAACTCACCCACCCTCATTAATGCCATCCACTTGCACATCCCTAACATCCCTAATCTAATCCTAAACCCAAGCCTAATCCACCCCCTAATGTTGTCACATTCCCTAAGCAAGTTTAAGACTTTCCTAAACCAAACCAAAGTCTCCCCTCAAATATCCCAACCACCAAGTCATGAGTGCTCTTACAAATCATAAAAGACTCTTACAAGCCCACTCATGACTCTTACATCCATCTTCCACACTCTTTCCTCTTCCACACTCATTCCTCTTACATCTCTCTTACATACTCAACCTAACTCATCATGCCTTTAACCAACCCTTTACCCTACCCTCTCACACTCATCCTCCTTATGACAAGTGCCACCTTCCCATTGGTGCTAAACAAGCACAATCCATGTACTCTCCTTTGAGTGCATCTTAGCCCTCCTTAAGCCTTCATCTCTCTTTGCATCTTAGCCCTCCATCCCTCAAGCCTTTAGCCTATAAATTGAATCTCATCTCAAGCCATTTTAACAAAAATCCTTGAGCTAAAGTTATCATGCCATTTTGAGATCCAAAATCCATACCCATACCCTTATAATGCCAAATTGAGAGCTCACAAAACTACCAATTTGCTATTACCCATCTCCACCATTGAAGCAACTTTAAGCATCTTGAGCATACATCCACATCAAAGGACACATCTAAAAAATCAAGAAAGCAATGAAGTGCTTCATCTTTTGAGGTTTGCATCTCTTGTTTATTTTCTTTGTCTAAGCATATATGTGAACTTAGTTTTGGTTTGTGAATTCTTTCTTTAATGTTAATGTTCCTTGCACACTAAGATCTAGTTCTACACCACCTACCTTGGTCTCCCCTTTGGAACGTCCCCCTCTGATTCCTTCTAGAGTGGCATCTTAGATAGGTTCAGTAAGAAGTTGGCTAGTTGGAAAGGAGCCTTTCTTAGCCAAGCTAGAAAATGTCAACTAGTTAAATCCATCCTTCAAAACCTACCAATATATGCCCTGAGCCTTTTCACCATACTCAAAAAATATTCTGAGAGGATGGAGAAAATCCAAAGGGATTTTTTATGGATGAGAACTAAAAGGAATAAAAGGTACCCCCTTATTGCTTGGGACAAAGTCAGTCTCCCTAAAAAGAATGGTGGTCTGGGAATCAAGAAGCTCACTCATATCAACAAGGCCCTCTTGGCAAAGAAAATCTAGTGCATCTTTAGTAGCACAGGGGAATGGAGAGACACTGTGGTGAGCAAGTATATAAAAAGGCCCTCTTTTTAGTTCACTCTTTTCAGTGAGGATATCCCCAGAGGCTCAGTTGTTTGGAATGGATTCTTAAAAGCCAGGGATTTGGCTAACTCTAAGGTCTCCTAGCATTTTGGAAATGGGGAGAACAATCTATTTTGGTTGGATAGCTAGCTTTCTCAGGGCCCCCTCATTAATAACCCTAGCTATGGTGTTTGGGCTAATGATTGCATCAACTTTTTTGGGCACAAAGTCAACAACTATAGGACTGAACAGGGATGGAAGGACCTTTCTATTATCTCAAAGGACCTTAAACCAATTATGATCATGCTGAATTCCTTATCCCTCAGCACGAACAAGGATGAACTGGTTTGGAGGGATAATGCCAATGGGCTCTATTCGGTTGCCTCTGGGTACTCTGCTTTATGGAGTACAAAAGTGTCCCCCCCTTGGTCGAGGGCCTAGCTCTTAGGCCTAACGCCAAAAGTCAACATTTTTTTTTTTTTGGCACTTCAAGAAAAAAATATCACCCAGGAAAATCTCATTAAAAGAGGTCATATCATGCCTAGAAGATGTGTTTTATGCAAAGATGATTCAGAGACAGGCAATCATTTGTTCATTCTTTGCTCTTACTCTAGGATAGTCTAGCACTTCCTCACCCATGACCTTGACCACAACTAGTGCATTCCTTCCAACCTCCTGGACTTTTTGTGCCAATGGCAAGGTTTGTTCAATGGGTCTGCCTTGAAGGAAATCAGCTCCTGGCTCTTGGCCCATTTTTGTTGGAGCATATGGAAGGAGAGAAACAACCAAATTTTTAGAGATAGGGAGGAGCCAGCTTTGGTTGTTGGAAGGAAGATCTTTAGTAACATAAAGGAAAATTTTTCCATGAGGAAGGGGGGAGCTTTTGAGACAGAAGGCAGGAAAAAGGAGAACGTAAAATACAAAATGAGAAAAAGATAGGAAGCCAAGTGGCTCCTCCCCCCTGAAGGGCAGCACAAAGCCAACTTCGACAGAGCCTCCAAGGGAAACCCTAGATCCTTAGGTAGTGGAGGTGTGGTTAGAAATGAAAATGGAGATAGTATTGCATCTTTCGCTCTCTCATTGGGTTTCCAAACAAATCATTTTGCGAAAGCCAACGCCGCGTGCAATGTTGTTAAACTGGCTTTTGAAATTGGGGTCACCAATTTATGGTTGGAAGGGGACTCGAATAACATTATTAAGTGCATCAATGGAAATTTTTATCCATCTTGGATGATTGCAAATCTTATTAATGAGACTAGAGAGACCCTTGCCAAATTCAAATAATTTCATGTCACCCATACTTTTTGGGAAGCAAACTCGATTGCCAATAGGTTGGCAAATATAGGGGTCGACACAGACCAAAAAATGACTTGGCTTCTTGGAACTTCTTTGCCGATGGACGTCAAGTGTCAGATCGACTTGGATAAAATCCAAGGAAGTATGGAGGATATCAAGTTGTAATTATGAATATAAAAGGATTAAGATATATGGGTACTTTTCATAATAGAAGATTGGGAATTCATAAATGCAGATATCCTTCATTGATTAATTGCCACACTTTGTGGGTTGTTTATTGCAATTGTTTCAAGGGAAACAACAGAGTTATTTTTCTCTGCTCTTTGCTTAATCTCAGTGGTCCATTCCAGTCTCACAGTGAAGAGCTTATGAGTAAAGTGGGTGTGCAGTGTGCGAAGATGGTGGGCAAGAGATGCAGAAAGAGATGGTGGGGGACTTTGAGAAATGGAGAAGCAGGCCAAAAGTTTGGGAAAAGTTGGATGAGGGTGGGGTAACCAAGTATCTCATGAAGCTACATAGTTTTGATCAGGAGGTGACCAACAGTATGGTGGGGTCCTGGAAAGATGGCAGGGTTAAGGTGAATGGCATCAACTTCTGGATAGTGGAGGAGGTGATCGTGGTAGTCACTGAGATCCCTATTGAGGGTTTCAAATTCTTTAGGGATAAGAAGCTCTCAACCAATGCGGTTAGGGATTTTATGGAGAGTGAGAAGGAATTGAAGGTGTTGAAAAAAATTGACACCTACTACATCCCTGATGGCATGAAGAAGCTGTGGAGATATGTTCTAAAAGCTGTTATTGAGTATATCACTTTGAACCCAAGGTTTGATAGAGCCTGAACCCACCACTTTTTTATTTTAAATCATTTTTAGAAGAAAGCAAGAATTTCATTCCCTTTTTATCTGTTAACCTCTATGAGTAAGGCGATGGACAGCTTCAAAAAGAAGCCCATTGCAAACCTAGCTCTGCATGAGGGGCTACTGCTACTTATCCATGGGCACTTCAAAGCTCAAACTATTAGCAATGCCCCCCCTAAGATAGAGATTGTGGAGTCTAGAAGTTCCAATTACTTCTCTGACTCAGATGATATTCAGAGCCTTAGTTCTGAGAAAGGTGGGATCTCCTCTTCAGGGAAAGTAGACCATGTTAAAAAATCCCCCTCCCCCATAACCCCAAGCAGAAAAATCCCTAGGGATCTTAGGAAGAAGCAGGCTGAGAAGGCTGAGGAGGGAAGTAATGACAATGAGGAGGATCCAGAGTCTAAGGAGGTGGTGAAGGAGACACAGGAGGAAACTAAGGAGGATAGTAGAAGGAAGAAGCGTAAGAGGGAGATTCTAGAGGATGTGTGCTCTCAATATGAGGAGGCATCTGTGCTGCCCCTTTCTCCTATCCATCTTCACCCTGAGGAGCAAAAAGAGGAGAAAGTTGGGTATGTGGAAGGGGAAGTGTAGACCAATGATAGGAAAAAAGCGTGGATTAACTTCAATGTCAAGACTGCCAAAATGGGAATCTTTAGGGAGGCCATGAACCCCCAAATCCTCGTAGATAATTAAGAAGAGTAGCAGCTAGAAGAATTAATTGATCTGGCAATTGTGGCTATTTTAGACAGAGCCATGGAGACAGGGATGAACCTTTAAAATAATTTTCGCAATAGCATGATTGATAATTTTAGATCAATCAAATGGATTTTCCATGAGCTTGAGGAGGTTAAAGACTAGGTGAAACACATTGAGGCAACAAGGAAAGGAATGGAAGCCAACATGAGGATAGATTTGGCTAATAGGCTCACTCTGATAGAACAAAGGATACACAATCTAGAAAACTACAATCACAACCCTTTGAATCAAATGTTTTCCTTGTTAAGCTCCATCAACAACAACATCATCTCTCTCATGGGCTAGATCAAAGATAAAGAAATGCATGATGATGAGGATGGAAATGACAGGGACGAGGCCAGAATAGAGGATGACCCTTCAAATGACAAATCCACTCCTACTCAGGACCAGGGGAATCAAAGGGTGCAATAGATGGAAACAGAGGAGAATCAATAGGCCTTTGAGGCTGCTCAGGTGATGCATGATCTAGAGCGAAAGAATGAGGAATAACTCTTGCTTGTTCTTTTGTTTATTGCTGTCTTTTGGCTTTTTGTTCTGGCTTTTGGCCATGGCTTTGATTGTTTCCTTTTCTTGGTCTTTTCATAGTACTCTTTCCTTTGGTTGGGCTTAATGTTTATTATAAGCCTTTGAACTTATACTTTTTTGGCTGGGCTGTCATGCTTATTATCAGCCTTCTCATGTACTAACTTTTAGGTTTTAGGTCCCTGTAAATCCTATTTATCTAATAAAAAACAATAATAATATCATCATAAATATGTTTAATATATAAGTGAGGATCATTATTACTTCTAGAAAAGCTTTGAGAAATAAAGAATGAATTAGTCTTAGAACACCATTCTCTAGGTGATTATTTGAGACCATAAATATTTTTTTTCAATTTGCAAACCAAAGATATAGTTAGGAGATAGAAATTGAAATAATATTAATGGATGTGTGATGAAGGGCTGATTAAATAATAAAGTATGTTGTCTAATGGATTTTTTTTTAATGGCTTTATAAGTGGAAATGGTTAAGAGTTTTTTTTATAAACTAAGAAGGCTAGCAATGATGGAATTCAAATCCTATGTTTTGTGACTTGACTTATTCGGAGATAATTAAATACATGGTTCCACTCTTCTTAGGTTGTTGGGATTATTGAACCATTTATAGATAGGTAAAGTACTCATTGAGATAAAATCAAATTAATTTTTAGTAAAGAAATTTAAAAACCAAAATTAGATAAATAAATAAATAAGAATCAAACACACACACACATATACATATACAATCTCTAGTCAAAATAGTTAGGATAATTATAAAAAACTCCACATAAACAAAGCCTTTAAAACCTTTGCAACTTCATTAATATGAAAATTAAATCTTATATGCATAGTGGAATGTCTTAGTTAAGAGTATAGAAGGTGACAGGTTATAACCAAAATATCTTTACAACTTACTATTGCAACCATTGTTTGACAACCAAGAGATACCTCATGGAAAACTTGGAATTTTGATTTCAAATGGAACAAACTTTGTTCTATCTATTAACTCTATCTTCCCCTCATTTAGTGAAAACATACATTGTTATCTAGACAACTCACTGACAATTGAACGTTCGCATCAAGTCTAGATTATGCATCATATCTTTAGATTTAGAATTTTTTTTAAAGAATTGTTCTGTTTTGCCTCATAAATTTAGGGTATGACATTTTGGTATTAGAGAATTTGGTTACAACACTAGGAGCCTAACCCATTATATCTAACCTATGAACTACAACTTTGTATAAGATGCTTGCAATCACCTACAATGGTCGTTAGATGGCCAGGTGCCCTAGGGAAAACCAAACACACTGGAAGGAGTTAGGGCAGAATGTGGGGGGACCCCCACCAAGGCAACCTCCAAACCTTGACCAAGTTTTGAATGCTATCAATAATATTATTGGGGTAGTACAACATAGGTTACCATCTATCATCCCATAGCTAGGATAGCAAGATGCAGAGGGGCATGGGGTCGATATCAGGGAAAGAAGTAGGATTCCCCCACCCAGACTTGTAGAGGATTAGGGAGAAGCATCAGTACACTAGATCGAGCCACCCCCTACATTAGAATGAGCACCAATGAGAGTACCCCAAGAAATTAGAGATGATATTAGTGACCTACTACGACTCAAGCCACCCATATTCACTTGTACCATAGATGGCACATGTATAAAGGCATGGCTATAGAGTTTATAGAGGTGCTTTGGATTGTGTACCCATGGGAGAAATCTGAAGGCACAAATAGCCATACACCTGTTACAAGAGGATGCCTCCAATTAGTGGCAACAATAGGAGACTGCAGGGAGAGTAGACATAGAGACATTCACATGGAAGTCCTTTGTGGACCATTACAAAGATAGATGTTTGTTAGAGCACTTTAGATAGAAGCAAGTCAAGGATTTCCATGATCTTTAGAAAAGGGGTCTTATGGTGGCCCAGTATGAGAGTAGGTTCTTAGAGCTACTTCGTTATGTGGAGTACATGAGAGATGAGAAGCTATGCATCCATCAATTCATTAAGGGCCTTAACTTATCTCTCTAGGGATCAATATGGTTGGCATTTCCTGCCACCTTCAAAGAGGCAATTAAGACAACATTGGTTGCCCAAGATATTTGTACTAGAAAGGAATCTCACGATAAACTCCATAATCAAATCCTCTCCTAGCAGCCAAGATAGCATAAACCCTCTTGGAAGGGTAATCAGAGTCATTCAGTGGGGTCCTTAAAGGCCACATAGACTCAGTAGAAAGGTAAGCAAGATGCTAGATAGAGATCATCTTTGGGTTACCAAGGCTCTAAGCCCAAAAAATAGTAGACACAGGGCCCCAAACATGATCTGAGGCCACAAAACAAGTATACAGAGCCAACCACGACTTAATAGTCCTCTAGGGAAGACTTTAGTGGATCTAGTAGGACCAGGGGTTAGCAGCAGACTAGGCCACAAGGAGTACAGATTTAGACCCATGGACTATGTTATGTTTGTGGTGGCATGGCTCATATTGTGAGGGAGTGTCCATATGGTACCACAACACGTAGTCAATGAGGAGCCACCTCTAAGCCTATAGTAGGTGATATGGGTAGATCTCACAAGGTGTTTGCAGTGGTTGATAATGACTAAGTTGAGCACTAGGCTACATATATGATTAGACAATATGCAATTACTATACTATTTGATTCAAGAGCTACAAACTCTTTTATATCCCCATTTGTAGTGGAGCGATGCAAGCTAGTGGCAACTAGACAAGATGTTAACTGGGAGGTTAAATTAGCTTCAAGGGCTAGGGTGTCAGTTGATTCCTTGATCCATGAGTGTCCAATCTAGATTGGAGACATGTTTATCACATTAGATTTGTGCATTAATCTCTTGGGATTCTATGATGTAGTCCTTGGCATGGATTGGCTTAGCACCCACAATGCCAAGATGGATTTTAGACATAAGAGGATTGAGTGTGTAGATGATCATGGTACAACTAAGGTGATTTTAGGGGTTTAGAGTCCAGTATCCCTTCGTATGATTTTTTCCATGTAGATTAAGCAGTGCATGTGAAAGGGATTTCAATTTTTTGCTATCACTATTAGTGATAGAAAGGAAGATGTAGGGAAGGAACCTTCTCTTGATGACTACTTGATATTGCAAGAGTTTGCAGATGTGTTTCCATCAGAACTTTTTGGTATGCCACAACCCAGGGCAGTTGATTTCCATATTGATCTCATGCTAAAAGCCAAAATTGTATCTAGAGCACCCTATAGGATAACCACACATGAGCTCAATGAGCTTAAGATACAACTAGAGGAGATTTTGGAGAAGGGACATATCTGACACAATGTATCATCTTGGGGAGCACCAGTGATCTTTGTGAAAAAGAAGGATGGATCACTCAGATTGTGTATTGATTATTGGCAATTGAATAAGGTAACTATCAAGAACTAATACCTACTACCTAGGATTGACAACCTATTTGATCAATTACAGGGTGCTTGAGTTTTCTCCAAAATAGATTTGAAGTCAAGGTACCATCAATTGTGCATCATGGAAAGTGACATCCACAAGACTATATTTCACACAAGATATGGTCACTACGAGTTCGTGGTGGTACCTTTTGGTCTCACAAATGCCTCGGCTATATTTATGAGCCTCATAAATGTGATATTCTATACATTCCTAGAAATTTTTTTAGTAGTGTTCCTAGATGATATATTGGTCTATTCTCATGATGAGAAGGAACATGAAGAACACTTACGATAGGTACTACAACGGTTAAGAAAGAATCAAATTTATGGTAGCTTGTCAAAAGTGTGCCTTTTTTAGACAAGAAGTGCATTATCTAGGTCATGTGATATCAGGGGATGAGATCTCAGAGGACCCATCCAAGATCTGAGCCATCATGGATTGGCTAGCAGCTACCAATGTCATTGAGATTAGAAGTTTTATGGGATTGTTAGCATACTATAGGAAGTTTGTGGTAGGTTTCTCTAGGGTAGCTCACCCTATTACCTCTCTTCAGAGAAAAGGGAAGAAGTTTGAATGGATAGAAAAGTGTGAGAGGGCCTTCCAAGAACTCAAGAAGGCACTCACTAGTGCACCAGTCCTAGTAGTACTAGACCCTTCAATTGATTTTGTAGCATGCATAGATGCTTCACTAGATGGTATTGGAGTCATTCTCACACAGAGTGGCCATGTCATAGCATATAATTCTAGGAAACTTAAGAATCATGAGCTCAATTATCCCACGCATGAGTTGGAGCATGAAATAGTAGTTCATGCCTTGGCAAGATGGTGCCACTTTCTTCTAGGACATCACTTTGAGCTTCATTCAGATTACCAAAGTTTGCAATATATTTTCACTCAGCCAAATCTGAATGCCTGATAGAGGAGATGGATGGAATTCTTATGTGAGTATGATTTTGACGTACATTACATTAAAAGAAAGGAGAATGTGGTCACAGATGTCTTGAGTAGGAGATGTTATGAGATATCTTCCATGATTACTGAGATAGATATGAGGGAGTGCATACTACACCATCTTCCTAAAGATGCATTTTATGTAGAAGTTTGTTAGCTAGTCCATTCTCAAAGACCCCTAAAGGGAAGATTTTCTAACTTTTCATTGGGTCTGGATGGATTACTATGCCATAAAGGGCACATTTATGTACCATCCTCAAGTGACTTACAAGAGTTCATCATTTTGGAGGCTCACAGAGCACCCTATGTAGCACATCTAGGTGTCAAGAAGCTTCATGTAGATTTGAGGTAGTTATATCATTGGCCAAGAATAAGAGTGCAGATTGCCAACATCATAGAAAAATGCCTAGAGTATCAGAGAGTTAAGGCAGAACATGGACATCTAGGTGGATTTTTGTAGCCACATGAGATACTCGAGTGGAAGTGGGACACTATCTCCATGGATTTTACTGTTAGTCTTCTAATGTCTTCTCATTTTCATGATGCCATCATGGTGATGGTTGACACTTTGACCAAAGTTGCTCATTTTTCACCCATCTATACCACCTTTATAGCACCTATAGTGGCACATGTATTCTTGTGAGATATTGTTAAACTCATGGCATCCCTCATAAGATAATATCTGATAGAGACATCACTTGGTACCAAGCTCAACTTTAGCATTTCCTATCATCCTCAAATTAATTGGCAAATAGAGAGAGTTAACCAGATCCTAGAGGATATTTTATGAATGTATGTGATGGACCACTAGTTCAACTAGGAAGAGTACCTCCATCTTGTATAATTTGTCTATAACAATGGGCATCACACTTCCATAGGTATGTCACCCTATCAATCCTTGTATGGTAGGCCTCTTAGGACACCTTTAAGTTGTGATAGGATCAAAGACAGGATATCCATAGGGCCACGGTTAGTTAAGGACATGGAGCAGTAGGTGGTATTGATCAGACAATGCCTTAGAGAAGCCCAAGATAGATAGAAGAAATATATAGATGTGAAGAGGGTGGATAGAGAGTACATGGTTGGTGAGAAAGTATTTCTAAGGGTGTGACCACATAAGAGCCCAATCCATTTTGGAAAAGGCTCTAAGTTAGCACCTTGCTTTATGGGTCCTTTTGAGATTTTGGAGTAGATAGGACCAATTGCTTATCATTTAGCCCTGCCACCTAGAATTTCATGCATTCATGATGTATTTCATGTATATGTATTAAGTAAATATGTTTATGAAAAATCTCACATCATAGATTGGGATGCTTTTCAGGTGGAGTCAAACAGACAGATATCATTAGAGCCCATTCACATTTTGGCTTGATGAAACCTCACACTTTGAGGCTGACAACAGGACTAGGTTAGGGTCCAATGAGATTTTTATGATGAGGTCATGACATCATGGGAGGATGCACCTCAAATCAAGGCATAATAACCATATCTTTTTTATGAACTCCAAGAAGAAGTTCATGCCTCAACCCGTCATAGCATGGATATTTTATTTACATTTTTATATTCAAGAACTTGATATTTTGACAGTTATTTGAGACTTAGATGGATAGTGGATTACTTTATCTATTGATTTTGATACTTCAATAGTGTTTTACATTGTTATATGCACTAGGAACCTATTATTGTGTAAGAAATGTTCGAACACATATGGATGCATCTTTATGACATGATATTATCAAATTATGATGCAATGTAAAAAGTTAATTTGATTCTAATAATTTCTAATTTATAGATAAATCTTAATTTGACTATTATGATTTATGAAATGTATATGAATGATTATGATACATAAATAAATGTTAATTTCATAATGATGACTTATGACATGTAGATTTTGTTATCTTAACATTTGAATGGAATAATTGAAAAAGACTAGGAAAGGAAATCTAATTTGAATTACGTTAATATGGATATTATTATTATGTGCATTTATGTTGTATATGTATATTTGACCCTATTGGACTACTGATGCTTCAGTTTAATGTGCAGGAAGATGAACCATGGAAATTCTTGGGGGAAACAAGTTCTAAACCTTGTGAACATAGTTTAACAATGGCGAATCTATGGAAGATTCAAAAGCCTTGTTGTGAAAGTATTTTTCTTTGTAATTGTATGGTTGCTTTCTTGTGAGTATGTTTTATCATAATTTAGATGTATTAAGTACATGTCATGGTGAAGTGTAACGTATTTTAATATGTCACTTGACACTTGCATTTGTCTATGTGTTGATGACATGTCACCTAGAGTGTTAGGATGGGTCACCATCATGTTGATTTTCTAATTCAAACTTGATAGGGATTTTAGGGGGGCCTAAATGAGATCCTAAAGTATCATTTTATTGATAAAAAGACACCCTGATGGTAGTATAACATGTTAGGATCCTAAATTCAATTATTTTAGTGATTACCTAGCTTAGGGGACCCCTTAAACAAAGCCCTCTTGAACCAATTCGAAATTTTTAGATTCCCTATGAGAGTACCCTTGCAATCCCACTTGGTTAACTTTCTTATTTTGGAGGACCAACAATGTAAGAAAGGGGAGGCTTGATGTTCCTACTAAAAAAAGGTTGGTAGAGAGTCTTTTAGGGGAGGGGTGACAAATTAGTGGATTTTTCACCCACTCTCTAATTTTAGAGATAGTTAGGTTTGGAGGGAGATTAAGGGAGCTCTACTACAACTATCATTACCTTAGCTTGGACCAAGGTTGTTTTCTCAAAACATGCTTCTTTTTCATTTTCTTCTTTTTTTGCATGAATAAGTATATCTGCAAGTGTTGAGGATTTGTCAATGGAGTATGAATTGCATTGTAAATCTTGTGCTATGGACTTTGGCATTGTGTTGTGGAGATGTGAATATGTTATGTGTTCTTGGAGATTTTCCTTTGGTTTTGTTCTCCTCTTGATGTTGTTGTTTGAATGTGTTCATGGGTGTGAAGGATTCACTCACCCTTGGGAGGGAAGAGAAGCCTTGGGTGAAGAGCATAGTTGGGCTCATTATTGAACTTGAGAGAGTTGGCTCATGATGAGGATTTGTTTTATTTCATGGATTATGGGCTCCGTTGAAGCCATATACCTTTGTGATTTTGGGAGAAACAAGGGGTTTTGTGTGATTAAGGAGGAGATGTTTTTGAAGGCCTTACGAGGAAATGCAATGACAATATGTTGTTTATGTTTGGTTATGGCATCTCCTCTTTGAAGATCCCAACTTCACCCAATGTGAGATGATTCCAAAGGTGAATCATTGTGCAAGCCATGGGAGGGAGTTTTTTAGTGTTTTGTGTAATGTTCATGAAATGGCAAGTGATGTACGTGTGTAACCTGTTTGGTTCTTGTTTCCCCTGCTCAGTGGGTGGCTTCATAGAAGCCTAGGATGGGAGGTGAGCCTCCATGGTTCCAAGTTTGTGTGCATGTGTAGGTTTTGTGAAGATGGGTTCCTTGAAGAAGTGAGGGCTCTTCCCTTGACAATGTTGAAAAGTTCAAGTGTGTAGATAGGTCTTCCATGTTGTCACAACAGCTATTGAAAAGATTAATCCCCATTTTGTTTGCTTCAAATGTGATTTAAAGTGAAAATTTCCTCTATTCATGTATTTTGTAAAAAAAATATGTAAGGAAGAAAATTTGGAAATTTTATATAGTCTCTTGCAAGGAAAGCTTCTATTGAGAGCTTCATATTATGTAATCTAATGTGCTAAGGAGATGTTATGAAATGAAAACCCTTCTTCTTATGCTATTGTAAATCACTTGGTAGAAAAATTCATAATGATTTTTATCTTTTGAAGTAGTTGAATTGTTTCAATACGTAGATGATTGTATAGTAAATGTATGCACTTTGCATTTAATATGATGAAAGAAAGATATAGCAGATGTTAGTTTAATTCTTGTGTATGAAAATTTTCCATTTGGCTCTCCTATTTTAGGTAAATTCATAAGGCTAATTAGCAATATCATATCATTTTACATGGACACTAAAATACTATTGTATGGTTGGGAGAAAATTAGGTTGAGGAAAGTATGTTGTAGGTGTCTAGTTT
The DNA here is from genome assembly GCA_028749045.1 of Cupressus sempervirens. NCBI lineage: Eukaryota > Viridiplantae > Streptophyta > Pinopsida > Cupressales > Cupressaceae > Cupressus > Cupressus sempervirens. The sequence continues at coordinate 533,127,397 of CM053791.1, read as the reverse complement.
ACAAAATATATGAGGAAGACCAAAATATGAAGATATCTATTACAGTCCAATATTTTAATCAGAGGGAATATTCTTAGATACTTGAACATAAAAGGGGTAGGACTCAACAAAATAAAATAAATTTAAAAAATGATACATAGTCATATCCAAAAAAAAAAATGTAAACATAGATACACACATTAAATAAATAATGGTCATGATACAAAAAAATAAAAAATAAATATTAGTACTAAGTACCTTCCTAGGTGACCCAAACAATAGTTGGAAATGATATAAAACTTCAACAAAAAAAAAAATATAGACCCTAAGGTAGGCGGCCATAAGTTTAGACAAGACATGGTACCCTTTAACATTCTTTAAGGGCATGTGACCAACAATCCCCACCTTTCCCCAGTGAATTTTGGGCAATGGAAAAAAAGCTAGGCATTTGGGAAGAAGCTTTCCCCTTTTGTCCATGTCAAGACCGCCCCCCTAGGAACCTAACCACTCCCCTAGGAAAAAATTAATAATTGTATGTAATTTCATTTTCTGACATAAGTCTGAAGTGTTTTTTTTAAAAATACCCCAATCCTCCAAGGTAGTACACTTAGGATGAAATGATGATATTTTGGTAAAAGGTGAAAAGTGCATGTAGGATGAGTTGGACATTTTGGAAAAGGTGAAATTTGTTTGAAAAGAATGGGATTTTTGGGGAGAGTATTAGAAGGTTAGGAATTGATGTTATTTTTTTAATAAACTAATGCATAAGATTTAATTTTACATTGAGGGTTAGGAGATTAGAAGTGATATGTGATAATGGGGTATTTCTAGAATTTAAGTGAAAATGTTAGTATGAATATAAATAAATTTGTGGAGTTCATTGTGCGGACTCTTTAGTATTTGGAATTTATTTAGAACTAGACAACCAATAGTTAATGATTTTGTTTGTTTGTTTCTTTTTGGGTTAGGAAGAGATATAGTTAGGAGATAGAAATTGAAATAATATTAATTGATGTGTGATGAAGGGCTAATTAAATAATAAAGTATGTTGTCTAATAAAAAAATTTTTAATGGGTTTATAAGTGGAAATGGTTAAGATTTTTTTTTATAAATTAGGAAGGTTAGCAATGATGGGATTCAAATCCTATGTTTTGTGACTTGACTTATTCGAAGATAATTAAATACATGGTTCCACTCTTCTTAGGTTGTTGGTATTATTGAACCATTTATAGATAGGTAAATTACTCATTGAGATAAAATCAAATAAATGTTGAGTAAATATATTTAAAAATAAAAATTAGATAAATAAATAAATAAATAAATAAAGATATATATATATATATATATATATATATATATATATATATATATATATATATATATATATATATCTGTGTGTGTGTGTGTTTGTGGAGTAGAACAATCTCTAGTCAAAATACTTAGGATAATTATAAAACAAATCCACATACGCAAAGACCTTAGAACTTTTGCAACTTCATTAATATGAAAATGAAATCTTATATGCACAGTGGAATGTCTTAGTTAAGAGTATAGAAGTCGATGAGTTATAACCAAAATATCTTTACAACTTAGTATTACAACCATTGTTTGACGACCAGAAGATCCCTCATGGAAAACTTGGAATTCTGATTTCAAATGGAACAAACTTCATTCTATCTATTAAGTTTATCTTTCCCTCATTTAATGAAAACATACATTGTTATCCAGACAACTCACCAACAATTGAACGTTCGCATCGAGTCTATATTATGCATCATAGCTTTAGATTTATATTTTAATTTTTTAAAAAAAATTGTTGTGTTTTGCCTTGTAAATTTAGAGCATGAAAGAATAACAATGATAATATCATCATAAATATGCTTAATATATAAGTTAGGATCATTATTACTTCTAAAAAAGCCTTGAGAAATAAAGAATGAATTAGTCTTAGAACATCATTCTCTAGGTGATTGTTTGAGACCATAAATAGATTTTTTTCAATTTGCAAGCTAGAGTTTCACTCGTAGACACCTAAATCTGATTACATCAATAGGTAGTCATATTTAGTCTTCTCCTAGGACATTATTGATTAAATATTTTCTATTTAATTAATTAATCATCATCCCCTAGTTAATTAATTAATCTAATTAACTATAGTCCAATTGATAAAATCAAATGATCACCCAAAATAAATTTATCAATTAAATCCCTATTCCTCTATTGAATTTAATGAAATCTCAAATCTATTTAATTTAATCCCATACTCCCATTTTATTAAATAAATCATTTAATAAAATATCTAAACCCCTAAAACATCCTTAAACCCAACCTATACTCCTTATCCAACCCATTCACCCATACTAACCTCACTTATCCCCTAACCCCCCTTCTAAGATAATCCTAACCCTCCTCCTAAATATGTGCACAACTTTAAGCAAGGGTTAAGACTTGCTAACCCAAGCCAAAGTTAACAAACTCAACCACACCTCTTACATTCTCAAAATATCTCTTCCACCTCCCTTAATGACTCTTACAAATGTCACCTCCCTTTTGATGCTAAACAAGCACAATCCATATGCTTCCTTTGGAGTGCATCTTAACCCTCCCTCACCATCTTACCATGATTGCATTCTGACCATCGATATCTCTACCCCTTGGCCTATAAATGGAACCCTCTCCCTTCACAAATATTATCTACTATTCGTGCAATGTTATAATACTATTTTGAGAGCTTGAGAACTACCAAAATACCATCAGAATGCTGAAATCCCTCCATACCTCCATTGTTTGAAACCCTCATCCATACACACATTTGGTGAAACCCCCCATCCTTTGGAAGCTTGAGCACAATGTGAGAATACATCCCCTCTTATCAGGGACAAATCCACTCCATCAAAGGGTTATTCCATAAGGAGCCTACCATTCTTGGTGATAATCTTCATCCTATCATAAGTGTTGGCTTGTTTAGTATTGTTAATGCTTTCCTTTAATAGTTAGTCTTCATTTTGCACTACTAAATTAGGTGATACATCACTACCTTTTTAAAAAATCCAAGGGGTTGAGCCATATAGATTTTTTCATGTAAATCACCATTTAAGAAATCACTCTTAACATCCATTTGATGAATAGGCCAATTCATTTTAGATGCTAAAGCAAGAACTAATTTGATAGTACACATTTTAGCAATAGGGGAAAAAGATATCTAACTCTTCAATTTGTGAAAAACCTCTAGCAACTAATCTAGCCTTAAATTTACTAATTTCATTATTAACATTCACTTTTTTTTGTATAACCATTTACATGAAACTATATTCTTTCCATGAGGTAAATTGACTAAGTCCCAAGTTTGATTAGCAATTTAGGAGACATATTCCTCTTACATGGCCTTTTGCCAATGACGTTGAGAGTTAGCTTGATTAAAAGACTTAGGATCATTAGAATTCATAATAGAGGTCATCAAAGCATAATTTCAATAATTAATCCTTCTAGGTTTAATTCCATTGAATCTAGTAATATAGTCATCACTCACATTAATTAATCCTTGAGCCCATTTAGGTTTTCATTTAGTAGTAATGGAATCATCACTAGATGAAGAATCATTATCAATAAAAGCATCATTAGTACCTATTTGAATATCATTACTAGAAGAAGCATAAATAATAGTAGGAGCTTGAGTAGTAGGGTTTAGAGAAGGAGGTTTTTCCTCCACTAGCACAATTATAATGCCATTGAATTTTGCATCATGTGCAATAGAATAGTCACAAACACCATTTTCTAGAATGCAAACATCTCTTGCAACTTGAACTCTTTTAGTAGTAGAATCATAAACATGATGACCCTTAGTGTTTTCATCATATCCAACAAAAATATAAGGAGAAGATTTAGCATCTCATTTATGCCTTTTTCTATTTAGGAGTATGAACATAAGCAATAGATCCAAAAACTACAAGTGATGTAAATTAGGCTTCCTACCAGACTAGACATCTTCTGGAGTAGTATCCTTGAGAGCTTTGTTAGGAGTCCTATTAAGAAGATAAGTTGCACAATACATGGCTTACCCAAAATTTATAATGAAAATTATTAGCATGCAACATGCATCTAGTCATTTCAACAATGGTCCAATGCTTTCTTTTTCCCACACTATTTTTTGTGGTGTATAAGGAATAGTAAGCTCATGTTTAATTCCACATTATTTCAAATAAGAGTGAAAATAATTATGTAGGTATTCCTTGCCATTATTAGCTCTGAGAATTTTAAGTTTAAAACTAGATTGCCTTTCAACATATAATTGAAATTCAATAAATATATCAACTTGATCCTTGCTATGCAAAAAATAGAACCTTGGATGAAGTTATTCTTCATGGGGCCCAAAAGGTCACTATGGACAAGCTATTGGAAATGATTGAAATTATCATAAGAAAAGTTTTTGGAATAATATATGGAACTGGTAAAGAATGTCCTCAATCATTGTTTTGTCATTGATGTCAAACTTGCTACTTGGAGGAATGACAATTGCTTTAGTGATCCAAATACTATTAATTAGTTGATTGTCAAGGTGGAGGCAATCAATAAGATGTAACTAGAACACCTAGAGAAAGGTTGAAGTTATGATGTTGTAATGAAGTACAAGGATTAGCTAAGCCATTGATGAAAAAGTGTATTTGATGACATACTATAAGATACAAAGAATGGGAACACTGAAACATATAAAAGATTTAAGATTTTAGCTAAGTCTTTTGTAAAGCTCAACTAAGTTCATTAGAGAGAAGGAGCTGAGCAAGCTAGTAAGAGTCGAGAAAATTCCTAGTTAATGTCGAGTAAACTTTAGATGTCGAGCAAACTTCAGATGTCGAGAAAACTTCAGATGCCGAGAAAACTTTAGATGCCGAGTAAACTTCAGATGCTAAGTAAACTTTAGATGTTGAGCAAACTTTAGATGTCAAGTAAACTTTAGATGCCAAGAAAGTCCAGATGTCGAGTGACATAGAGTTTATCAAGTGCCAAGCAGAACCAAGTGCCAAGTAGGTATAGGTGCTGAGTGACACAGAGGTGCTAAGAACCAGTAACTCAATAATGCCGAGTTGCTACATTATTTTAGAAATTGAAGATTCGCCAGATCTAAGCTGACAAGGTTGTTATTTAGAAATTTGTGAATTAAAAGGAAGATAAGAATGATGAGGTGGTGGCATAGAACACCATGTAGAACATTTTTAAGATACAACTGGAAAAGTTTCTAGAAGAGAACAAGATATGGGGTAGATACATTGTATCCTACCTAATCCATTTTGAAACCCTAAAATTGAAGAGGGAGAATTGAGCGGCAAAGGCTAATCAGACTTCTATTTAAGAAGACATAAGTTAATGAAAAGAGAGAGAGAGAGAGGTGGTCAAGAATAAAAGCATGAAGTGCTGAAGAATGTGCTAAGGAGAAGAAAGCACAGCGACTCTATTTGGATAGATGACCACAAGGATGATTGCATTGGCAGAATGAGTAAGAAGACTCAAGGAGATGTATCTTGAGAGGGATACACGCAGTCAGAGCTGGAGTGATTGAAGCCAAGCATAAGGATTGAACTAAAAGTATGATCTAAAATCTGCAAAGTATGTTGTAAGTTATATCAAATCAAAAGACCATTATCATTACTTTCTATTAATTGTAACAGTAAGTTTAAATCCTATGGACTTAGGTTGGTTTAATAGCCATTAGATAAATCCTTTAACAGGGTGACATTCCAAGTGAATGTTCTAAAGACCTTTAACCAGGCCCATTCCTAACAGTTTGGTGAAATCCTCTAACAAGGTCACATTTAATAGTGTGTTGTAAGCCTTTAACAGGGTATCACTTCAGAAGAGTGAGAATCAAGTAGCATGTTACTGGTGGATTTTCCCAAATTGGATTTCCACGTAAACCATTGTGTCATGTGTTGATCTTGAATGTTTTATCTTTGTATATTGATTTACTGTAACTTGCTTATATGATTGATTTAAGTTTGGATGGATGAAAAGTGTATTGATTCATTAAAAGTAGTAAAAAGGTATTAATAGGGCATTTGGACCTTGAATAACTGATTCACCTTCCCCTCTCAGTTATTCTAAAGAATTCTAACAATTGGTATCAGAGCCTAACTGCTGATTCAGTTTAAAGGGACTACAAGTAGAAAAGATCAAAATGCCAAAGAGAGAAGTTCCCAAGCTCAACAAAGACAACTTTGTTGCATGGAAAAGTTTGATGAAGCTACATCTTGGATCCATAAGAGATTATGCCCAAAATTCAATTGTCACTGAACATGTAGATCCAATAGGTGCTCCTATTGTAGAAGACATGAAAAAAAAGAAAGAAAAAAATTAGACAATGCTGGAAATTGCCTCTGCACTCAGCTATGCTGAATTTGATGATATCAAAGGATGTGACACGATATTTAAAATGTGGAAAGCCTTATTAGACATCTATGGAGGAGATCAGAATGTACACAGAGCAAAAAGAGAAAGTCTTAGAGGAAAGTTTGATGACATGAAAATAGAAAAAAATGAGAATGCTACTCAGTATGTTGCAAGAATAAAGGAAGTGGTAAGTGTAATAAGATGCTTGAGTGGTCAACTGGATGAAGATACTATTAATAGTAAGTTCTTAAGAACCTTGCTCCCTATCTATGTTATTAGAGTATCAATAATACAAGAGCTAAGATGTATACTAGGAAACAATCTAAGTTTTGAAGGTATAATAGGTAGACTCGCTGCATTTGATTTATCTAACTTTGACAACTACAAACCTGATAATGTTGAATCTACTTTTAAGGCCAAGTTATCACTGAAAGATGTCGAACAGGTGAAATCAAAGAAAGGAAGAAAAATGAAGTATGTATCCAGTGACAGTAGCACTGATGAGGAAGATGTGGAACAATTGGAAGCATTGCTCGCTAGAAGATTTCATAGGGGCAAAGGAAAATTCAAAGGTAAGATGCCTATCATTTGTTTCAATTACAATGAAGTAGGTCATATTGCTGCAAGGTGTCCATAGAAAAAAGGATTCCAAGGAAGGCAACAAACACAAGAACAGAAGAGATGATGACAAGAGAGATTACAAAGAAAAAGGTAAGAAGTGTTATATTGTTGAAGAAAATTTTGATGACAATGATGATGAAGTTTTTTATGTAGCCATGAAGGACCAATTTGATGAAGAAGAGACCACAGCACTGGTAACATGCATAAACAAGAATGGCAGATGGATCATAGACAGTGGATGCTCACATCACATGATAGGAGACAAAAGTAATTTTTTTAACTTTACTCAGTATGATGGAAATAGTGTTAGATTTGGTAATGATGCTCCATGTCAAATCAAAGGAAAAGGTTCCATTAAGCTCATAGAACAAATTTTATGTGACAATGCATACTATGTTGAAGGATTAAATTACAATTTACTATGTGTCTCACAGTTAGGCAATATAGGTTGCAAAGTGGAATTTGGAAACAAAACTGCAAAAATCTATGATACTGATGGTAAAATGATAGGAAAAGGAGATCAAACAAAGAGTAATTTGTTTTACCTTGATATGGATGATGTTTCTTGTTTATGTGCAAAATTTGATGATGAATGGTTATGGAATAGAAGATTATGTCATGTCAACTTTGACAATCTAGTCAACATCAGTAAAATGAAGAAAGTCAGAGGTTTACCAAAATTGAAGAAGCTTGATAATATCATGTGCAAACAATGTCAGCTAGGAAAGATGACAAAGTCAAATTTCAAAAGCAAAAACTATATATCTAAAGAGATACTTGAGTTAGTTCACACTGACTTATGTGGTCCAATGGATATACAAAGCTATAGAGGAGATAAATACATAATGCTATTTGTTGATGACTATTCTAGGATGATGATTGTTATGTTCTTAAAAAAAAAAATTGATGCTTTTCAAATGTTTAAGTGGTATGTGGCTAGAGTTGAAAAGGAAACTAGAAAAAGCTTGAAATGCCTAAGATCAGATAGAGGTGGTGAATTTACATCAAATAAATTTGAGATATTCTGTAATGATAAAGGAAACAAAAGACAAACGTCAGCTCCTAGAACTCCCCCACAGAATGGAATTGCTGAAAGAAGAAATAGATTTGTGATTGACTGTGCCAGAACATTAATTATGGAAAAGACTGTTGCTCTAAAATACTAGAGAGAAGCTGTAAGTGTAGCTGTTCATACACTGAAGTGAGTACAAGTCAAAAAAGGTACAAATACAACACCTTTTGAATTATGGTATGGTTACTCACCCAATGTAAAACATTTCAAAGTGTTTGGTTGCAAATGTTTTATCCTTAAAGGTGTTAAATTTGATGCAAAAAGTGATGAAGGTATATTTCTTGGTTACTCCACTAGAAGTAAGGCATATAAGTGTTTGAATATTAACACTAACAAAATTGTGGAAAGTGAAAATGTAAATTTTGATGAGCACACAAAAGTCCAAGCTGAAATACCAAAGAAAATGGAAGAGTACAAAACCTTTGTATATTCTTATGAAGGAATGACTGTTGATGAGGATGATGTCAATCAAATTGAAAATCAACAACAAGTGTCAGTTTCAGCCGAGTCACAACCAGTGAATGCTGAGTTGCATTCAGAAGTTGAGTTGTAGAATGAAGAAAATGCACAATCTGATTCTAAAGATAGTACACATGATGAAGAACAACCTGACAATGAAGTGCATAGAGATCCCGAATCTGAAAGATCAAACATGGAAACAAGGACAGAGCCAAGGTTATCCAAATATGTAAAAAGACATCACCCTGCTGAATAGATAACTGGTGACAAAGATGCAAGACCAATGACAAGGAACAAACTAAGACATGAATCATGTATGATCAGCAAATCTAAACCCAAGACAATATATGGTGCATTACAAGATGATGACTGGTATAAAGCTATGGAAGAAGAAATTGATCAAATAAGAAAAAACAAAACCTGGAGTTTGGTTCCCAAAACAACTGACAAGAATGTGATTGGCACCAAATGGGTATTTAGAAACAAACTAGATGAGAATGGTGAGATTACCAGAAATAAAGCTAGATTAGTATGTAAGGGTTATGATCAAGAAGAAGGAATAGACTATGGAAGGAAGGAGTAAGAACTTTACTTGAATATGCTGCCTACAAAGATTTTAAAGTCTATCAGATGGATGTAAAATCTGCCTTCTTAAATGGTATACTAGAAGAAGAAGTCTATGTTGAACAACCAGAAGGATTTTTTGATGAAAACAACAAGGATATGGTGTGTAAGCTACATAAAGCACTCTATGGTTTGAAACAAGCACCTAGAGCATGGTATGAGAGACTTCACAAGTATCTAGTGCAAATTGGATTTGAAAGAACTGATGATAACAACAACATGTACATCAAAGAAGAAAAAGGTAAAGACATTATTGTATCTAAAATCTTTGTGGATGACATAGTGTTTGGTGGTAAGGAAGTACTTTGCAAAGGCTTTGCTGACAAAATGAAACATGAATTTGAGATGTCTATGTTTGGAGAAATCAAATTTTTTGTTGGATTGCAAGTACATCAACTCAAACATGGAATATTTGTTACACAATCAAAATACATCAAAGAAATTCTTAAAATGTTTGGATTGGAGGAATCAAAATCAATCAGCACACCAATGGCAATGAGAAATAAGCTATCCAAAAATGATGAGTCAGCTGAAGTCAATCAAACAATGTACAGATCCATGATTGGAAAACTACAATATGTTGTACATAGTAGACCAGACATAGCATTAGCAGTTGGAATAGTGGCTAGGTTCTTTGCTAATCCTAAAGAAAATCATCTCATAGCAATAAAAAGAATAATGAGATATCTTAAAGGAACTGATAACTTTGGTCTATACTACAAAAAGAATGGAAAATTTGAGCTCAATGCATATATAGATGCAGACTAGGGAGGAAACATTGATGATAGAAAAAGTATAAGTGGAGGTGCATTATTTCTAGGAAAAAGGCTAGTTACCTAGACTAGCAAGAAACAAACATGTACATCCCAGTCCACTGCAGAGTCAGAATATGTGGTAGCTATAGTAAATTCCACAAACATTGTATGGCTCACACATCTATTGAATGGAATGAAAGAAGAAGTAACAAAACTTGTGATATTGTATTGTGATAATACAAGTGCTATAAACATATCCAAAAATTCAGTGATGCATGCAAAAACCAAGCATATTGCAATCAAGTATCATTATGTTAGAGAATTGGTAGAAGACAAACAAGTAAAGTTGGAATACATTCACACAAAGGAACAAACTGTAGATATCTTCACCAAACCATTGCCCAAGGATGCCTATGAATATCTTAGAGGCAAGTTGGGGGTCATACCCCTAACTCAAGTAGTTTAAGGCAATAAGGAAGCTACCTTGCATCAACAGGAATAAATCTTTAAAATATTAACAGGTTGATGCAAAGGATGACAACAGAAGCAAAAACTCCAAATCAGTCACAAACATGGTGACAGAGGGAGAAAATCAACAAGAAGCCAAAGCTTATATTTTGCATGATAAATATGCTACATCTTTGGCATTTATGTCAAAGAGGGAGAAATATGCACAAAACTGATCAATACAAAGAAAGAGGGAGATATATGAGATCAATAGTAAAAATGCAACAAGACAACGTATATAATCTTGGTGGTAACTAAGTTGATTAATTGATCAGTTTGGTTTGCCATCCATGCCAAAGAGGGAGATTGTTGGAAATGATTGAAATGATCATAAGGAAAGTTGTTGGAATAATATATGGAACTGGTAAAGAATGTCCTCAATCATTGTTTTGTCATTGATGTCAAACTTGCTACTTGCAGGAATGACAATTGCTTTAGTGATCCAAATACTATCAATTAGTTGATTGTCAAGGTGGAGGCAATCAATAAGATGTAACTAGAACACCTAGAGAAAGGTTGAAGTTATGATGTTGTAATGAAGTACAAGGATCAACTAAGCCATTGATGAAAAAGTGTATTTGATGACATACTATAAGATACAGAGAATGGGCACACTGAAACATATCAAAGATTTAAGGTTTTACCTAAGTCTTTTGTAAAGCTCAACTAAGTTCATTAGAGAGAAGGAGCCGAGAAAGCTAGTAAGAGATGAGCAAGCTAGTAAGAGCCAAGCAAATTCCTAGTTAATGCCGAGTAAACTTCAGATGTCAAGCAAACTTTAGATGCCGAGTAAACTTCAGATGCCGAGAAAACTTTAGATGCCAAATAAACTTTAGATGCCAAGCAAACTTCAGATGCTGAGTAAACTTTAGATGCTGAGCAAACTTTAGATGTCAAGTAAACTTTAGATGCCGAGTGACATAGAGTTTATCAAGTGCCAAGTAGGTATAGGTGCCGAGTGACACAGAGGTGCTAAGCACCAGTAACTCAATAATTTCGAGTTGCTACATTATTTTGGAAATTGAAGATTCACTAGATCTAAGCCGACAAGGTTGTTATTTAGAAATTTGTGAATTAAAAGGAAGATAAGAATGATGAGCTGGTGGCACAAAACACCATGTAGAACATTTTTAAGATACAACTGGAAAAGTTTCTAGAAGAGAACAAGATATGGGGTAGATACATTGTATCCTACCTAATCCATTTTGAAACCCTAAAATTGAAGAGGTAGAATTGAGCGGCAAAGGCAAATCAGACTTCTATTTAAGAAGACATAAGTTAATGAAAAAAGAGAGAGAGAGAGGTGGTCAAGCATAAAAGCATGAAGTGCTGAAGAATGTGCTAAGGAGAAGAAAGCACAAGAACTTTTTTTGGATAGACGACCACAAGGATGATTGCATTGGAAAAATGAGTAAGAAGACTCAAGGAGATGAAGCTTGAGAGGGAGACAAGTAGTCAGAGCTGGAGTGATTGAAGCCAAGCATAAGGATTGAACTGAAAGTGTGATCTGAAATCTACAAAGTATGTTGTAAGTTATATCAGATCAGAAGACCATTATCATTACTTTCTAGCAATTGTAACAGTAAGTTTAAAGACTATGGACTTAGGTTGGTTTAATAGGCATTAGATAAATCCTTTAACACGGTGACATTCCAAGTGAATGTTCTAAAGACGTTTAACTAGGCCCATTCCTAACAGTTTGGTGAAATCCTCTAACAAGGTCACATTTAACAATGTGTTGTAAGCCTTTAATAGGGAAAGCTTTTAATAGGGCATCACTTCAGAAGAGTGAGAATCAAGTAGCATGTTACTGGTGGTTTTTCCCAAATTGGGTTTCCATGTAAATCATTGTGTCATGTATTGATCTTGAATGTTTTATCTTTGCATATTGATTTAATGTAACTTGCTTATATGATTGATTTAAGTTTGGATGGATGAAAAGTGTATGAATTTATTAAAAGTAGTAAAAAGGTATTAATAGGTCATTTGGACCTTGAATAACTGATTCACCCCCTTCCCCCCCCCTCAGTTATTCTAAAGAATTCTAACACAAGCTACAATTTATGAGTTTCCCATCATGATTTACTACTTGGCAAGGGCTCCCTATGCATCTTACCACTCATACAACTAGTGCAAGAAATCTTTGAAGGAATAATATGAGGCAAACCATCAACCATATTTCCTTTTTGCATTAAAGTAATATAATCCAAATTTAAATGGCCAAGTCTTTCATGCCATACATTGAAATCAAAGGAGGAATGTAAAGAATATTATGAACTAGCAAATTAATGGAATTTAAATAAATTGTCATTATCCATTTTAGCATGAGGAATCACTTGTTTGGTTTGATGATCAATCTCATAACACATATCTTTATGGAATTCAACTTTATAGTCCTAACATAACTTTACAACAAAAAGAAAATTAGTTTTTAGATTAGGTACATAAAGTACATGTCATGCAGTTTACCATTAGGAATAGTTACATCACCTAAAGCTTCAACTTTACAAGTCTGATATTAGCTAAGTGAATAGAAATGTTAGCAAGATCAAGTTGCAAAGAATAAAAACTTTCCTTATGAGAAGTGACATGTTGCAATGCACCACTATCAACAATCCATTCTAAAGGTCTACAAACATTATAGCCACAAGTAAAAGCATGAGGAGAATTAGAACCCTTAGAGTTACCTTTTTTATGATTTGATTTTTTATTATGGCTATTGTTGTTCATAGATTTTTTTATCATTTTTCTTTTTAAAATAGTTATTAACAACATGACCATCTTTGTCACAATAAGAACAATAAAGGTTGGAATTTGAATGATTCCTTTGATTATTATTATTATAGTTGGAATTACTACGATTTTTATTGTGACGATTATTATGATTACTATTATTATTGTTATGTTTGACATAAAATTTATAATTGGAATGATTAGAGTTGTTATTATTGTGATTATGATTATTTTTATTTGAATGAAAGTTATTACTATTTGAATTCTGAGACATAAATGCATGTTCAATCTATTTAAGAGTATCAAACTTAATTAGCTTAGCTTCTTCTTGTCATAATAGATTTTGAAAAATAACATAAATTAATTGAGCAGTTAAAGTAGGAATTGCAAGCTAAGCATGTATATTAGTTATAAACTATTGAAACTATCTAGAAAGACACTTTTTAAGAATAATATTCATCTAAATTAACCAAATGTCAGCTAACTAAACACCTAAACCAACTAGATGACTTTTAATAGCATCAAATTTTAACAAAAATTTATCCATGGTTTTAAAATTTGTATACCTTAGATCTTCAAGTTGATCTTGCAACTATATTTTGTGGGATTCATCAGCAATGTCGTACATGGTTTGCAAAATTGTCTAGACTTCATGAGCTTTAGAACAATTTTCAATTAATACATATAAATCTAGAATAATCAGAATACCAATTAAACCTAAAGCTTCTTCATTTTTAAGTTTCCAGGCATCTTTTTCATCTTGGGTAGTTGTTGAACCAAGTTTAATGGAAGGATCAATGGCTATGACTAACATGTGTTTAAAATGAAAAATGAAAAAAATATATGTTTTTTGGGAGTGATATTAAACACTATTAAGTTTTATTTCTAGAATTAAGGTTGACATCTATATGGAAAAAAAAATGTCCCCCCTAGATAAATATGACTTAAAGTTAACGTGAATTGAACAAAATAAAAGTCTGATTAAAATATGAATAAGATTTTGAAATTACAAGAAACTTGTCAAAAAAAAGAAAAAGAAACTTTAAAAAAAAAAAATAGACAAATAATAATTCAGCCCTACAAGAAAATGTTAGAGGAATGATGAACTTGCAATGTAACAAGAATGATACATAAGCATTATTAAATGATTAAATATACAAGTAATCTACAAAAAATGTGGAATAGAAATAGAGAGAAAAAATGAATAAAAAATTGAATGACAGACGTATCCAACTAGATATGATTAGATTCCTAATGAATTTAAATGACTAAGCAACCTTAGATAACTTATAAGAAGCCAAACTATTAAGTTTCAAATGAATTTTATAAATTTATAATATGACCATAATAATAAGTTTTAAATTATTAATGACAAACCAAAAAATTCTATTAAAGGAATAGTAATGAAAGCTTGATTACTTAATTTATAACATGTAACTTAATGTTGGAACAAATTTAAAAAAAAAAAAGAATGAAAAATGTGTAAGTTATGAAGCAATATAAAATAAACTTATAACTTATAATTGTGAAACAAAACTTTAAAAAACTTATAAAAGATCTCAAGAGGACTAAAAAAAAAAAAAAAAAAAAACCTAGCAAAGGTTAAAGACAAAAAAAAACTTATTAAACTTGTTAAAGGTAAAAGGTTAAAAAATGTATTAAGAATACCTAAAGAAATGTAGTAGGCCACAAGCACATCATGCAAAGTGTAGAATGAGGCACAACAAGTAGGGGGCTAGGAGGTAGCAAGGGCAAGATGGAAGGTTTGAAGAGGAGTATGGGATGAGAAGTGTGGAACTTCAAGTAAAAATCCCAGCCATAAGAGTAGTACCAACCACAACTACAAGGGTTGGCTCCAAGGTAGTATGGTGAGCAAAGGCTTGAAAAAAGGGCATAGAAAATAGAAGGGAGTAGTAGCAAGGGTTTTGGGATTTTGATACCAACAAATAACTAGCTTTTCAGGTTGGGAGAAGAGGAGGCAGTAGCCTTTAGCTCATGCTACACAATAACTAGCTCATGAAATGAAAGGTGAGACAATGAAATAGTTATCCAAGTAAAGAAGAGTAGAAACAAATTAGTCAAATCCGCAGAATGGATTCGAGAAAGAAGGAATGAAGGGAGGTGCAAAGAAGAAGTTATATACAAAGACTTGTTCGATCTAGTGTCCAATTCCCTGTTGGTAGAATCACATATCAAAAAAAAAATGGAGCTCAAAAAATTGCAAATCAAAACAAATATGCAAAACAAATCCAAAAGTAATGCCATGAAAAAAATGCTAACTAAGAGGAATACTAACTAAATAAATAGCCGATTTGGGTAAAAAAGAAAAGCTGGAGACAATAAAGGAAGATACTAAAAAGAATTTAGTGCAGATTAGAAAATCTCAGAGATGCTAAAATTGATATTTAAAAATTTGAGTAAATAAAAGATTCCCCAAAGAAAT
Source organism: Cupressus sempervirens (assembly GCA_028749045.1). NCBI lineage: Eukaryota > Viridiplantae > Streptophyta > Pinopsida > Cupressales > Cupressaceae > Cupressus > Cupressus sempervirens. Next base: position 533,111,823 of record CM053791.1, on the reverse strand, counting down.
ATATTATAATAAATTTTAAATATGCAATCATATTATGAATCAATTTTAACTAACAAATAAGAGATGAGTAAAAATATTCTTAGCACAATTACTATTAATGAAATATTTCCTCCAAGGAAAATATTAGTATAGTAATAATTTTTGTTTTAAAGATTGAAAAAACATTGTACACTTTATAATAAAGAACATTTTCTATCATAATATGAATGATAAATGCTTCTTGTTTTGGTGGCATGCCTTCTAAAACAAGAGAAAATTTTATTTTTTATTTTTTAATAGAAATATCCTTTGGTGGCAAGCCTTCCAAAGAGGGTTAGTAACTAATGATAAAAGATGATAAAACCTGCACACACAAGATGTTAGAGTGAGTAAAAGATCACAAAAAAAAAAATCTCTCAATAATGTCTCCAAATAAGGTGTGCTCCAATGAATGGCAACCTTCAACACAAAAACATGAAATGAGGATTAGTAACCAAGCTCTAATACCATGTAAGAAATGATAAGATAGAGAAAGGAAAGAAAACAATCTAAGTAAGTTAAATGTGAAATAATATTACAATGAGATAAGTAAGACCCAAGAGCATACACCAAGATAGTTCAATAATGAAGACAAAGATTTGAAAGGAGAAAGCAAAGAAAACCCTTTGTGAGTATTATGAATGTAGGCAAATGCCTAGAGAAGAGAAAGATAGAGTGGTGGAGCAAAATAGCTCAATACAATAACATCAAAGTGATGTGTAAATAAGAAAGAGAAAGGAGAATCTCTTTTAAAGAGATGAGAAAGGAGTTGCATGTGTTCGCATGTGTAACTCCCATTTCTATGAATTCCACATTCATAATAAGTGTGTGCAAAGTTTCAAGATCCTCTTAAGAAGGATAAATTAAATTCCTTAATAAAGGAATTATAAAAATGAGTTGTCCTCACATGTGGACTAAAGGACAAGTAAATGACATGTCCTCCACATGTGTACAATTGGAAAAACTATATTTAGGGATATTTGGAATATCCAAACTAAATACATCCAAGGAAAGATTAATATTTCTAACAAAAACATCTAAGTTCCATGAATACCAAATACCTCTACCATAACTACTCCACCATTCATGTTGTCTATGAATATCATCTATACTATAACCACCACACATAAGGAAGGTGTTAACACCCCCATACATCAACATCTTTTCAAATCCTCTTCATCAATCTTTTCAAATCATCTTCATCAATCAATATATCCTTCGAGAATATCTCTCCTCCAAAGGGAAAGATCCTCTGAATATTCTTCCATCATTAACATCAATCAGTATATAGGGATATTTCATGTGCTACTCTTCCCCATTGACATCAATGAAAAATGAATCATTATGTCAATTCTCTACATAAGGTCTGAAATAAGATCAAGTGTCCAAATAAACTATTAAATATCAATACCAAGAGTTTTTAGTGACTTAGCTCAAACACAGATACTTCCCCATTGAGGAAGCATCAAACATCTAGTCTAGATAAAGAACTAGTGCTCTTTTACCATTGGACTAATGCATATTTGGATCAACTACTCAAAAGTAGGTTGGGGCATAACCCCAAGTACACCTCTCAAGTCCTCAAATGTGTCTTTCACCAAAGGTTTTATAAATATGTCTTCTATTTTCTCCTTAACAGTAACAAATGGATCATTAACAGTGGATGCTCACATCACATGACTGGATACAAAAGTACGTTAATTACCTTAACTTGTTATGATGGAAATAGTTTAAGATTTGGTAATGATGCACCATATTCAATATTGTATTAAGCTTATAGAAAAAATCTCATGTGAAAGTGCTTACTATGTTGAAGGACTGAATTATAACTTGTTAAGTGTGTCACAATTGAATAATTTGGGGTGCAAAGTTGAGTTTGAAAACAAACAAGCCAAGATATATGATACAAATAGAAATATGATTGGAAAAGGTGTTCAAACTAGGAGTAATCTATTTTATTTGGATAAAGAAGATACTATTTGTCTTATTGCAAAATTTGATGATGTATGGCTTTGGCACAAGAGATTATGTCATGTTAAATTTGAGAATCTGATAAGTATAAGTAACATGAAAAGAGTTAGAGGTTTTCCTAAATGGAAGAAACCATAAAATATAATGTGCAAACAATGTCAACAAGGCAAGATGACAAAATCAAGCTTTCAAAGTAAGGCATACACCTCTAAGGAGATGTGAGGCCTCGCCCTGACCCATCGTAGCATAGTGATACCTTACCATTATTTTGATACTCACGACTCAAGATGTCGGGACATTATTTGATGCTTTGAACCTATTATATTATTTCATGTTGTGTGATGTTACTTTCAGATATTTGATGTTCATCATTTAATGTTTTATGTATATGTATGTTGATGAAATAAGTAAATGTAGGATTAACACTTTGATTTAAGAGATTCTAATGGTTAAGAATTGAGTAGGATGAGAGAAACCTTGACTGATTTATCGATGTATGTTTTAATTTACGTGATTTTCGGATACGTATGTATATATGTGCATGTGATTTTATGGGACTATTGATGTGTGCAATGAGTGTGCAAGATATTTTAGTTGAGAAACTCGACGGAGGAACAGAACTGATCCCTATTTGCTTTTTGTGGAAACCTTGTTGATCATAACTTAGTTATATTGTGAGATGTATGAATGTATCTTTCCATGATCAGAAAATGTTAATGTTCATAACTGTGTTCTTATAGTGTCACTTGACCCTCGTGAATTTGCATATCCATTCCAGCATGCTAGTTAGGGTTAACTATATAACCTTTGGACCTAAGTCGGACTAAGTTAGTAACCTTTTTTGCTAATTTGTTTCTTAATCTAGTTTAGTTACTCCTAATCCAGATTAGTGCTTAATCAACATTTTAGAGTTGTTAGATGGTCCTAAATACTTTCTAGCTTTTGTTTGGTTCCAAATCATTTCCTAAGACTTTAAATCATGAAATAATTATACCCAAGGGGTATGGGTATGGGTTGGGGGCATTTTCCAACCCCTAAGCCCCTTTTATTAACTTTTGATGTCACTCAAAAAGTCTATTTTTGCCTTTGTGCGAAAATTGAATATGGCTACCATGAGTTTCATGACCTCAACTCCACTTAGTGGTTAACCTTAGTATTGGTTGAGTTGGAAACTTCTAGATTTGTAGGTGAGTGGGGGAACTTATTGCTCTTTTCAGTGGTTGAGTTTGGATATTATTTAGAGTCCTTTCTTGGAGTAGTTTTGGTTGTTACCTAATCTCTACTTTTAGAGAGGAGTCTTACAAGATTGAAGGCAAGGAAGGAAAAGCTCTACTCAAATTGTTCATTTACCATAACCTCTTTGTGAAGGTAGGAGTTCTTCATCTCCCTTGTTTAGATTTTCATGCTTGTTTTATGCTTATGCTATTGTGTTGTTATTTGGATGCCTGTTTGTATGTTGGGTATGTTGGGAAGGATTGAAACTATGATTTCTTGAATCCTTTTATTTCATGTTCTTGTTTGAATTTTGAAGTTTTCTTGTATAGGTGTTTTGGCATTACTCACCCTTGGATAGGGCAGAATTGGCCAATTTTGGGAAAGGTTATTTTAGTTGGACTCCAACAAGTGTAGAGTCTCTTCTCAGGATGAGAAGAGGGTAGGGTGTTATGTGCCCCTACCTGTCAGCACAAACCTTGTATGAGTTTGGCATGTTAAAATGGAAGAATGGAAGTTCTTGATTTATAGCCCCAATTGGGCATCTATTTTGGTGTTGTGTCTGACATCTCATGTTGGAAAAATCCACCTTTCCCTAGTTTTGATTCATTGTGAATCCTATTGTGAAAACCTAGTATGAACATGCATGTTTGATTTTGTCTCTTGGTCATGCTTGTTTGTCACTTGATCAAGTTTTGTTCTCTCCATGATCTTAGCAATGTATTGTACAAAATGATATGGATCCCTTGAGGAGGGACATGAAGGAAATTATTTGATTGTTGAAAATTTAGGATTGAAATCCTATGAAAATTGTATTTATCACTTTGTTGTAATGGCAACGACGTCGAGTTTTCTTCCTGGTTCTTTCCCGGCTGAGCCTTTGAATCAAGTTTGCCAATAAAATAATGGTTGAGTAATATTATTTCTCATGAGATTTAATTGTAATTTTTGGTTAAATAGATGCACATCAAAAATAAGATGAAAATTATGATGTTCAATTTGGCAAAATTTCATGTTTTCTTATATGTTGAAAATGAAAATTATGATTATGCATGAAGGTTCAGTTTTTGTGATTATTGGAAACAAAACAATTCTTGCATTGTGGCTAAAATGGATAATTAGATTTCTTGGTTTATTTAGTTGTAATAAGTTCTATTAGATTTACTTGAAAAAAAAATCCCCTCTTGATTAATAAATCAACTTCAAAATGTATACTTCAAAAAATAAAGGCAAGAAAAAAAAGTGTCTCAAGAGAGTAAAAGCTCTTTGGTTTTGGTATGGGAACCAATTTATTCTTCCTTTGGAGACAGAGAATCTTTTAAGATTCCTATATATATATTGAATATCATAAGAGAATTAATACCATTCAAAAAAAGAATATATAATATAATCATAATACAAAATACTTATAATCTAATATCCTAATTATCCTATATCTACCTATATAGGTTTATGTCTTTATTACTGTTCCCTTTTTCTTTTTGGGCGCAGCTCTTATATGGGCTTGAAAAACAAATTTTTAAATAAAAATTCAATGCTATTATGATGGGGTGACATCACCCCATACCCTTTTCCCTTCCACTTGGGCGCTCACCTTTTTGCATGGATGGGATGTTTTAAAAAAAAAAATGTTTAGTTTAAAACATAGCTTTTTCCCCCCCTTGGCCACCAACTTGGCTTCCACCCATGACAAGAAAGGGGACTGACAAGAGTGATGTGGGTACAGCTTTATGGGATAGCATGTGGGGGTATTTATGGGGAGTTGGTTGTGTTGAGAGTAGGGTAGAGTATAGGGGGTGTTTAGTGTTAGGTTTAGTTTAGGATTTATTTATGTTAGTTTATTTGTTCATTAAGATTTTTATTTTAGTTTAAGTTTAAAAAGATTTAGTTTGATGTTATTTAGATTAGTGTTGGTTGTGGTTAGTATTAAATTTTAGGATAATTAGTATTAGTTAGTAAGTAGTCAACTAAAGTTGTTTTAGATTTTTGTTTTTGTTTTGTAAGATAGTTTATGTTGTTAGTTAGTTTAGTTTAGTTTAATTTTAGTTAGTAATCTTAATAAGATTAGACTAGTTAAATTTTTTAATTAAGTTTAAGATTAGTTAGATTAGTTAAATTTTTATTTAAATAGTTTTTGTAAGATCAATTATAAGTTTAGAATTGCTTAGAACTTATGATAATTAAATGAAATTGATAGTTTAGTTTATTTTCTTAATTTTTTTTTTTTAAATTTGATTAAGGCTAATGTATGATGAGTAAATCATTTTATAGTTGAATTTTTTTATGAATAAGTAAGAGTTATTAGGTATGTATAATTATGTCTTTTTTATTATTATTTTATTGTTAGTAAATATTAGGATCTTAGGAGATTTAATATTAAAGTAAAAGATTATGTTATTGGGTTAAATTATATTATCCAAAACTATTTCAAGTATTGTTGTAATCTAAACGAAATAACGTAACCAAAAGTTGATACAAGTATTTAATCATTGAAATGAATTTCTTCTCATAATGATAAAATTGTGATGAATATAGGAAATCTATTGTTGCAATTCAAATCTTAAACCTTAGTAAACTTTATTATTATTAAAAAAAATAAAAATTTATTGTGAGTTTTTGCCCTCGTAGTTTGGGCATGACATTTTGGTATCAAAGCCCGTGTTTCAACACTAGGAACCTTAAACCATTGTGCTTCCTAACTTAACTCAAACATTTAATTGTGTAGATGCCTCCTGTTACTCAAAGCAACCGACGAGGCAAAGGTCGTAGGGCTAGAGGTGGTAGAGCGAGATAGGAGGATGGACCACCACCACCTCCACCTCCACTGAACTCAAACCAGGACATTATAGATGCACTTTAGACCTTGATTGATTTAGTTCAACAGAGGGTAGTACCTGTAGTTCAGCCACATCAGCAAATTCCCGTAGTGGAAGTAGAGGGACCTAGGGGAGATGGACCCAAAGTCAGAGAAAGAAATAGGAGTCCCCTGCTGAGATAGATAGAGGGACAGGGTGAGCATGAAGGAGAGTCAATACACCAAAGAGGACCCCCACTTAACAAACCTCCTAGACATATAAGAGATGATATCAGGGAATTGATTCGACTCAGGCCACCATTATTTACTGATTCCACTAAGGGGACAGTAGCAAAGGCATGGTTACAGAGCCTACAATGCTACTTTGGATTATGCCCTTATGGGAGTAATCTAAAGGCATGCCTATTAGTCCATCAGTTGAGAGGAGATGCCTCCAATTGGTAGCATCAAGAGGAGACCATAGGAGGAGTGAGGATGGATACCCTCACATGGGAGTCTTTCTTAGAGAGATTCTGAGAGAGGTACTCGTTAGAGAATTTTCAACAAAAATAGATAGAGGAATTTCATTCTCTTTATCAGAGAGGTCTTATAGTAGCCCAGTATGAGAGTAGGTTTCTCAAGCTTCTTCCTTATGTGGAATACATGAAAGATGAGAAACTACGAGTGCATCATTTTATCATGGGTCTAAATTTCTCACTTTAGGGTCTAGTTTGGATGGCCTTCCCTACCACCTTTAGATAAGTAGTGGAGATAGCACTAGTTGCAGAGGATACTCGAGGTAGGAAGGAGTCATGAGATCAGTCTTAGAACCAAAACTCTACCCAACAGAAACCCCCTTGGAAAGGGAATCAAAACTATACAACAGGGTCCTCTAAGGGCCAACAGTCTCAGCAGCTGAAACCACAACAATAGTAGCTAGAAAAACCTTCTTAGGGTTATCAGGGCTCCAAGCCCAAGCAGTGGCAGTCACAGGGTCCTAAGCAAGATCAGAAAGTACAGGCCTCACACTCATAGTTAGTGAAGACTTAGTAGTCTTCTAGGGGTGGATACAGTGGATCTAGCAGGTTAGGAGTCCAACAGCAGTTTGGATCACAAGGTGCATGATCTTATACCCGAGGACCATGCTACACATGTGGTGGCATGGGTCATATAGCTAGGGAGTGTCTGCAGGGACAAGCATTCGATGGTCAGAGAGGGGCTTTTTTTAAGCTGACAGTTGGTGACATGGGTAGATCCCATAGAGTTTTTGCAGTGGTTGACAACTGCTAGGCTGAGCATCAGGCCACAATTATTGAGGCTACAGGTATATTACAAGGCCATATGGTTGTAGTTTTATTTGATTCTAGAGCTACTAACTCTTTTATATCTCCATATGTGGTGGAGCATTGCAGGCTAGTGGCAGTTAGATAGGATGTCAGTTGGGAAGTAAAGTTAGCCTTAGGAGCTAGAGTGTCAATTAGTTCGATGGTGCAAAATTGTCAAATGCAGATTGAAGACATGTCCACAATGTCTGATCTATGCATTAACCCTCTAGGTTCTTATGATGTTGTTCTTGGCATGGATTGGCTTTATGCCTGTAGTGCCAAGATGGATTGTTGATAGAAGAGGGTGAAATTTGTGGATGATGATGGTATCTCTAGGGAGATCTTTGGAGTGAAGAGACATATATCCCTTTGTATGATTTTTGCTATGCAGCTTAGATGATGCATGTGAAAGGGTTTTCAATTTTTCATTATCACCATTAGTGATAGAGAGGAAGATTCAGAAGGGGAGCCATCCCTCAATGATTTTCCAATCCTATAGGAGTTTGTAGATGTGTTTCCTTTAGAGCTTCCTCGTATGCCTCCACCTAGAGCAGTGGATTTTCATCTAGACCTTGTGCCAGGAGCTGAGCCAGTTTTGAGAGCACTATATAGGATGACCACTCATGAGATCAGTGAGCTAAAGGCTTAGTTGGAGGAACTCTTAGAGAAGGGGCATATTTGACCTAGTGTTTCACCTTGGGGTGCACCAGTGATCTTTGTCAAGAAGAAGGACGGATCACTTAGGTTGTATATTGATTATCGACAATTGAGCAAATTGACCATCAAGAAATGATATCCTCTTCCTAGAATCGATGATCTCTTTGACCAGTTCTAGGGTGCCTAAGTATTTTCAAAGATTGATGTAAAGTTGGGTTATCATCAGTTGAGGATTGTGGATAGTAATATCCCCAAGACTGCTTTTTGTACTCGGTATTGTCACTACAAGTTCACTGTGGTACCATTTGGCCTCACAAATGCTCCAGTTGTATTCATGAGCCTCACGAATGGAGTATTCCATACCTTTTTGGATAAGTTTGTGGTCATTTTTCTTGATGATATTCTGATTTATTCTCATGACAAGAAAGAGCATGAAGAGCACCTGAGGCAGGTATTGCAGAAGCTGAGAGAGAATTAGTTGTTTGACAGCTTGTCGAAGTGTGTGTTCTTTACATCTAAGATACATTATTTGGGTCATGTCATATCAAGTGATGGAGTCTCAATAGACCCATCAAAGATTAGGGCCATCATGGATTGGCCAGCACCCACTAGTGTCATTGAAGTGAGGAGCTTTATGGGACTAGTAGGATATTGCTGACGCTTCATTTTAGGATTCTCTAGATTGGCACACCCCATCACATCTCTTCAAAGAAAGGGGAAGAAGTATGAGTGGATAGGGAAGTGTGATAGAGCTTTTCAAGAGCTCAAGAGAGCTCTCATAAGTGCACCGATTCTTGCAATACCAAATCCTTTTGTAGATTTTGTGGTGTGCACTAATGCATCTTTAGATGGTATAGGGGCAGTCCTTATGTAGGAAGGATGACCTATTTCCTTTCAGTCTAGGAATTTGAAGACTCATGAACTCAATTATCCTACTCAACCTAGAACTTGCGATAGTAGTTCATGCCTTGGTGAGATGGTGACACTTCCTTCTGGGTCATAGATTCAAGCTTCATTCTGATCACCAAAGCTTGCAGTACATATTTTCTCAGCCAAACCTTAATGCTAGGAAAAGAAGGTGGATGGAGTTTTTGTGTGAGTACAATTTTGATGTTCATTACATCAAGGGAAAGGAGAATGTGGTTGCATATGCCTTAAGTAGAAGGTGCCAAGAGCTTTCATCTGTGACCACTTGCACTGACTTGAGAGAGCAAATCTTACAGCACTTACCAACCGACGAGCTTTATGCAGAAGTGAGTCAGATAGTGCATTCTTAGAGACCCTTGGAAGGGAAGTATTCAGAGTATTTCTTGGAGTCTAATAGACTTCTACATCATAGAGGAAATATGTATGTACCTTCCATTGGGGGTTTGTGTGAGCTCATTGTACTTGAGGCTCACAGAGCACCTTATGCAGTGCACCCTGGTGTTAAGAAGTTGCATGCATATTTGAGGCAGTTGTATTATTGGCCAGGCATGAGAGTGTAGATTGCTAGAATAGTTGTGAGATGCCTTGAGTGTCAGAGGGTGAAGCTGGAACACCATCATCCTAGTGGGCCTCTTCAACCGCATGAGATTGCAGAGTGGAAATAGGATACTATATCTATGGATTTCATTGTTGGTCTTCCCATGTCATCTCGTCACCATGATGCCATTTTGGTGATAGTTGACATGTTGACCAAAGTTTCCCATTTCTCACCCATGTGTACTACATTCACAGCATGAGACATAGCATAGGTATTCTTGTGAGACATTATCAAACTTCATGGTGTTACCCATAAGATCATCTTCGATAGAGACTCATTGTTCACTTCTTTATTTTGGAAAGAGTTGCAGGCAACTTTGGGCACTAGGCTCAATTTTAGTACAACATACCATCCTTAGACTGATGGTCAAATTGAGAAAGTAAATTAGGTTTTGGAGGACATGATACATATGTATATGATGGACCATCAAGTCAAATGGGAGGAATACCTTCATCTTGTCGAGTTTTCCTATAACAATGGGCACCATTCCTCCATAGGTATGCCACCTTATGAGGCCTTGTATGGAAGACCGTGCAGGATGCCCTTGAGTTGGGATAGGATCGAGGATTGAGTATCTATTGGTCTCCAGTTAGTAAAGGAGATGGAGCAGCAGGTGACCCTAATTAGACAGTGCCTGAGAGAGAATAGGATAGGCACAAGAAGTATGTTGATGCAAAAAGGATAGATTGAGAGTATCAAGTTGGTGATAGAGTGTTCTTAAGGGTGCTACCACACAAGAGTCTGATTTGATTCGAAAAGGTATCTAAGTTGGCACCCTAGTTTGTTGGACCATTCGAGATCCTAGAGAGGATAAGACCTATTGCATACCATTTAGCTTTGCCACCTAGCTTGTCACACATCAAAAATGTGTTTCACATTTCATTAATTAGAGGATACATTTATGATGAGTCTCATATTATAGATTGGGATGCTTTGCGGGTGGATTCAGATGGACAGCTAGCACTGGAGCTTATTTGTATTATTCCCCAATAGACCCTAGCACTTCGAGGCTGAGAGCTGGACTAGGTTAGGGTCCAGTGGGATTGTTATGATGAGGTCATGACTTCATGGGAGGATGCAGCATGGATGCAATCTCAGTACCCTTATCTTTCTGATGAACTCTGGGAGGAAGTTCATGCCCAGTGGGGGAGGATGTGAGGCCTTGCCCTGACCCATCATAGCATAGTGATACATTACCATTATTTTGATACTCATGACTCAAGATGTTGGGACATTATCTGATGCTTTGAACCTTTTATATTAATTCATTTTGTGTGATGTTACTTTTAGATATTCGATGTTTGTCATTTAATGTTTTATGTATATGTATGTTGATGAAATAAGTAAACGTAGGATTAACACTTTGATTTAAGAGATTCTAATGGTTAAGAATTGAGTAGGATGAGAGAAACCCTGACTAATTGATAGATGTATGTTTTAATTTATGTGATTTTTGGATATGTGTGTGTGTGTGTGTGTGTATGTGTGTGTGTGTGCATGTGATTTTATGGGACTACTGATGTGTGCAATGAGTGTGCAGGATATTTTAGTCGAGAAACCCGATGGAGGAAAGAAACTGATCCCTATGTGCTTTTTGTGGAAACCTTGTTGTTCGTAACTAAGTTATATTGTGAGATGTATGAATGTATCTTTCCATGATCAGAAAATGTTAATGTTCATAACTATGTTCTTATAGTTTCACTTGACACTTGTGAATTTGCATATGCATTTCAGCATGCTAGTTAGGGTTAACTGTGTAACCTTTGGACCTAAGTCAGACTAAGTTAGTAACCTTTTTTGCTAATTTTTTTCTTAATCCAATTTAGTTACTCCTAATCTAGATTAGTGCTTAATCAACATTTTAGAGTTGTTAGATGGTCCTAAATACTTCCTAGCTTTTGTTTGGTTCCAAATAATTTCCTAAAGCTTTAAATTGTGAAATAATTATACCCAAGGGGTATGGGTATGGGTTGGGGGCATTTTCCAACCCCTAAGCCCCTTTTATTGACTTTTGAGGTCACTCAAAAAGTCTATTTTTGCCTTTGTGCGAAAATTGAATATGGCTACCATGAGTTGCATGACCTCAACTCCACTTAGTGGTTAACCTTAGGATTGGTTAAGTTGGAAACTTCTAGATTTGTAGGTGAGTGGGGGAAGTTATTGCTCTTTTTGGTGGTTGAGTTTGGATATTATTTAGAGGCCTTTCCTGGAGTAGTTTTGGTTGTTACCGAATCTCTACTTTTAGATAGGAGTCTTGGAAGATTGAAGGCAAGGAAGGAAAAGCTCTACTCAAATTGTTCATTTACCATAACCTCTTTGTGAAGGTAGGAGTTCTTCATCTCCCTTGTTCAGATTTTCATGCTTATTTCATGCTTATTCTATTGTGTTGTTATTTGGATACTTGTTTGTATGTTGGGTATGTTGGGAGGGATTGAAACTATGCTTTCTTGAATTCTTTTATTTCATGTTTTTGTTTGAATTTTGAAGTTTTCTTGTATGGGTGTTTTGGCATTACTCACCCTTGGATAGGGCACAAGTGGCCAATTTTGGAAAAGGTCTTTGTAGTTGGACTCCAACAAGTGTAGAGTCTCTTCTCAGGATGAGAAGAGGGAGAGAGGGTAGGGTGTTATGGGCCCCTACCTGTCAGCACAAACCTTGTATGAGTTTGGCATGTTAAAATGGAAGAACAGAAGTTCTTGATTTATAGCCCCAATTGGGCATCTATTTTGGTGTTGTGTTTGACATCTCCTATTGGAAAAATTCACCTTTCCCTAGTTTTGATTCATTGTGAATCCTATTGTGAAAACCTAGTATGAACATGCATGTTTGATTTTGTCTCTTGGTCATGCTTGTTTGTTGCCTGATTAGGTTCTATTCTCTCCACGATCTTAGCAATGTATTGCACAAAATGATATGGATCCCTTGAGGAGGGACATGAAGGAAATTATTTTATTGTTGAAAATTCAGCATTGAAATCCTATGAAAATTGTATTTATCACTTTTTTGTAATGGCAACGACATTGGGTTTTCTTCTTGGTTCTTTTTTGGCTAAGCCTTTGAATCAGGTTTGCCAAAAAAATAATGGTTGAGTAATATTGTTTCTCATGAGATTTAATTGTAATTTTTGGTTATATAGATGCACATAAAAAATAAGATGAAAATTATGATGTTCAATTTGGCAAAATTTCATGTTTTCTTATATGTTGAAAATGAAAATTATGATTATGCATGAAGGTTCAATTTTCGTGATTATTGGAAACAAAACAATTCTTGCATTGTGGCTAAAATGGATAATTAGATTTCTTGGTTTGTTTAGTTGTAATAAGTTCTATTATATTTACTTTAAAAAAAAAAAATCCCCTCTTGATTAATAAATCAACTTCAAAATGTATACTTCGAAAAATAAAGGCAAAAAAAAAAAAGTGTCTCAAGAGAGTAAAAACTCTCTGGTTTTTGTATGGGAACCAATTTATTCTTCCTTTGGAGACAGAGAATCTTTTAAGATTTCTATATATATTGAATATCATAAGAGAATTAATACCATTCAAAAAAAGAATATATAATATAATCATAATATAAAATGCTTATAATCTTATATCCTATATCTACCTATATAACTTTATGTCTTTATTAGTGCTCACTTTTTCTTTCTAGGTGTAGCTCTTATATGGGCTTGAAAAAAATTAAATTAAATAAAAAGTCAATGCTATTATGATGGGGTGACATCACCCCATCCCCTTTTCCCTTCTGCAACTTGGGTGCTCACCTTTTTGCATGGATGGGATGTTTTTAAAAAAAAACAAATGTTTAGTTTAAAACATAGCTTTTTCCCCCCCTTGGGCACCAACTTGGCTTCCACCGATGAAAAGAAAGGGGAGGGACAAGACAAATGCAGGTACAACTTTGTGGGACAGCGCACAGGGGTATTTATGGGGAGTTGGTTGTGTTGAGAGTAGGGTAGAGTATAAGGGGTGGTTAGTGTTAGGTTTAGTTTAGGATTTATTTATGTTAGTTTATTTGTTCATTAAGATTTTTATTTTAGTTTAGGTTTAAAAAGATTTAGTTTCATGTTATTTAGATTAGTGTTGGTTGTGGTTAGTATTAAATTTTAGGATAATTAGTATTAGTTAGTAAGTAGTCAATTAAAGTTGTTTGAGATTTTCATTTTTTTTTTTTTGAAATAATTTATGTTTGTAGTTAGTTTAGTTTAGTTTAATTTTAGTTAGTAATCTTAATAAGATTAGAATAGTTAAAGTTTTTAATTAAGTTTAAGATCAATTAGATTAGTTAAATTTTTATTTAAATAGTTTTTGTAAGATCAATTATAAGTTTAGAATTGCTTAGAACTTATGATAATTAAACGAAATTGATAGTTTAGTTTATTTTCTTAAAGTTTTTCTTTTTTAATTTGATTAAGGCTAATGTATGATGAGTAAATCATTTTATAGTTGAATTTTTTTATGAATGAGTAAGAGTTATTAGGTATGTATAATTATGTTTTTTTAATTATTATTTTATTATTAGTAAATATTAGGATCTTAGGAGATTTAATATTAAAGTAAAAGATTATGTTATCGAGTTAAATTATATTATCCAAAGCTATTTCAAGTATCATTGTAATCTAAACGAAATAATGTAACCAAAAGTTGATACAAGTATTTAATCATTGAAATGAATTTCTTCTCATAATGATAAAAATGTGATGACCATAGGAAATCTGTTGTTGCAATTCAAATCTTAAACCTTAGTAAACTTTATTATTATTAAAAAAAAAAATAATATTGTGTGTTTTTGCCCTCATAGTTTGGGCACGATAGGAAATACTTGAAATTGTTCATATTGACTTGTGTGGACCTATTAAAGTGAAAATCTACCAAAGAGACAAATATATAATACTACTTGTTGATGATTACTCTAGAATGATGACAATCATATTTCTAAAACAAAAACTAGATGCTTTTCAAATGTTTAAATGGTACTTGGCAAGAGTTGAGAAAGAAACAATTAAGAGCTTGAAATGCTTGAGATCAGATAAAGGAGGTGAATTCACTTCACATGAATTTGAGATTTTTTGCAATGACAAAGGAACCAAGAGACAAACATCAACACCTAGAACCCCTCCACAAAATGGAATTGCTAAAAGAAGAAATAGATCTGTAATGGACTATGCCAAAAGACTAATGATGGAGAAAAATGTTGCCATGAAATACTAGAGAGAAGCTGTAAGTATTATAGTATACACATTGAATTGTGTGCAAGTAAAAAAAGTTACTCACTCAACACCTTTTGAACTATGGTATGGGCATCCACCTAATATGAAATATTTTAAGGTATTTGGAAGTAAATTCTACACTCTTAAAGATGTTAGCAATGGAAAGTTTGATGCAAAGAGCAAAGAAGGTATATTCCTTGGTTACTCCACAAGAAGTGAAGCTTATAAGTGTTTAATTGCTCATACTAACAAAATTGTGGAAAGTGAAAATGTGAATTTTGATGAGTTTACAGAAGCACATGAGGCTGAAACTACAAAAGAACTAGAAGACTACAAGACATTTGCGTACTATTATGAAGGAATGCCTACTGAAAAAGATTTTGCAAATCATGTAGCAAATCAATAGAAAGTTTCAACAACTGCTGAGTCACATCTAGTGAATGCTGAATTGCATTTAGATGCTGAGTTGTAAAATGAGAAAAATGTACAATCTGACTCTAAGATTGGCACACATGAAAGAGATGTTGAAACACTTGATAGAGATGCACATAGTGATACTAAAGCTAAGAGATAGAATGCAACCACAAGAACTAATCCTAGATTATCCAAATATGTCAAAAGACACCATCCTATAGACCAAATCATTAGAGACAAAGATGCACTGCCAATGATAAGAAATAGGTTGAGAGGTGAATCATGTTTGCTAAACATGAAGAAACCTAAGACAACAAAAGATGCATTGGAGGATGATGATTGGTACAAGGCTATGGAAGAAGAAATTTAGCAAATAGAAAAGAACAAGACATGGAGCCTTATTCCTAGACCAAAGGACAAGAATGTGATTGGCACAAAAAAGGTATTTAGAAACAAGCTAGATGAGAATGGTGAAGTGACAAGAAAAAAAGAAAGACTAGTTTGTAAAGGGTATGCACAAGAAGAAGGAATTGACTATGGTGAAACATTTTCCCTTGTTGCAAGAATGGAAGGAGTAAGAATTTTGCTTTCTTATACCACATACAAAGGTTTTAAAGTTTATCAGATGGATACCAAGTCTACATTTTTGAATGGAATATTAAAAGAGGAGGTCTATATAGAACAACTAGAAGGATTTGTGAACAAAAACAATAAGAACATGGTATGGAAACTACAAAAAACCCTATATGGATTGAAGCAAGCACCAAGAGCATGGTATGAGAGACTTCATACTTATCTTATTAAGATTGGATTTGAAAGGATAAATGATAACAACAATTTGTACATGAAGACAGATGAAGAAAAAGGTATAATTTTATCTAAAATATTTGTTGATGACATTATATTTGGAGGACAAGATGCTTTGTGTAAAGATTTTGCAAATCAAATGAAGCAAGAGTTTGAAATGTCAATGTTTGGTGAGATCAAATTCTTTGTGGGATTACAAGTCTATCAAATGAAGTATGGTGTATATATCACTTAATCAAAATATATCAAGGAAATATTGAAGACATCTGGACTTTAGGACTCAAAAATAGTAAGTACACCCATGGTAACAACACTCAAACTATCAAAGAGTGATTAATTAGTTGAGGTCAATCAAACATTAAACAGATCCATGATTGCCAAATTGTAATATTTAGTACACAATAGATCTGACATTACATTAGTTATGGGAATAGTTGCTAGATTCTTTACTAATCCTTGAGAGAATCACTTGATGGCACTGAAAAGAATAATGAGAAACTTGAAAGGAGTAGAAGAGTAGGATTTATACTATAAAAGGAATGAAAAGTTTGAGCTGAAAGCCTACACTGATGTTGATTGGGCTAGAAATATTGATGAGAGAAAGAGCACTAGTGGAGGAGTATTTTTCTTAGGTAGAAGACTTGTTACATGGACAAGCAAGAAGCAAAGCTATACTTCTCAATCTATTGCCAAAGAAGAGTATGTTGCTATTGCTATTAATCGCACAAACATTGTATGGATCAAATAGTTGCTAAAGGGAATGAAGAAAGAAATCATTGAATCAGTGATGCTTTATTGTGATAATACAAGTGCTGCAAGTATATCAAAGAATCCTATTATGCATACAAAGACAAAGCACATTGCAATAAAGTATCATTATGTAAGGGAGTTGGTTCAAGACACAGAGGTGAAAATGGAATATATCAACACAAAGGAGAAAATTGTTGATATCTTCACCAAAGCATTACCTAAGGATGCTTATGAGTATCTAAGAGGTAAATTAGGGGTGATACCCCTATCAAAGGCTATGTAAAAGATAGAGGTAGTACCTTGCATCAAACAAGTTGACATTCATTTCATACACATTGATGCAATGAGTTTTACTTTTGGAAGTTGCGTAAAGTAATTACAGAGCTAGAATTTCAAAAAAGTCACAAGCAAGGTGATAGAGGGAGAAAATTAAAAAACCTACAAAAGCTTATATATGCATATATAAATATGTCAAGTGTTAAGTACATGTCTTTGGAATTTTTGTCAAAGAGGGAGAAAGTATAGTAAATTGATCAAGATCATATTGATCAAGAGGAAGAAGATCAAAAGTACAAAATCAAGTCAAAGGGAGAAAGTACATTGGGAGAAAGTATAGTGCAAAACAGGAACACCAAAGTGAAGGTACATCATTAGAAGAATCAAAAGACTAGAAGCAAGATAGAGGGAGAGAGTAGAAAACAAAAGACAGAGTTATTCAAATATTCTATTGATCTATGAGACATTTTGTAACCTAAGAAGCAATTGCTAGCAGAGGGAGAAGTTTTATTCACAAGCTTTCTTTTTGGTATTTCCTTACTATTTTAACCTAGTTAGTTTATCATTTGTTTGACTATTTGATCAGTTTGGTTTGCCATCAATGCCAAAGAGAGAGATTGTTGATATATGATTGACAAGATCATTTGAGTAGAAAGATTGTTATTGTTGAAGAATTTTTTTCAATCATTATTTTGTTACTAATGTCAAACCTGCTATATGTTGATAAAAAAATCGCTTATATGTTTCAAGCACTATCACTTAGTTGATTGATGAAGAGGATTTGATCGACAAGATGTAACAAAAGTACCTAGAAGAAAGGTTGACTTATGATTATGTATTGAAGTGCAAGAATTTGTTAAGATAATGATAACATAATGTATTGATGATCTACTTGAGGTTACAAAATGATTGGCTACAGTTAGAAAGTTTAGATGAAAAAGGTTGGACAAAGTTCATTTGATAAGCTTGACCAAATTCATAGAAGGTGCCAAGAAAAGTTAGTGCAAGCATAGTAAAAAATTAGTTGGAGTCGAGTGAAATCAATTTCTAGTGGATATCGAGCAAGTTAGTAGATGTCAAGCAATTTAGCATATGTCAAGTGAATTTCAATAGATGTCAAGCACTAGTAAAATCCAATTGATGCTAAGTGATTTTATAGTAGGTGTTGAGTAACATAGTGTGTGCCAAGCATAGTAAATTGATAATGCCAAGCTACTACATTATGAAAAAATTGAAGATTCACCAAATAAAAATTGACAAGTTTTTTTTCTTGGAACTTTAAATCAGGAGGAAGATAAGATTGATGAGCTAGAGGCACAAAATCTTATGTAAACTATTTTGGAGGTAAATTCAAATGGATTCTAAGAGAAGTTTCTAGAAAAGACAAGATATGAGGTAGATACATTGTATCCTATCTAATCCATCAAAAATCCTAATTTTTAAGATGGATAATGAGTGGGAAAAAGAGTTTTAATTCCTTATATGTAGGGATGTCTAGTCATGAAGCAAAGGTTGGTTGAAGGTCAGAGAATTTTGTAAGCAAAAATCTAACAAGGAGAAGGAAGAGGATTTGCTTCATCAAGTGACCTAAGTGAAGAAGTCTACTATGGCGAGCTAAGCAAGAAGGCTAGAGAAGGATAAATGCTTGAAAGGTGAACAAGCTATCAGAATTGCAAATATAAGAAGCCAAGAAAAGTTGAGGACTAAATAATTATCTATGATGTACAAGTAAGGTTGTAAGTTGTATCAAATCAAAACTCTACTTTTACTCACTAACAATTGTATAAGATTAGGGTAAATCCTTTGGAGAAATGTTGACTTAATAGTTATTGGAAAATCCTTTAATAAGGTGACATTGCAAGTGAATGACCTAAAGTACTCTAGCAATTCTCACTTTTAACAGGGTGATTGAAATCCCTTAACCAGGTCACATTTAATAGTCTGTGTTGTAACCTTTAATAGGATTGGCCTTTAACAAGGCATCACTTCATAAGAGTGAGAAAGGATTAGCATGTTATTGATGGTTCTTCCCAAATTGGATTTCCACGTTAAATCATTGTGTCAAGTGTACTAATGGATGCGTTGTGTTTTATGTTTTACTTTTCTGCATGTTATTTTAATAGTAACATATCAGTTTTGGGTTACACATAATGAATGCATGCATGGTAAAGAAAGTTTGAAAGGTTCACTGAATTGTGAAAAGTTTTATTTTGGACATTTGGATCTTGAATAACTTATTCACCCCCCCTCTCAGTTATTCTAAAAGAATTCTAATAGAATATTGATTAAAAATAATTATTTAATCAAAGAGAATTTAAAATTAAATTAAATAGATATTGTGCATTTTTTAATTTAATAGAAGAATAAGGATTTAATTGATAATTGGAATTTTGGTTATCATTTTATTTTATCAATTTGACTATAGTCAATTAAATGAATTAATTAATTAGGGGATGAAATTAAATTCATTTAATATTAAATACTTAATCAACAATGCCTTAGGAGATGACTAAATAGGATTAGTTAAATGGTGTAATCCACTTTAGGTGTCTACACCACCAATTATAGATCTATATTTTTCTTGGTCAATAATGGGGGTTTAATCTTTGCTAGATAATTTTTTTCTAGTTATCATAGGCGTGCCAATAGGTTTACAACTTTCTAAACCAAATCTATTCAAGAAGTTTGTAAGATACTTAGCTTGTGATATGAAGATACCATCTTTGTTTTGAACAATATGCAATCTGAATAGATACTTCATCTCACCAATCATACTCATCTCAAAATCCATCTTCATCTCTCTTGCAACTACTTTACTGACTTCATCATCTCCTCCAAAGATTATGTCACCCAAAAATACCCTAACAATCACTAAGCTATTGTCAATCTTTTTTATATACAAGGTACTATCATCATTACCTTTTACAAATCCCAAACATGATAGATACTTATCTAGTCTTGTATACCAAGCTCTAGTTGCTTATTTGAATCCATACAATGCTTTCTTCTATTTGTAAACCATATCTTCTTTATTTATCCAAGGAAAACTATCAGGTTGCTTAATGTATACCTCTTATTCTAATTCAACATTTATAAATTTTGATTTGACATCCATTTGATAAAATTCACAATTGTGGTTAGTTGAATATGCCAAAAATATTCTTTCTCCTTCTATCCTAGCAATAGGTGCAAATGTTTTCTCCAAATCAATTCCTTCTTGTTGTGAATAGTCTTTACATACCATTCTTTCTTTGTTTCTTATAACCTCAACTTTTACATTCATTTTTTTTATGAATACCCATTTAGTTCCAATAACATTCTTATCCTTAGGTCTTGGACCTAATTCCCTTGTATTATTCTCCTCAATCTTCTCTAGATCTACTTTCATAAGTTTAATCCAATAATCATATTTACTAGCTTCATCAACATTTTTAGGTTCAACTTGAGAAATAAAACATAGTTTTTCATGTACCTTGTTTCTTTACATAAATCTCCTATCTTTTCTTTCAATAATCTAATCAGTGAGGTGTTTATTCATCAAGTTATTTTTATGTGTCACTGCTTCAACTTTGATTTCAACTTTAGGTTCAGATCTTGGTTCTTCTTTCTAAAATTTTCTCTAAATTTAATTTTTGAAAATTAGTATCAATCTCATAGAATAATTCCTAATCAACATTTTCTCTATAAGGTCTTGGATTGCTCTCTTCATCAAAATTATGATCAAGTATCCTTTCCTGAATTCTAGACTTCTCATCAACTATCACATTTTCACTCTGTTGTTTAATAGTTTATTCTCCTATTATATTTTATAAATTGACTCTTTTTAATGTCCAATATTTTGGAGAAACAAAAGGATGTCACCAAAAAATGGGTCGGTGTATGTGTTATATCATTGCCCTCTAAATTACAAGGTACAACTCCCTTATAGTTTGAAATGATATATAATGAATTGATGTGTTTATTTGATCATGATTTTATAGGATACGCTCTTAACTTGAGAGTAGAAGAGGCTACTAACCAAATTATTTGTAGACATAAACAATTTAGGAAAAAATGGATTTTGATAACTCACAACCCCCAATGGAATGTTTGTTATAAGTTATCTTAAAGCTATAGCATCTAACTTCTAATTAGAAATTATTATAACTTCTACAACCATGAATACTAATTCTAATGATGTAGATAAAATATAGAGGAGTGAAAAAAGAACTACATATGGAAATATAAATGGAATTACTCATGTTGCAATCACCATAATAAATGGAATCCAAAAGAAAATTACAATACCAAATGTAATTTTCTTTTAGCTCTCAATGCAATCCTAATCTAACCTATGATTGGAACAACAAACATGAAAGCCAAATCAAGGTAAATGAGATTACCAACTCTTCACTGTCAATTTTTCCAACCCTTTCATTATCACCATAAATTACATTTAAAGTTTTTTTGTTAAACCCATTCATCACTAGGAATCAAAATAATCATATTATTACAAATATTTAATTTATGAAAATTAAGGAGTAAAATCCAAAATTTGTAGGTAGGTTAATTCATTAATATCTTTCTTGACATTAAGCCCTAGTCTAGTGGTGACCCTATAAACATCTAGTAGATTCTTGGATTTCTATAATTAAAGAAATCAAACAAAAAAACCTCAATTCCCTTCATGTTCTTGTGAAAATCCTATGTTGGCACCAAAACCTCCTTTTTATATTCCAACAAATAGTTGATCTTTAAATACTAAGCATTGATCTAGCTCATATCATATCAATGATTGAGATTAAAAAATCTCGTTTCAAATAACCCGTGCATTGCCTTTTCTCTTATGAAAAATAGATGGCCACGATCTCCTTTGATCAATTTACTCTTGGCCCAAAATGGATTTTATTATGGACACCTGTCATTATTCTAGAGACTTTCTCCAAAACCTTTTAGCCTTTAACATTTACTCTTGGAATTAATTTGGAGTTATTCATCTGAGCTTTGTTGGATAGTTAGGATGTGTTGCCAAACTACACACATAGCCTTATGGTTAAGTGGATAACAATGACTATCATGATGTTGTGAGAATTAATGAATATGCATCTAGTCATTGTGGATTTAATAGGGATCATCAAATCCTTTCGGGACATAATATTCTTACTTAGGTTCATGTAAATATAACTTTAAATATGTGTTGTTGATTCATTTTCCATCCTCACTTTGCCAACTTTGACTACATTTCTTTTCTATTATTGAGTATTTCACTTCATCCTTTGCATTCAATTAAACTAAATTCACTTCCAATCTACTAGCATGATCTTAATCTTTTCCTTTGGATTTGATCCTAATGCTCTTTACTGTCATTAGCTTTGAATGTAAGTGTAGTCTACTTTTTTAATGCATCTTGTCTTCAGCATGAACACTTGATAAAAACATTAGGCTTTTTAGAATAACTTCCCTCTCATATAGGAAATGCATAGACTTACCCTCCCTGTCCTAATCACCTAATATGAATAAATATATTAGATTGCTTTTAAATGCCCACCTAGGTGCACACAAAGGAATAGATGATATGAGAAGTTCCTTAAGAGCAATCTAGACACAAACATGACATCACATTGACTCAACCCTAATCCTAGAAGTTTAAAAAATTTAGGAGAACTAAAATCATGGCAATGGCTAGCTTTGACTGGGGAACTAGTCATGTTAGTGCCTAGAAAAGAACCTAGAAACAAAAAGAAAATAATAATCTAGGAAAGCAACAACAAATAACTAAGAAAGCAAGCATCTAAGATAAATCAAACTGCATGAAGGAAAAACCTACTTAACTAGCTACTATGTAGGGGTTACCTACTTTAGTTTTACATTTGATTCAACTTAAAATCCTGCCCATTATAAGAACATGGTAGGGATTCTCCATTGGGATATGCCAACTTGAAAGACTGAAACTTGGAGTGCATTCCTCTTGGTTCATGCCTCTTATCCCACAGTAGGACCAAATCACCTTCCATGAATTTCCTTGGTCTTGTTCTTTTATCAAATAAATTTATAACTCTCCATTAATATTTAGTAATTTTATCTATCATTTCTTCTCTTTCTTCCTGCAAGTTCACGAGATACAAAATTCTCTTTTCCAATTCGTCTCTACATATACCATCTTCAATCATAGTCTTCAATTTACAAGTGGCAAGATCTAGAGGTAATGGAAAGCTATCTTTTACTCCATAAACTAACTCAAAAGGTGAGATACCAATGGCTTTTTTAGGTGTGGTCATATCTTCCCATAAACCATCATGTATCTTCTTGTGCCAACTTCTCTAATTATCTGAGACCAATTTCTTCAAGATATTAATCAAATTATTATTGCTAGATTTAGCTTGCCCATTTACTTAAGGATAGTAGTCAGAGAAATGACCAATTTTGATACCATTATCATAAAAAATTCAACAGTTTTTGAGGAAGACAAATAAGATGCATTGTCCATTATCAATTTCATGGGACTCCAAACCTGAAAAATATATGTTTTTTTAAGAAATTCACACACTACTTCTGATGAGGTCTTCTTCATTGGCTTGGCTTCTACCAATTTACTAAAATAATATGTGGCATTCAATATGTAAGATTTTACTTGGCTTGAAGGAGAATTAATTGAGCCTATGAAATCCAACCTGCATTGTTGAAAAGGAGCTTAAATCACTACTAGCTTAAGAGGCAAGGAAACAAGCTGAGGTTTACCAATAAACATCCTACATTTCTTACAATTGGAAACCCACTTATATGTATCCTTAAACATACCAGGCCAATAGTAGCATTTCCTCAAAATTTAGAATGTGGTGACAGTGGAATAGAAATGTCCTCCAGATGCTTTATCATGGAGAAATCTTAATAGCTTCACCTGCAATTCCTTATCAACACATCTTAGAAATGTACCATCAATAGCTCTCTTATATAAGACATCATAATGAATTACATACCTTAAGGGTTTTTTTTAAGATCTCTCCTCTTCTTAGCACTTAATCATTTAGGATACTCAGCATAGGTCAAAAAGTATTCAATATTTGAAAACCAAGGATCTTGAAGGCTGACCATGAGAACCTTTGGAATATCTTCAACTGCAAATTTTTGATCTTCTACCAAGGCTTTACAAAGTACATTTCCTCTCACAAGTTTGTTTGGCATAGTTTCTATATCATAGTCTTGGACCTTTTCTATCCATGCTTCTCTATTATTGCAAGCAACCTCTTATTTTGTCAAGATACTTTTAATTGCAAGATTAGACACATATATCACTAAATGGGAATGCAACACATAGAACCTAAAATTCTTGAGTGCTCTCACCTCTATATATGCATGTTTCTCCATTTGTGACTATTTCAATTCTTGATTCTTCAATGGCATACTCATGAAGGCAATTGGGGCTTGCATTCCTCCTTTGTTTTCCTACATCAATATGGCTAACATGATATACTTTGATGCATAGCAATATATGATAAATTTCTAAGTATAGTATAATAAGGGGGATTTCATGTTTGAATTTCTTAGGGGATTTTGCAATAACACCTTTGATGTCTTCAGAAGCCTTTTTTCCAATATCATTTATTTGAATTCTTTATTAACCTTCATCATATCTACTATACACCTAACTATTTCAAAGAAATTAGGCACAAACCTCCTTAATAAATTTACCTGGATAAAGAAAGACTTTACAATAGTTTTTCTCAATGGAAAACTTAATTTTTGAATGTCTTTAATTCCATTTGGATCAATTTTCACCCCTTCTTGAGAGATAATGTGATCAAGCAATTTACCTTTTGTCACACAAAATATTGATTTATTGGGATTTAGTGGGACACCATGATCTCTACACCTTTGTAGCACTCTTTCTAAGTATTTGATGTGGTATTCTCTTTTCTTCGAAAAGACTATCAAATCATCAAGGTACACAACAATGATTTTATCCTTCAAATCACCAAAAGCCAAATTCATTGAAAATTGAAATGTTGCACATGCATTAATTAAGCCAAAAGGTATCCTACTATATGAAAACACACCCCAAGGTGTGGTGAATTTTTTCTTGAACTGATATGCCTCATCTAATTGAATATGATTATACCTTGAAAATTCATCTAACATAGATATCTTCTCTAACCTTGCAACAATTTGCAAGAGGTGATCCATGTTGGGGAGTGCAAAGTTATCTTTGAGAGAAGCCTAATTTAAATTTCTAAAATCCACACAAATCCTTATCTCTCCATTTTTATTCCTCACTAGAACAACCCTAGCTACCCAAGTAGAGTGATGAATATGATATATGGTCCTAGACTATAGGGTTGTAGTTCCTTTGTTTATGTTTGAATGGTGTTTCTCATCGCTTAAGGGGGATTTCATGTTTGAATTTCCCATCCATGAAAATTTTTAGATCTTCATAGCTCCAAGCAAATAAATCTTGATATTCAATGAGTAATTTCTTGATTTCTACCCTCTCTTTTTGTGTGCAACACTTCCATATGTTTATCATTTTTGGAATGGTTTTTGTCCGTATATTTATTCCATCATACTCACCACAAGCTTTTCCTTTCTGATCTCTTTCTTCCTTATTATATGTATCATGTCTTTCAAAAAGGTTTTCCAAATAAATGAGATGAGATGGAACCTTGTTACCTTTCAATTGGATCATATCTAGCTCTAGTTTCCTTTTTCATCTATCAATGGATCACTACTTGAATTAGTGCTTCCTTCAAAATATAGGCTTGTAAAAGGTTTTGCCCCTTCAATAAATTGTTGTATGTGTTTTTCATCATCAAACACATACCAAGAATCTTCATTATCAAGAATGTTGGGCTTGAAAAGAACTTCCACTTTTATAGATTTGATCTTTGAAGTTGGGATGTGGTAGGAGCAAAGATGTAGAGACTACCAAATAATTAACTCTTGAATCAAATTCCCTTGGTACTTCTATAACTTAGAAAGCATCCAAGCTCTCAATATCATCCCACACTTTAATATGGTAGTTTTCAATCTTTGGTTCTGTAGTGCATATTGGTTCTTCACTTGTCTTACAACCAATTCTACATCTCCTTGAGCTTTGAGTATCATGACCCCTTTTGTTTTGTTATAATTATGCCAAGGATAAGGGCTTCATACTCTATAATAGTTCTGGTATTCTTGAAATCTCACTTGTATTCCAAACAAGTTGTTTCTCCAATAGGTGATGCCAAAATCATTCCTGCACCTGAACCAACATTGGTGCAACTACCATCATATTCTAAAGTCCAAAAAATTTCACCATTAGTCTACTTTGATTCTTGACCTTGAATATCAAGGGTATCAGAAAATAGCATATAGTTACCAAACTGCATTTCTTGATATAGGATTTCAGACCTAGGATCATCTAATTTTAGTATAGTGAACTTTTTTTTTTGGGTTCTAATTTCACCCTGTTGTTCCCAATTGGTATGGTAAAATAGGACCAATATAATTTTATCTCTCCCCCATTTCCTTGCAAAAACTTCTACTTAGGAGAATTCCATAACTTTTAGGGATGTCTCCCAGTAGGATGGTGAGTTTTAGCCTTTTAGAAGGATAAGAAGCTAGAGAAACTTGAGAATCCTTTATTTTTCCAAGTAAGGATACTTGTTTTGCATCCATTGAGTAACAATGGTAAAAAATTATAGTCAAGGGTGGACCTAGAGCTTTAGCTACATAGGTAGGCATCACATTTTCAAAAGCCCTTAAGTTTATTATGCAATTACTCAACCTATTTCCATTAATAAATAAGGAAGTGTAGAAAGGATCTGGCTTTTGATTGGGAGAAGTAGCTAACACAATAGACTCATCTTCTTGAAATAACTTAGGTAGTACAATATCTTCATCACCCAAAGAGGTTCCACTAGTGCTAGCTTTGTTGTGATGATCAACATTAGCATTCATACTATTGTGACCTCCATCATTATTACTATAGTGCTCAACAAGTCTTTGGAGTTGATTAGGGTTTGACTTCAAATTATCTAGTGGAGATATCTAAATTCTCACCTCTTCACAATAGTGTATTATATCAAAGGAATTAAATAACCTACCTTTGTATTCATTTTGTGAAGTTGAAGGTACCATGCGACTATCTCTAGCTACTTTGCTTCTAAATCTAATTCATATTCCAAATAAAAAAATTTAGAGTCACCACAAGGAGTATGATCATCTCCACTTTCTAGACATTCCATTGTTTGTTCTTTACTGTCCATCATCTATTTATACCTAATCATGCTAACAAATGTATTCCCATCATGATCTTCCCTTATGTGGAAATCACACATGTTCTATCTCTTTGGAGCAACCTCAATTGCTAACCTCTAATGAGTAGGTGGTATTTGCAAAGTCTTACCTCCATTTGGATGTCTAGAACCTTCTTGATAAGGTTGGTGAAAAGAATGCATAGGCCTATTGATTTGTTTTTTTAATGAAGTAACCTCATTAGACAACTTTTAGAGCATGGCATATATATTATTTAAAGTGCTAGCTACATTACCTATGGTTCCAAATTGAAGTTCTCTTTTCCACTTACCAAAGGCTATCATGTCATCTTCCATCTTTAGAGTTAGTGTTTGGGCAGCTTGTAAATTTGCTAACTTTTCTCTCTTAATTTGATACCCTAGATCAGGAGACATAGAGATGATGTTAAAGGTCTTCTTATTGTCTTCTATTGGTGCACTTGTAGTAGGTATTCTGTTTATGAGTTTTTTAAACCTTGCATTAAAATCCCTCATAGAAATAGAGGGTTCTTTCTTCATTTGTGCCAATTATAGAAAAAAAACTAGTGCATCTTTTATAGTTTTATAGTGTTTCTCAAATATTTGCTTCATGCAATTCCAATCTATGATGCACCTTGCAAGTAAATCTTGGACCCAATTAGTAGCATTATCTACAAGACTATCCACAAACATCCTAACTACCACATATTCATGATGATGATTCACCACACCACAGGATTTATGAAAAACACTTACACATTGTTATGTAGATATTGTGCCATCATCATTGCATCTTGGGAAATTTTTTCTTGATGCTCTTGGAAAGTCATGATTATCTCATAGGTTAAGAGGAACAATTAGATTTCCCCAAGGGATTACCACAACTATTGGTACAATGATATGATTTATTTGGAAAGTGACTAAAACTGGGAGTCTTACACCATGTAACAACAAAGAATCATAGATAGGAGGAATAAAAGTTTTAGCAATGGGAAGGGAAGAAGATTGACTTCTCCTTGCTCTAGTAGAAAAAACTCTAGGCAAGTGAGTTCCTTGGAGTTTCTTAGCCATAAATTCCCTTGTATGCAATCTTCCCTTTTTGAAAATATCTTCTAGAATAGGAAAGTTGTCCTTGATTTCCTTGTATACTTAGTCAATCCTTCCTCTTTCTTTGGCACTCCTGGTATACTTAGTCAATCCTTCCTCTTTCTTTGAATTCTTCCCTAGTAGAGTTGCCAAAAATGGTTGGTTAATAGTTTGTTCTCCTATTATATTTTATAACCTACCTATTTTTAATGTCTAGTATTTTGGAGAAACAAAAGGATGCCACCAAAAGATGGGTCAATGTATGTGTTATATCACTACCCTCTAAATTACAACGTACAACTCCCTTATATTTTGAAATGATATATAATGAATTGATGTTTTTATTTGATCATGATTTGAAAGGATAAGCTCGTAACCTAAGAGTGGAAGAGGCTACTAACCAAATTTCTTGTAGGCACAAACTATTCAGGAAAATTTAGATTTGGATAATAGACAGCCCCCAATAGAATGTTTGTTATTATATCAAAGCTATAGCATCTAACTTCTAATTAGAAACTATTTTAACTTCTACAACCATGACTATTGATTCAAATTATGTAGATACAATGGGGAGGTGCAGAAAAAGAACCACACATGGAAAGATAAATAGAATTATCTATTTTTAAATAACCATAATGTAATGGAATCCAAGAGAAAATTACAATATCAAATGCAATTGACTTTTAGCCCTCAATGCAATCCTAATCTAACGTATGATTGGAATAACAAACGTGAAAGACAAATCAAGGTAAATGGAATTACCAACTCTTCATTGTTAAATTTTCTAGACCTTCCATTATCATCAAAATTGCATTTATAGTTTTTTTGTTAAACCCATTTGTCACTAGGAATCCAAAAATCATAGTATTACAAATATTTAATTTAAGAAAATTAAGGGAAAAAATCCAAAATTAGTGTGAAGGTTAATCTATTAATATCTTTCCTAATATTAAGCCCTAGTCCAATGATGACCCTATAGACATCTAGCAGACACTTGGATTTCTGTAATCGAAGCAAACCAATGAAAAAACCTCAATTCCCTTTGTGTTTTGTGAAAATCCTACATTGGCATCAAAACCTTCTTTTTATATTCCAATGGATAGTTGATCTTTAAATGTTGAGTGTGGATCTGGCTTATATCAAATCAACGGTCATGATTAAAACATCTCATTTTAATTGACCTGTGTGTTTCCTTTTCTCTTATGGAAAATAGTTGGCCACGATCTCCTTTAATCCTTTTAATCTTTCCCCAAAATGGATTTGAGTTCGGACACATATCGTTATTCCAAAGACTTTCTCCAAAACCTTTTAGCCTTCAACATTTAGGCTCAAAATTCATTTATATTAATTTTTCTAAGCTTTATGCATGATTGGGATGCATTTCTAGACTAGGCGCATACCCTTATTGTTAAGTGGACATCAACAATTCTTGTGACACCATGAGAATTAGTGAATATGTATCTAGTCATTGTAGATTTAATAGGCATTGTCAGATCATTCTAGGACATAACCTTCTTACTTAAGGTTCACGTAAATATAACTTTGAATCTATATCATTGATTCATTTTCTAGGCTCACTTTGACAACTTTGACTACATTTCTTTGTCATTACTGAGTATTTCACTACATCCTCTACATTCAATTAAACTAAACTCACCTCCAGTCTACTCCCATGATCTTAATCTTGTCCTTTGGCTTCAACCTTGATGCTTTTTACTACCATTAGCTCTGAATATAAGTGTGATATTCTTTTTGAATGCATCCTATCTTCACAATAACCACTTGATCAAAGCATTAGGGTTTTTAGAATCACTTCCCTCTCAAATAAGAAATACATAGACTTACCCTTCCTTTCCTAATCACCTAATATGACCAAAACCATTAGATTACTTTTGAATGCTCACGTAGGTGCACATAAAGGAATAGATGGGAGGAGAAGTTCCTTAAGGAAAATATAGATATAGACATGACATCACATTGACTCAACCCTATTCCTAGAAGTTTGAAAAATATAGGGGAACTACAATTGTGGTAACACACTCTCAATAATAGTCTTAGTTCACTAATTAAAATATCTAGAAATATCTTACTTTTTAATGAATATCGAAGAAACATACCTTCATCAATCCTTGAATCAATCTTTCCAAGATCATCATCTCTGTTAATGTAAAATTTACTTCCAAATACTCTAGGATATTTCACCAAAGGGGTATGTCCAAACCAAAGTTCATAAGGTGTCTTATTGATGCCTTTTCTAACTTGTACTTTGTTCATAGTGCACACTATTGTATTCATCACTTCTCTCCAAAATGTTTTAAATAAATTATTATCAAACATCATAGCTCTTTTTTCTCCTATCACTATTTTATTTCTCCTTTTTTCTATCCCATTTTGTTTAGGTGTTTTAGGGGTTGAAAGTTGTCTCTTAATACCATTATCTTCACAAAAATTATTAAACTCATTTGAAGTAAACTCTCCACCTCTATTAGATCTCAAAAATATTATCTTAAAACTAGACTCATTTTCAACTCTACTCTTAAATATCTAGAACTTTTTTAAAAGCTTCATTTTTCTCTCTAAGAAATGCTACCCATATCATTCTAGTGAAATCATCAACAATAATCATAAAATATATTTCACCATAGAATGCTCTTATTTTTGTAGGATTACTTAGATATGTATGCACAATCTCTAACTTCATAAATGTAGTAAATTTCTTTCTTAAAAATGATTTTTTTTTTTTTTTTCCATTACACATTCCTTGCACATCATGTTAGCAAGTTTCAATATCTTAGGTAAATCTATAACTACAATTGTAGTACTAACCATTACAATGTTATTGAATTTCATATGACAAAATCTCTTATGCCATAACCAACTATCATCTATCTTAACAATTAAACATGTCATCTTAGTAGGAATCAAGTTAAATACATTACCTCTTCTCCTTGTACCAATACCAGTCAATGAACTATCCTTATCTTTGATTGTGAAAGTCTTCTCTTTAAATTGCAACTGATATCCCTTGTCCACTAGTTGTTCAACACTCAAAATATTACATTTAAAAACCATGAACAATGTAACCATCATCAGTGTTAGTCTTCACATAAAGTGCAATACATCCCTTTCCTTTTATATGACAAACTGAATTATTTTCAACTCAAATAATTCCTCCATCATAGTTATTGAATTCAACATACTTATTCATATCTCTAGTCATGTGATGGGAAAAAGCACTAACAATAATCCAATCATATTTCTTCTTTTCAACTTGTGATACTAATGCTTTTTCTTCTCTATTTTTTTAAAGGGATTTCTTCCTTAATAACTACAAATCCTATCCCATCATTCTCATCATCACTTTCACTCAAGAATTCTTCTAGTGAACCATAAAATTCATCATCATTTAAAAAATGAAATCCATAGTTATTCTTGATTTATAGGGCTTCTTAAACTTCTTTACTCTCTTAAGAAATTTAGAAGAATAATGATCGAGTTCATTACAAGTCCAACACTTAAAGATTGTAATACCTTTAGGTTCTCTCTTCATAAGTAGGGCAAGACCTTCCTCAATCTTCTCATCTTCAACTTTTATTTAGATGCTACTAGCAGTATCCACTTGTGCTTATATTCCTTTCCAACATAGGTTGAATATTTAATGAGCTAAAAGTAGTTTCAACCCTACAAAATTCCCCACTTTGTCTCATCCACATCTCCATTGACTGCAGTGTTCCAAATATATTATGTCTTGTAAAATTAGTTGTTAAGGCAATAAATTTTTCAATAATTTATGATGTTTGTCTATATGAAGTGTTAAAGTATTCAATAGCTTCCATAAAAATTCATCTTCTAGCTTATTTCCTCCACGAGTTATAATTCCTATAATAATCTCTGATATTCTACCAAAATAATTTCCCAGAGATTAATCTTCCATCATTTAAGCGTCTTGAAATAAAAATCTCCAATTCTATAGCCTAACCTAATGAGCATGATTATCTCCTTCAAATGTACATTGCAAAAATTCCAAATTTTCAAGAGAAATTCTCAAATATATTACTTGAGAAAATTTAATTTTAGGAAGAGCTGATAATAGTACTTCTATAGCAAGAATATTGAACATGAATATATCTTTTTGGTTTTCATTACAATCTTCAAGCTTGTTATCTTCAATAAAATCCTTTAGACTTTTAGTAATCAACTAATAACCTAGACCCATGCATAGAGAATGTGTCTTCTATGAGGCCTCACCCCTATCCATCATAGTAGATCGGATACATTTTATTTTGACACATTATGACTCGATATGTCAAGATATTATTTGTTGGATTGGACATTATCTATATTATTTATGTTGTGTGATGGTTTTCTCTAAAATTCTTAGTTATGTTATTTGATGTTTTATATGTAGGCATTCATTATGATGGTGTATTTAACTAAATGATTCATGCTTATAAATATTTCAATACCTAAATTATGTAATTAGCGATGATTACATATGTGTGCAGAAATGAAAAAGGTTATTTAAATCAAAGTTTTAATGTTTTTATCAATATGATTATGCAAATTTGGTTTAAATATATGAATGTGATGTTATCAAACTATTGATTTTCAAATTGAGTATGCAAGATAATTAACCATGTAATTAATTGGAGAATAGGTAATTAACCCTATGTACAAGTTGTAGGGCTAAGGTTGAATCCAATACATGATTTGAACCTCGCTGTCAAGTATTTAATTTGTATCCTAATCTAAATATATGTGTATCATTTTGTATTTTGTGGCATGTTGAACGCTATGTAAAAGTAAATCTTATGGTGTCACTCAACACTTGTTGTATGCATAGGTGTGCTGATATGTCAATCTAGGGTTAGCAGAGTAAGCTGTTAATCTAAGAATAATTAGTTAGTTACCTAAATTAACTCCTCTTAATTGGGGTTTAGTAGAAAGGTTATATCCTTACGCATTTTAAAGATCAAATATTTCAAGCCACTTGTATAGGTCATAAATTGATCCTAGAGGCCAAATTTAATGTATTTCAAGTGCCCAAGTGGTATGTGTATGGGTTAGAAACCTTTGCCACCCTTCTAGAACATCCTAGCAACATATATGACCCCTATAATATCCCAATTTCCCTTTGGTGCAAAAATGGATCATCTCCATGAAGTTAAGCAAGGTTACACTCTTTATAAGAGGTTGCCTCTATGATAAGGGCAAGTGGGGTGACCATAGGAGGCTTAAAGTTAGGATTAAAATTATTGCTAGTTTTGGTAGATAAGTTTAGAGACTATTTAGAGTCCCCTTGAAGAGTGGAAGGTTGTTCACCCATTCTCTACATTTAGAGAAGTCAAATTTGGAATTGAAAGGAGAGATTTTAGCTCATCTCAAAAATTCATTGCCAAAACCATTGTGAAGGTAAGCTATCCATTGCCATGGTTATGTTCTTTGTTCATTTCTTATATGTCTTAAATTCTTGCATATTGTAGTATGTGTGTGTGTTTACATCATGTTAGGGATGAGTATGTGGGTTTTACTTATTTTATTTTCATATTTCTTTTCCTAGTTTTGTTAGGGAAACTGTGAATGGTGTGTTGGCATTACTCACCCTCGGATAGGGAAGAAGTGGCCTTGTATAGAAGAAGGGCTTTAGTTGGAATCCATGTCAATTTAGAGTTTCTTATCATGTTGAGAAGAGGGAGAAAGAAAGGTTTTATGGGCCCTTTCTTGTCATTTCAAAACTAATTATTTTGGGGGGAAATAAGGAGAGAAATAAATAAATTTTTATGAGATTTGGTAGCCTTGGAAGAGGCATGTGATTTGTGTTCTTCATAGACATCTCCTACCTAGAAAAATACACCTTCTCCCTAGTCATAGGTTCATTGTAAAACCTATTGTGCATACCTTGGATGGGAACTATATGTTGAGTTTCTTCATTGTGATTGGTTTCTGAATGTCACTCGATCAATTACTAGTTTTCCTAGCTCAGTGGGTGGATTTTCAAGGCCTAGGATGGGAGGTGAGCTCTTCATGGTTGTTATTTGTGTTTTGAAGATTTTCAGGATAGGTCCTCATGATGGATAAACCTGGTTATCTTGAGGCACAAATGGTGTTCTTGGTGTCATGTTATTGGAGATTTCTCTATTGTAATACCACATGTTGTATTGTATATTCATGTTGAAAATGAATATGAAAGTAACAGATTAAATGTTGTAACTTTAATGTTGAATATATACATTAAGTTATTATATGAAATAAGAAATTTTTGTGATCACATGTTATTAAATTAGAAATCATATCTTACTTCCAATTAGATTTCTTTGCAAAAAGTTCAAGTTGTAAACTCTCTACCTTTTTCCATGAAATCTTCATTTTAATTCAATGCATTCAAAAGTTCTTATTATAGAATATGGATATATGATTTATTTAATTTATAGATGCAATAATTTATCCTTAAAATCATGTGATAAAATCAATGTTTGATTTAGATATTATCATCTTACTTGCATCTTAAAATCCTAGCTTGTATAAGTTTAATAATTCAATGAATTTTACCTTATGTTATATTGTATGTAAAACACCTAAAAGTCACTTCTAATTTGGATATAATTTTAATGTCAATATTTTCATTATAATATACTTAATGAAATTCCTAAAGTAATAAATTCCAAAGAAAGAAACATCTTGAGAAAAGACATGGAACAAATAAAGAAACAAATAACCCCATTTATTTGAGAGCCAAAATGCTCTTTGGGAAATGTATGGGGAGATTTTGATTCCTCATTTGGTAACATATAATATTTTCTATGAGATTCCATATAAAACCACTTATAGACAACTTTTTAATGTTAAATATATTATATAACTTAAAAAACAAAAACAAAAAAAAACTACCTTATCCTACACTTACCATTTTCTCTCAAACACCACCTACAAACCTTTAATACATAACTTTCCCCTTCTACCATGTGTTCAAGGATGTTGATATCACCCCAACTTGACCCATCCCATCCTCTTACAAGAGAATTAAACATGCATGGATTGGGGGGGTTGGGCAACGCAAGTCAACATAGGCAATAAATTTTAAAGGGTTTGTTTAATATAACTTCAAAATTGCACCATTAATTTGAATGCTTTCCCTCCCCTTTTTTACTTCACTTTCATCACTTGGAATCCCCACATACTTGCAAGTTGAGGTCATCCTCCACCTCACCTCTTCTCTCCCCATGTTGGACACAACTTTTGGTGAAAGATTGGCAAGGAATTTGAGATATTAATGACAAAAAATCTATGTTTCAACTTACCTTTTTTTAACCTCCCCATAACCCCACGCCCCCTTTAATGAAGAGATCCATGTGTACCTTTTGAGTTATACCTAGAGAAACAAAAATGTAGTCCTTGGTTCAACATGCCTACACTTGGGAAATCAGCCCATGACTTTGGGGAATGGGGATTGGCCAGGGGCAAGGGAGTGAGTTAGTAAAGTTAGTTAGGATTAAGATAGTTAATATTTTTATAGATTAGTAGTTAAATAAGGCTAGTTAGTATTAATAAAGTTAGGATTGGATGTGATTTTTAGGATTTAATTAATATTTTTAGTGTTAAATTGGTAGGCTAGTAAAAAGGTTATTAAAGGTAACGTTATAAAAGGTTATTTTTAGGTGCTAGATTTATTATTTTTCTTATGATTGACTATTAGGTAAGTAATTTTATCAAGGAAGGTATATTATGTTAATTAGGATAATAATTTTAGTACATTATTGTATTTAATATTTTATAACGTTTAATTATGGGTTCTCTATCTCAAATTGCTAAGATCATACAAATCAAAAGCAAATGAAGAGGTCTTAGGTAGGTGACTTGATAGTAAAAGAGGAAGGTGTTGTAGAGATGAAATGAATGTCAAAGGTAATTAAATAATGAATAATAGTTATTTAAATAGTTAAATTAAAGAATGAATCTAAATGAGATCAAGTATTAAAGTTCTGTATTACTTTCTAAGAGGTGCAGAATTAGATCATCTAAGGAAATTGCCTAACATAACAAAATCAACATATGGAGTCATATTAGACCTAATGTGTCTTATGTAATTAGTCAAGAATATTAGTTCAACTTTAACGAACTATTAAACCCTAATGCTTTCTTGAATATGATGTCACACTTTAACTACAATTTTATCAAACCATATTGTGTAACCCAATTTAGTTGTACCTATAGCAACAAAACCTAAGGTTACATCATGGTGCAGTAGGGTTGAGATGTTTAATCTACATCATTATGAAATAAAAGAAAAACTCACTTCAATCCCATTAAAAATTTTTGTAACATATTCAAATTAGTATGTGTTAAACATGGTGTTATTTAACTTTAGAAAAAATGTTCGTGTGTTTTTGCCCTGATATTTTCAGCATGAAATCTTCATCTTCTCTTTCCAACTATCATTGCTAAATCCATAAAATTTCAAACTTATTTTTTGAATTGCACCATGGATCTTCTTAAGCTATTAAGATTTTCCTTCAAGGACCCGATGCTTTGATATTGATTCTTAGAAAGTAAAGTCCACCAATAACTAAGAGGGGTGGGGGGGGGGGGGGGGGGGGGGGGGGGGGGGGGGGGGGGGGGGGGGGGGGGGGGGGGGGGGGTGAATCAATTATGCAATCAAAATATATGCAACAATCATAGAAAGATAAGCATACACAATAATACTAGATTTATTAACTAGGTAAACCCTGGTGGGGATAGTACCTACAAAATGATGTACTAATATAAATGTTCTTTCTAAAAGGATAGATCCTATTAGGAGTTGATAAAATATATTCAATACATATAAGTCCCTCTTAGGAGACTTTGAATCCATGTTAGGAGATTCCAACCTTATTAGGAGTTGTGCCAACCCTATTAGGAGTTGAAGAAAGATAGAATAACCCATTGTCATAACTACTTTAGTATTATCCTCATTGAATAATAAAAATCTATAATAAACACTTTACAAAAACAACTATTTTTCTCTTATCCAATCACTTATCTTATCCAAAAGATGTTTGCATGTAAGTTTGCACAATATAATAATTTTGCAAATCACAAAATGATCTGTGCTAATAATTACAACCAAGGAAAACATATTTCCTTTATATCAATTCCAAAAAAAAATGATTAAGTTAGGCTTTAGAATTTCCTAATTCACAATAATAATATAGGACCAACTTAAGATATTACAATTATGTGTTACATTACAACATTACATCTTTTCACAAATACAAGTAATCTTTTAGCTCATAGTATTCATAACGCTTTACTTGCTTATCATTTGGATGTGCATGATTAATTACATGTGTAAAAAAAAATTTAGAATTGGAGATAGCAATATTGCATAGGAATCATCATATAAAAATAATGCAAGAAACCAAAAAATGCATATTGTAGGTAAAATTTCCCATTTCCACCAATTAACAATACTATAATATTTGAGCCATTACAAGACACAAATGAAACAATGTGTTCAAATGCAATGCTACCAACATCCTCACCAAAATTCAATAAGCATGCTACAACAACACATTCACACTCAAAACTTTCTTGGATGAAATATGACTAAATGAGCATGATTACATAATGGCCTTAAGATCCAAAATCAACTGATCAACACTTTATTTCCAAAGGAAGCCTTCATGAATATTGAACAATAGCTTCTCCAAAAAAATACCACAACTCTAGGAAGTAAATACAGATGTACAATATGTCCTTAATGCATATGCTATGAAAATGGATTGCAACTCATATATTGTAAAAGTGCATAAACCAATGACAAATGCATTCAAAAGAATTTGTAAAGACCATCAACAAGAAAATATAGATTCCATTAAAATGATATCAAAACTAGGAAATACTTTACTAAATTTGAAACAAATGCCATCTCAACATGTAAAGCCCCGCTAGGAAACCCAAAAGAAATTAACCTAAAGTTTCACTAAGTTTGCCAAACTTTTTTTTTTTTTTTGAAAAGACTAAACAACAAGAGATAACATAATAGAAGAAATAATTTACATACTTACAACTATCCATAAATAGATTATATCTCTTAAGGGTTCCATGACATTGAATCACATGTATAAGTTTTACTAATACTAAATCTAAGACACAATAAAACCACATCATAGAATAATCACAAGTATGAATAAAATGAAATCATATATCTAATTACATAAAATACCACTTTGCATAACCAAAATGCATAATCATTTGATGCAAAAGTCACAGGGTATGAAAAGATCAAAGAATATACATCATGAATAAATATAATCATCTCATAAGATCTCTAGATAATCAAGTACAGTACAAATTTTTTTTACCATCCATCAAAAACTCAAGATTAAAATGAAAGGAACAACTACAAAAGTACACATAGTAATGACATCTAGTTGTCAGATCTTAATAGGATAAGAAACACTACCAACCGACCTTGTGGAACCTAAATGGCTGACTCCCACTATGGTAAGGAGATAATCTCAAGTCCCAAATATACATTAATCCACAAGTCATTACCAACATCTAGGTTAAGGAAATATTGATAACAATCTATCTCAAAGGTACTAGGACACAAGTAACATCTAATCCTAGAGGCAACAAATACACATAGGAAATCTACTATGCAAGTGGACACGTGTCATCACATGAGCCAACTCTATGTTTACCATGGAAACCTCTCTGGACTCTACCCCCCTCTATATGTGACATCAGTATCCTTTCATAAAGATAAGGTATACTGATGAAGAAAGGTCGTAAGCAAGCATCCTCTCTACTCCCATCCTAGCTTGTACTAGCACTCAAGGCATGGGCAAGGAAAAATAGTGACTAGATTATTAATTCATTTTAAACCCATTTAATGAAATGTTATCACTTATTAAAATAACTTACAATGGGTTACCCAAACATCCTCTTTAGGGCTCTAACCTCCATTGCAAGCCACTTCTCAATGTACACATAGATTACCTACCCTAAGCTCATGAAAAGTACAACTCATAGAATCTCAATTTTCACTTAGTCCTGTACAAGCAACTAGAAAGAACCTATAGATAAAACAAAATATTCACCTTAGTCCTTTACAAACAACTAGAAAGCACCTAAATATAAATCATAGTATTCACCTCAATCCTATGCAAGCAACTAGAAAGAACCAAAAGATAACTAATTGAAAACTCATAGGTTACACTAGGAAATCACACCATTCACCTCAGTCCTAAACAAGTAATTGGAAAGCACTAACAAGAAATTGATCAAAACTCATCATAGAAATACATGATACATCACCATGGTTGGGTATAAAAGACTATGACCAAATAATAACCATAACACCATATAAATATTGATCCATAACTCAAAGATCACATCACAAAACCATAATATCACATGACATCATAAAGCAATAACTCTTAGGTCTCTGGTAAACATCTCAATTGGTCAACATACTAAGTCAAACTTGAACCCCAACCCAATAAACCATACATCATAATCAAATATATAACAAATGTAGTTTCCAAGTTCATCCAGTTTTATAATTACAAAGATTCAATTTTCACAATTAGTTTTCAAGTTTTCATTCTTCATTTAAAAATATACCCTTAAAAGACCTTTACTAATCATTTACAATTTCTCGCTCTATAGATAAATTATCATTTAATTAAATCAATATTAGATTTAAAATAAATAATTCAATTATACCTTGTTGATTTAAAACAAAAATCAATTTCCAAATCTTGTAATTAATTAAACTAAATATTTTTTAATAAATATTATTAAAATTAAATAACCATTATTTATTATTAAAATGTTAACTATTAATTATTAATAAAATAATAATAAATACTATTTAATAATATTATAATAATTATTTAATAATTATTAATATCATTTAATATTAATAAATATAATTATTAATAAAAACTATATAAAAAATATTAATTAATTATTAAAAAGGTTAAAAGAAAACTTCAAATTTTTAAGGCTTGTCGGTCATCATTGCAGCAACAACTCCAACTACTTATGCAACTTTGGTTGTTGTCAGTAGCCTTGGATGCCTTCGGAGCTGACTGCGGATGCAATATGAGAGGAGAATGGGGGAGGTCATAACCCCTGATTCCCTTTTTGACTTTTTTTGTGATTTAAAGAAAATATATAAATCCCAACCCTCTTGTTCAAAAATGATAATGTTTATTTATTGATTTTTAATATATGATAAAAATGATCACGGTAATTATTTACTGTGGTAATTTTTATTAATATATTTATTATTATTTTACAACTTTTTTAGCATAGATCTAATTGGAAAATGAATACAAAACTTTAAAAAATTTTAATCTAGTTTCTTATATTCTTTTCTTTTCAAGCTCGTCTTGAATCCAAACAATCCCATTACGAATCTCCAAAAACTATCAAACAAGGGTTTCCAATATCAAAATTATTCACAGATGTTTTCAAGAATGATAAATTTCATCACAAGGGTTTCAACCCAAATTAAGTTATGAATGTAGATCCATTCATACATGGAGAAGACAGAGAGATTTCAAAGAGGAAATTAATATGCAAAACTCACAAGATCCTACCTTGATTTGATGCTGACCAATCGGATGCTCAGAGCTTGCAAGAATATCCCCTTCCTTTCAAAAACCCTCTTTCTTGGAAATTGGCTCCTCCAAACCTATGTGTTGGTAAATGTGCTCTAATTTCTTAGTAAAAAGACTTCTCCAATTACAGTTTCAATTTTGTAATCATGCGAAACTTTTTTCTTTAATATTCTATTTTATTTTAATTTCATGTGCAAACTCTTTTGCATTTAATTAAAATAATCCTTATTAAATTTATTCTCTCTCTCTCTCTCTCTCTCTCTCTCTCTCTCTCTCTCACACACACACACACACACACACACACACACACACACACACACACACACACACACACACACACACAAGACATCTTTAATAAAATATTTATTAATTTAACTAATAATAATATTTAGAGTTTATTAAAAAATGAAATTTCTAAATATATTATTATTAAATTAAATAAATATAATTACACCAAAAAATTTCTTTATAAAAATTTCATTAAATTAAATCATTTAAAAATATTTTATGTGATTTAATTATAACTAAAAATCACAACAGATCCACAAACTAAATTCAAAAATCCAAAATAAAGACAGAGTGCTAAACCAATCTCAGGGGTCAAAATCTCGAATTCGTGTCACTTGACAAATTTGGAAGGGTAAATAACTCAAATACTCGTCCTACTTTCTAGGACAATTGGCTTAG
The DNA here is from genome assembly GCA_028749045.1 of Cupressus sempervirens. NCBI lineage: Eukaryota > Viridiplantae > Streptophyta > Pinopsida > Cupressales > Cupressaceae > Cupressus > Cupressus sempervirens. The sequence continues at coordinate 533,070,249 of CM053791.1, read as the reverse complement.
GTTTAGGATTTGGACTCAAGAACTATCTTCCATCTTTTACCATTGAGATATTGCAATAGGGCATGCTCATCGTGGCAATTCAAGGAAGTCAATTCTCAGTACCTACAATCTACATAAAATTTGAACATGTACATAGACATAAATCTAAACTAAATAGGCAATGGCAAGGAATGGTACATCGTGTAGATCTTGACTAGTAGGTGACTACGACTCCCTCCCTCAACCACATCAGAAACATCAAACACAAAGTAAAACATACAAGTACACCATACACATGCATGTATAGGGTAAGTAACCATAGAACCTATGTATTAATCATACATCTAACTATCATCATGAAATAACTGAATAACTATATAAACATACACATATCATCATCAAAATAATCATGAACACATTAAATAACTGAGTATTTAGTAGCTTGTCAAATATATATGAATTGAGTATGAAATAACATCCAATCAAATCTAATAACCAAGTACCGCTAATCATAACACATAATCATAAAACTAGCCTAAAAGGGTCTAACAATCCAACATGAAAAGTAAACTAGGGGTAGGTATTACACAACAAGAAACACATCTTGCTTTTTCACTCCCATTGAATTACATCTCTAGAAAGTGCATCTTCATTGATACAAGAGTTGATAATGATCAAACATTTATATTAAAATCAGTCAAAGAATTAAACAAAGGTTGATGGCTCACAAATTGTAATGTGAAAGTCTCTAATTGAAGTATAAAAAATATGGAAGTAAGCTTGAAAACAAAGCCAAACCAAATAATCCATTTTATTAATTTCAACAAGCACATTGACATAGAGAACTACTATAGAGAGGAATTGATATTCTATAGGCCATTCATAATAAGTGAAGATACCTTGAAAGAAAACTTTGAGACCTAAAAAAATTCATACTTGCACAATGAAACAATTATCCTAATAAATAGTGAAAATTTCTATCACAACACAATATCTAAATAGGGTGACATTGATAAAGCTATTGATGAAATAAATGATAACATGATGTTTACAACAAAAAGATAGGATTTATAGAAACAAGATCAAAAGAAGATAAATATGCACAGTTTGCAACAATGTCAACAATATACCTCCAAGAGGCTTTGAAATTGCATGACATCCAAAAATCATGGACAACAATGACTACTAAAAATTAAGGAGATCACTAAATAAAGAGAAACAAGTTATTTTCAAAGACATAATCATTAAAAAGTTAAACAATCTTAACACTCCAATAAATCTATTCTTGATAGGAGGAGAAAGAACAAGAAATAAATTTACTACAACAACCATCTACCAAGCTCTCATTCACCTGTAAAATAATATAATTGACAATGATCTTGATAAGCCAAAAGGGATAATGATTACATTTACATGAAAATAAACATACAACATTGGTGGATCAACATTACATTCAACCTTCCACATACCTTTCGACAAATCAAAATTTGTCCGACTTAACATAGAGACACTAGATGCAACATCAAAGGACTATAGTTCATTGCATGTGCTTCTTATAGATGAGATTTTATTGGTAGGTTCAACATTTTTATGATACCTTGACAAGTGATTATGGGATATTAAGCAAATTCCTACTACATATTTTGGCAACATAGATACAATTTTCTATGGGATCCTCCCCTCCAATTGGTGTAGAAGCCTCTTGCCTTTGCCTTGTGTTTTTTATTTTGAATGGGATTTTTGGATTGATATGGCTCATTTAATTCATGTCACCACAAGGGGTTAATCTCATAATCATATACAATCTATCTAGAAGTACTACAATCCCAAGTCTATATCATAATAGGTGAGCTAAACATATGAGAGAGATATATCCGTACATCCATGAGCATACAAACATAAGATGAGCATATATAAACATGAGTATACATATAAAAATCACATGGAAACATAAAAACAAGTGCTGAAAATAGTGGTACATGTTGGAAATATAAGAGGAGTAGTTGAGAGGGGAGTAGTGAATCAATTACCACAAACATAAATCTCAAATTCCTTAGATGTCAATACAATTCAAAATCTGATTAAACTATATTCTACTATAACTCGGACAACACACATGCATTTGGTTTACACTAGCAAAAATGTTGTAACTCAGTAAACATTGAAAATCAACTTTGACTTGGCAATAATTGAGTGTAATAATCTTAATGTGATTAACCTTAACTTTAACTTAGTTGCATACACATGAAAGAAATAGAATGAACACAATTGACACCAATATTTAATGTGGAAATCCAATTTGGGAAAAATCACCAATTGCAACTAGTTACTATTTTTCACTCTTCTAAAGTGAGCCTTGTTAGAGCCAACCCTGTTAAAGGTTACAAAACACATTGTTAGGTGTGACCCTATTAGAGGATTTAATCACCCTGTTAGTAGTGGCCTTGTTAGAGGTCTTTAGACAATTCAATCTAGAAATGTCACCTTGTTAAAGGATTTACAAATAGCTATTAAGAAAACTATGTTAAGAGAATTAGATCACTGCTACAATGGTTAGAAGGTAACAATGAGATGAATTGATTTATGATGCAATTGAATTTCTAATTGAAGATCTCAATTTTATCTTGTATACTTGATCCTTCCTGATCAAATGTATCTTTGCAACTCTACAAGGATATTCTTCTTATCCTTCCAATTCACTTCTTGTAAGCATCATTAAATTTTCAATTATGTTCCACACATTCAATCCTCAACCTTATATTTATATCTTACACATTTTTAAGTTAGCTTGAATACAACTTAGAATCATTAATATTTATCTTCTTATTCAGCTAGAACCAACAAAAAAATCAATTGAACTCAATATGCCGAAACAAGAAAATCCTTTGTTAGCTGACCTTTCTTCGTAGATACTAACTCAAAATGCTTTTCCTATGTTAACCAAGTGAACTCAATTAACACTACATATTCAAAAAGTTCCTTTAACCAAGTGAGCTTGGTTAACACTCAACTTCTACAAACTTTCCTTTGACACATGAGTGAACTCGATAGACACTGTCTTATAAACTAGGCAAACTCTAGAATGCTCAACAAACACAAGAAATATTCATCAATTCCTGAGTGGCCTCAACATACACTAACTGGAAATGATTTGACATTTTTTGTAACATCAAAGACAATACACAATTAGTCAATTGTTTCCAACAATCTCCCTCTTTGACATTGATGGCAACACAACATGTCATAATACAATGAAATTTTAGAGCAAGAATAAAGTAAGGAACATATCTTTTTTTTCATTTTGATTCTCATCCATAAGAACTCCCTCTATGAATTTGAACTCCATCTACCTTTAGTTTATCCCTTAATTAGCAAAAATCTATTTTCAACATCTTCTTTGGATAGAAAACTCTCCTTTGATATTAGACGAAGTTCATTCGCTTTGACATCTTTGGAAATATATACTCTCTTTCTTTATAAAATTTATGTGAGGTGTGATAGTAAACTTCTCCCTCTTTGACATCTCATGCCAAAGACAATATTCTATGAATATCAATGTACCTAATGTACTGATTCATTTTCCCTTTCCAATACTACATCAACTAACTGATCTTCAACATCCTCTAGTTGATGCATCAATAAAATTTATTTAATGAGCTTTAGATAGGGGAATGACCCCTAACTTACCTCTTAGATACAAAAATGCATCCTTAGGTAGTGGCTTAGTGAATATATCTGCAATTTTCTATTTTGAATTCACATCTTCCAATCTTACCTCTTTATCCTATACTAATTCTCTCAATAAATGATATTTTATAGAAATGTGTTTGGTTTTGGTATGCATCACAAGATTCTTTGATATATTAATTGCATTGGTGTTATCACAGAAGATACCTACCAACAGTTGCTTGAACCAAAAAACATTTGAACAATTAACTATTGCAACCACATATTTTGTCTCTGCTATGGAATGAGGAATACAATTACACTTTTTGCTTGTCCAAGACACTAGTCTTTTACCAAGAAAGAATGCTCCACCACTGATGCTCTTCTTTCATCAAAACTTCCTTCCCAACTAGCATTTGTGGATACTTTTAAATCCAAATTTCTTTCTTTTTTGTAGTATAAACTATATACTTTAGTACCTTTCAGATACCTCATGATTTTCTTGATTGTCATCATGTGATTTTATTTGGGATTTGCTAAGAATTTTTCAACCATACCAACTACTAATGTAATATTAGGCCTTGTGTGAACTAAACATTGCAATTTTCTAATCATTGATCTGTATGTGGTCTAATCTACCTCCTTGGAATTATTAGTTTTGGAAAGATTGTGTCTAGTAGACATAGGTGTTCTAACTAGTCTTGAGTCTTCCATTCCAAACTTCTTTAGTATCCCCTTGATATATTTAGATTGAGTAATGTAAATACCATCTTTCTATTAGTCTTAGATTAATTTTGACAATTGAGTGTCAACACAATCAACCAATTCTCAAGATGATGCCGAGTATAATATAGAAACTAAGTGATAGTGTGTGCCAAGCTAGAGATTTCAATAGGTACTGAGTGAACTTCAGGTGCTGGGTGAAGTTCAGGTGCCAAGTAATAAGTGATGCCGAGTCACTATAGGTGTTGAGTAGAGTATAGATGTCAAGTAAAATAGAAATGCTATAAGATCTAAGTGAGACAGAATTCCTATATGTGTCGAGCATCAACAACTAGTAAGTGTTGAGTAGCATAGAATTAGCATATGAGTTTGTGTCTTCACTAACTCAAATATAAACCATTTTTGAATCCAAAATAGGATGAATCTTGAAGGATCCTGAAGATAGGAACAAATATTTTTTATTACCTATGTAATCAAAATGCAACCAATAAGAAAAATGGAGGAGGCATGCAACCAATAGAAAAAGTGCAAGAATTGAGCAGGAAATGAAGAGTAAATATTGATTGTAGATTCATACCTAACCCTAAGTCTTCGAAATATTTAAAAGGAGGATGAAACCCCATTGTGTGCATGTGAGAAGTGGATGAGAGAAGTATATGGGTGAATTATAGAAAAGTGCAGAGGGTTGTAAAGACTTAGAGAAGAGTAGAACAACATTGTAGAATCAAGTTGATCAAGAATAGAGTATCAAAGTTACAAAGAGTGACATATTAGATCAAGCAAGGATCAAAGTAGATAGAGCATAACAAGGATCTAGAATAAAAAATTGAGGATTACAAGTCATTAGGTCAAGACATTCTACTGTACTTTCTAACCATTGTATTGTGAGAATGGAAATCCTATGTTGATAGGCTGGCTTAGCAGCTATATTGGTTTAGCAACCATATTGTAGATCCTTAACAGGATTATAAATCCTTTAACAAGGCGGCATTCCAAGTGAATGTTTGTAAATCCTTTAACCAGGTCAATTTTAATAGGGCATAAAGTCTTTAACATGATAGGCCTTTCACAGGGCAGACCATTGGAAGTGGTCAAACTTTGTAAACTTGAATAGTTACATATTGCTACAATGATACTTTGTTGGTGTCATCCCCACCCCAGTTTTACCTTCTCATTTTGGAGGGTTTCTAGGTTACCAAATCTTATGTTATCTATTTTCATGCGTGTCTTTACTTTCATGTTTTTTAGATAAATTAGATGGATATGAATGATTTCAGTTAAAATATTTTAAAGAGGTGAAAAGTTAGTTACTTTTGATTCACACCCCACCCCCTCAAAAGTAAATCTTCCCGCTTGTAAATTCCAATAATTGGTATCAAAGCCAAGTTCTCACAAGGAGAAGCCTTATAGATTGGAGAAAATATCTTGAAATGGAAGTCTACAAACTTGGAAAGATCATAGAGAATTAGGCAATTGATATACAACCTACTTTACATGCTTTGGGAGAAGCTAGAGAAGAACTTAGAGAATCCTTGAAGAGAAGAAGAGAGATTGCCATAGTTGAGAATGATACACAGTACAAAGAGATTGACACCTCAAATCTATCTTCAAATGGAGATTCCAAAAAATTTGATGTAGCAATAGTAGACCTAATGGAGAAGAATAGAGCTCAAGTAGAAGAAATCAAAACACTCAAGCTTGAACAAGAATCACAAGCCATGATTCTCTGTGAAGTGATTGAATAGAATAAAAGAGCCATCACAGACAAGGCTATGCTAGAAGAAGACAAGAGAAATCTAGCCAATAGACTAGAAGAAAAGTCAATTGAGCTTGCAAGAATTTCAAACATGTAGCTAGACATCCTAAGTTAGATGATGAATGCACATCATGAACTGAATGTCAAGGATATTGAGATCTCTACACTAAAGATGCAAAATGAATAATTGCAAAATGACCTGAAAAGAGAAAAGGAGATTGTAGAGAGCTTCAACAAACCAAATGAGGCCATTAAGTACTTTGAGCAACTACTAAAATCACCAAGGGCTAGCAATGATACTTTAGGACTAGGATACATCAGCACTGAACAATGATAGTAATCCAAGACTGCAGAATAAAGGAGTAACAAAGGTAATAACACTAAACCTACTTATTATTTCTATGGTAAAAAAGAACATACCTCTAATGTTTGTAGGAGAAAGAATGCCCATCAGTATGAAAAACCTAGGAATGTGACTCATTGTCATAAGTGAAAAAAGCAAGGACATCAAGCACATAACTTCGAGACTAGAAGTATCCAAACACCAAAATTTGAAGGTCACTACTACAATTGTAAAAAGTATGGACATAGAGCTTTTGAGTTCAGTTCAATTCCTATGTGGACACCAAATTAGCCAACAAGAGGAAATAAACATGGACATCACTATAATTGGGACTATAACACTAGGTATATCTATCATTACTGTCAGGAATATGGACACATTCCTAAAAATTGTATAAGAACACATTTCAATGGAAACTACAATAGATGGTTGAGACAAACCACATGTTTCTGTTGCTTGAAGACTGATCATGTCAATAGGAATTTCCCAACAAGGTCAAAGGCACCTAATTCAAAGAAAAACAAAGGCAAAGATAAGGTAGATGTTGATCACATCAAAGGAGAAATGAATAAGATATGGAAGAAGAAAGATGGGTGTAGCACATCAAATGAAGGGATCACTTCACCTAATAGCTCAAGCGGTCACACTTCATCAAATCAAGAAAAGGAGAAGACATGAGGGACTAATTTACAAAGCTTTATCATACATCAGTTCCTAAAACAAGAAAGTACTAAAAAGAAGATATCAACATGAACAAAAATGCAAAGTTAAATTTCAAGATTTCACAAGTGTTGCTAAGTTGCCCTCAGATGCCAAGTAAAATTCTAGTACATATTGAGTTGATTGTCAAAATAGTAGGAGCTAAATGATTATTTGGAGCCGAGTTGGTAGTGGAAGCTGAGTGAAGAAGAAATCTCAATTGAAGTCAAGTAAAGGAATACTCCTATGGAATCCAAGTGATGAAAAGGCAATGGAAGTCAAGTAATGTAGAATCCTTTAGAAGATGAGTGGATAGTTGTAAATACACCAAGCATTAAATGCAATGAAAATAGGGTATATTATTGCTTTTTCAATAATTTTTCTTCATTGCAAATGAAGAGAAAAGACAAGAAAGAATGCAGAGTGACTTTGAAGCAAAGAATCCAATGTTTAAGTAGATTGCAACAACATTTCAACACAATCTAATCGATTTTGAGGTATTTACATTTGTACCAAGCTACGTAGTTTCATATTTTCTTCATGTACATACCCTAGATTGCAAAAATGGCTTTTAGCTCTAGGAAAACTCAAGAGAAGGAACAATTTGAGGTCTAGCTAGTGTCTAATGATGTAAAACAACCCAATTTCTGCTCAATCCCTGAAGTAGTGTATAAAAATGACCTAGCTAGAGCCCTATCTATCATACCCCCTAAGGTAATCATGGTTCAAGATGTTAGAAGATGCTATAATTGCAAGATTGGAGCCATAAGAGACATAGAAATGAGGGAAGCCTATGAGAGATTGTGTGAGAATAGAGTGTTGAAGGAAGAATGTCAGATTGTTGAGAAGAAGGGTTTGATGTGTGCCCTAGAATTCCCTACAGTGTTCAAGACTGAATGGATAAGAATAGTGCTTAGCTGAATGCATGATGGAAACTTATGGTTGGAGGGTGGCCCTATGAAAATTACAAAAAGAATTGTACATAGAGTGATAGGGTACCCAACCTTAGATTGGCCAAATACCCTTAGGAGTGATTCTAAGGAGGCAATTGAGAAAAATAATGGTGCCAAGTGGAACAAGAGAGGGATGACAATTGATAACATTCAAGACCCTCTTATTGATTTTTCTATTAAGGTTATTGCACACAAATTCTACCAATCAAGTAGACTCAATACTGTGCCTTGCATTGTAGTGGATGTAGGCTATAAATGTTAAAATTATTTAGAATAACTAAGAGGGGGGTGAATCAGTTATTCAAGGTCTTCTAATGTCCAATTCAAACTTTCTAATAAAATAGGGGTGAATCAAAAGTACTATCTTTTTCACTTTCTTAACATGCATACAATTAAACATGAAAAGTAAGCATGCATCACACCATAACACAAAGGATTTAGGTGACCCAGAAACCCTCCAGGAATATGAAGGTAAAACTAGGGTGGGGATGATACCCATAGCGTAACTAATTTCAATAATTTTTGATGGTCTGCCCTATTAAAGGCTACAACACACTATTAAATGCGACCCTATTAAAGGATTTGTGCACCCTGTTAGGAGTGTGCCCTATTAGAGGACTTAAGAACATTCAACTTAGAATGCCACCCTATTAAGGGATTTACAAAGAGCTATTAGGCCCACCCAAGTCCATGGGATTTACAGTCACCTTCTCAAAAGAATATTTTATCCCTCTCTAAGGATCTCCTATCCTTCTCCTAAGGATCTCTTATCCTTCTCCTCATAATCTCCTATCCTTCTCTTGGGGATCTTCTATCCTTTTCCTAAGGCTTATCCACCTAGCTGTTAAGCTAACCTAGAAATGTAGGATTTCAATATCTAATACGATGGTAAGAGAGTATTAGAAAGGTTTTGACCTGATAAAGATTGCAACCCTATCCTTGTAGATTTTAGATCACTCTTCAGTTCTATTCTTTTCTTGGCTTTTCTTCCTTGTAGTGCTGATAGCTTGTTCACCCTTCAAGATCTATCTCCTTGAGTTCTTCCACTCTTTATACCAATGCACTCTATGGTCACTTGATCAACTCAAAGTCTTGATGCTCTGTTCTTACTCCTTACTGTGTCCTCTTCTTGACACTTCACACTAGCCTTCTCTTGGCTTCTCTTACACGACCACACTTATGACCAACTCCCTCTCATACTCTTATGATCTCTAACTTGTAACTCTATATAAAGAAGTTTTGTTCTTCATTTCCTACTCAAATCCTAATTTGATCTGAGAAAATGATATTGTTTTGCCTCCAAGTTGTTTCTTCTAGAAACTTCATGATAAATCCATTAGCATTCGCCTTGAATTTGTTTGCATGGTTCACATGAAATTCTATGACATCTACTCATCATCCTTATCATCCAACTAATTCACAAATTTCAATGTAACAAACTTATCGTTACTGATCTGGTGAATCTTTGACTTAACAAATAATCCAGCAACCCGGCATCATTGGTTTACTGATGCTTATGTATTTACTGATGCTTGACACTTGAAGAAATTTTCTTGGCATCCATTACCTTTTTCTAATACTCAGCACTTGAAGGATTTTGTGTTACTCGACACTTGAATAATCACTTGGCTCACACTAAAGTTGAACTTTCTTGGCTCCAACTAAGAATCTGCTCGACTCTCTCCAATGAACTTAGTTAGGCTTTACAAATGACTTAGTTAAACCTTACATCTTTGATGTGTCTTAGTGTGTCCAACCTCTTAGAGTATGTCATCAATACACTATTTCATCAATGGCTTAGTTGATCCTTAGACTTCATTACAACATCATAACTTCAACCTTTCTCTAGGTGCTCTAGTTACATCTTATTAATTGCCTCTTCCTTGTCAATCAACCAATTGATAGTATTTGGATCACTTAAGCAATTGTCATTCCAGCAAGTAGCAAGTTTGACATCAATGACAAAACAATGATTGAAAATATTCTTTATCAGTTCCATTATTCTTCATTCATGATCTTTTTCAATCATTTTCAACAATAAACTAGTGAAAAAGGATCATACCTATGATGTTGTAGAATTGCAATTGTAATAGATTAATGAGAATTTAGCAACAATTAGGAGAACTAAGGGACCCCAATGAAAATTTGGTGCTATTTTGATTTGTATATTCTTTAATGTACAAAATGAGTTTCCTTCTTTTAGAAAAGTTGCATGGAAAAAAAATAGGTCTATCATAGCTCAAGTAAATGAATACATAGGGTAGATGGGAGTTAATTTTGAGACTCTGATGACTAGCTATTTTGAAGACTTCAAGAAGTCAATGAAGCAAAGGCTAAAAGTACTAGTTTCCTTAGTAGAGAAACATGTAAATGATGTATTCTTTCTTGTAGATATTGAATATACGTATATTCAAGGTGTCATACCATGAGTGAGATGGTTAAGACCTCTTGGCTATGAAATAAACATAGATGAAGCATCAATAGCAATAAATACATTATTAGTAGAGGAAGTAGAGAAGAGTGCACCACATTTTGGAACCTATGACATGGTGAGATCAAAAGTGGATATGGAGTTGAAGATTTCCTCCACATTGAAAAAGAAGGATAAACTTGTCAAGAAATTAAAAGCCAAATTTGGTGAGGGCACTGCAAAAGCAAAAGAAGAAGAAGGTGAAGAAGTTGAGGATGATTAAGAGGAACAAGTTTAGGGACCACTTTCCTTAACCTAAGGTATGGGAGAGGATGTTGAAGAGGAGAAAGATGCCAAGCAGGAAGCACCCAAGGCTCATCCAAAGAAAAGAAAAGCACAAAAACAACTAGTTGCATAGCAAAGGGGGAAGAAAAAGGTAACAAAGCCAAGCCTAGCTAAGCCAACTACAAAGGCAGATACTAGGGCAACAACCCAAGTGGCAAAAGAATAGGAGAAATAAAAGGCAATAGAGAAAGGAGGGCCTATAGAACCAAAGAAGAGAAGAAAGTATGTTGCACCTCCTAAATCAGATGAAGAAAGGACAAAGTCTGATGAAGATCAATTCAGATTGGTAAGGTGTTCTACCAAGTCTATATTGGAAAGTGTTTGCAATAACATTGGAGATAATGCAGATCTAACTAGTCTAAAGACCATTGATTTTAAGAATTTTTCAAGGGAACAACAAAACATAGTTAAAGAATCCATCTACACTATGATGGCTAAGTTCAAGGCCACCCCACTCAAACTAAACAATTCAATGCCTAAGGAGCTAAGCTCCATTGTAGAAAATAAATGGCATTACTGTCTTAAAATGGAAAAGAAAATAAGGGAGTCTACATTGGCTCATGTAATGCTAGACCTAACTAAAGGTCAAATAACTAAGGCTAGCAAGAAACATGGGAGAAAATTTGCATCCAAATATAGAGCCTTTAGAATTCTGCAAAATTAGATTGAAGATGTTGTACAAAAGTCCACACAAATGTGGAAACTATTCTATGTATTGAAAATAGTAAAGGAAGGGCAAGAAGACTCCTTTGATGGGAGAAATGATGAAGAAGAAGTGGAAAATGAGAAAGAAGAGGTAGAGAAAGAAAATGAAGAGGAAATAGTGGAGAAGACACAAGTTGAAGAGGCAACAGCTGAAGAGGAGCAACTAGAATAGAGTGTCCAAGACACCCAAATGTCACCACCAAGTCCTCCACATACATCACTTGTGGAAATAGTGTAAAGGATGTTCCTAACACCTTAGGTCAGAACATCAATCCATTAACTGTAGAGGATTTCAAAAGATCCTTCACCAAACTACAATGCAATCATAACTATGTACAAATCCAATTTTGGTGAGTGTGGAAGAATTACAAAAGGCTATAGTAGGAATCACAAGGGAGAAGGAAAACACACAAGAACCACCTTTACAACCTCCCACAGCTATAATAGATCAACCTAAATAGAAAGAAGCACAAGATAAAACTGCTAAGGTTGATCATACAGTCACAGCAACAACAACTACTAAGGAGCCAACAAAGGAAAAAATAGGGCAAGATGTTCCTACAACACAAATCCAAGATACACCTCCTCAAATCATTATTATTGATTAAGGTCATAGAGAAGAGGAGAAGGAAGAGGAGAAAACCCTTAAAGAGTAGGAGGCAATATAGACATTGGTAAACTTTTCCACCTTAGGGACTCCTACTAAAAAGTTGAGCACTAATGTAGTACCATTGCATATTTCAGCACCAGGCTCCAGCTCCACCAAGGTTGCAAGGGTAATTCACTATGGAGACCCTACACTTGATGAAGAAATATTCATACCTAGTTATGAGTCCAAAAAAATGAACCTAACCCAAATAAATAAAGTGCAAGAGGCACTGGAGAGAAGGAAGAAACAAGAGATACTCATAAATGGGTATAGGTAGAAGCAAACACTTGTAGAAATCAAAGATATATTCTTTAATGCATTCAGCTTACCAGTACCTAAGTAAACACAACCCATCATGGAGAAATTGTCCAATATAGTGGACCAAGTATAGAATGAAGACCTTGATACAAATGTTAAATAATTAGAATGGTCTGAAAAGAAGTTTTAGATGAAAGTCAATGAAAAGATATCTAGTGAAATAGCACTTTCACAAGTAGAATTGGCTAAGAAGGTTGAGAAAGTGAAGATAGTACTTGAGAACATCTTCTCATTTTACTCAAAATTGTGTGACTCATCATTCTTCACACAAGAAACTAGCCAAAGGATATTGAACTTGGAATGAAATCTCAAGATTTCTAGCACACAACTACCCAAAGATCCAGTTCAAAGTGAGAAGCATTTTACAACTATGCTTCACACATAGAAAGAGTTAGCTGTATTGATAGCAAAAGAGGATGTTTTCAAGGCTAAATTGATACAAATTCAATCTTCCATTAATCCAAATTTAGATGTACTCCATAAAGAAATGGCCTATGCAAAAAATGTTCCAAAGAAAGATCCTAATCTTTCTACTTTAGAAGGCCTTATACATCTTGCAATAGAGACAACCATCCAATACAAATCATTGAAAATTGCTTTAGACAATTGGGATGCTTCTTTGAAGATGATTATGGAGGTAAACAAAACATTTATGGCTAAATATTCTATTCATTCTTAAAACCCTTTGACATAAGTGTCAAAAAGGGGGAGATATTCATTGCATCATTGCATGGGGGAGATAGTAAATAAAAGAAGGAGACAATACTTTCTTTGGTTGAAGTAATAAAGAATATCCAAAGGGGGAGATATTCAAATTTTTAGGAAGTATTAAGGGGATAAAGCCAAAAGGATGCCAAACTACAAGAAGATGTGAAAGGGGAATAGATGTAGAGTACAAGAAGAAATAGGGTATACAAAAATAGAGGCAAAAGAATGATAAGGTAGAGTATCAGATACATTAGCATGAGATAAAGCACAGGGGGAGTTACAAGATTTTTGAGGTATACAAAATTTTGAACAATTTTTTTTGAAGTCTTGTACTTATGTCAAATAGAATATGTAGTATACTAATAGAGATCAAATTCATAATGTTTAGTTAAGTGTTTTTTTCCACTAACACACTTAACCAATTCTCAAGATGATGTTGAGCATAATAAAAAAGCTAAGCTATAGTGTGTGTTGAGCCAAAGAATTCAATAGCTACCAAGTGATAAGTGATGCCGAGTCACTACAGGTGCTGAGTAGAGTATAGATGTCGAGTGAAATGAAAATGCTATAAGAGTTGAGTGAGACAGAATTCCTATATGTGTCGAGCATCAACAACTAGTAAGTTTCGAGTAACATAGAATTAGCATATGAATTTGTGCCTTCACAACCTTAGATGTAAACCATTTTTGAAGCCAACATAGGATGAATCTTGAAGGATCCTAAAGATAGGAATGTATCTTTTGCATTACCCATGTAATCAGCATGTAGCTAATAAGAAAAATCGAGAAGGCATGTAACCAATAGGAAAAGTGCAAGAATTGAGAAAGAAATGAAGATTAAATATTGATTGTCTATTCATACATAACCCTAAGTCTTCATAATCTTTAAAAGGAGGATGAAACCCCATTGTGTGCATGTGAAAAGTGGATGAGAGAAGTGTATGGGTGAATTATAATGAAGTGCAGAGGGGTGTAAAGACTTAGAGAAGAGTAGAACAACATTTAAAAATCCAGTTGATCAAGAATAGAGTATCAAAGTTACGAAGAGTGACATATCAGATCAAGCAAGGATCAAAGTAGACAAAACAGAATAAGGATTTGGAATCAACAATTGAGGATTGCAAGTCATTAGGTCAAGACATTCTACCATACTTTCTAAACATTGTATTGTGAGAATGGAAAGCCTATGTTGATAGGCTATCTTAATAGCTATATTGGTTTAGCAGCCATATTGTAGATCCTTAACAACATTGTAAATTCTTTAACAGGGTGGCATTTAAAGTGAATGTTTGTAAATCCTTTAACCAAGTCACTTTTAACATAGTGTAAAGTCTTTAACAGGATATGCCTTTCATAGGGCAGACCATTGGAAGTGGTTAAACTTTGTAACCTTGAACAATTACATATTGCTGCAGTGATACTTTTTGGGTCTCATCCCCACCCCAGTTTTACCTTCTCATTTTGGAGGGTTTTTGGGTTACCAAATCTTGTGTTATCTATTTTCATGCATGCCTTTACTTTCATGTTTGTTAGATGAATTAGATGCATGTGAATGATTTCATTTAAAAGGTTTTAAAGAGGTGAAAAGTTAGTTACTTTTAATTGACCACCCCGCCCCCCCCACCCCCCACCACCCCCTTTTAGAAGTAAATCTTCCCACTTGTAAATTCTAACACTTTCTTCTGCAGGATCTGCAATCTAGCAAAGAATTTTATCTCTCCAAACATAGACATCTAAATTTTTTTACTAATCTCTATTGAAAATTCCTTGCATAAGTCATTATTTCCTATAAATAAAGTATCATCCACAAAGATTTCTGCCAACACAATCTTCTTGTCTAGTCCTTCTTTGATGTATTGATTGCTATTATCATTTGTTCTTTGAAAACTAGTCCTTATCAAGTAGTTATGAAGTCTTTCATACCAAGCTCTACGAGCTTGCTTAAGACCATACAATTTTTTGTGTAATTTGCAAACCATATCTCTTTTGCTAGGCTCTACAAAACCTTCAAGTTGTTCTATGTAGACTTTCTCATCAAGAATTTCATTCAAAAATGTTGACTTTACATCCATTTGATAAAATTTAAATCCTTTGTGAGCCACATATGCTAGTAAAGTTCTAATACCTTCTAATCTTAAAATAGGAGAAAAAGTTTCACCATAATCAATACCTTTTTCTTGAGAATAACCATTGCAAACTAATCTTTCTTTGTTTCTAGAAACTTCTCCATCTTCATTTAGCTTATTTTTGAAAACCTACTTTGTTCTAATTATATTTTTATCCTTGGGTCTAGGAACAAGAGTTCAATTCTTATTCTTCTCTATCTATTATATTTCTTCATTCATAGCTTCAAATAAACTTTCATCATCCAAAGCATATTTAACCTTTTTAGGTTCAAATTCAGCAAGCAAATATGTACCTTTTAATTTGTTTCTTGTCATTGTTCCATCTAACATGTTTCCAAAAATTTGATCAAGTGTATAGTGCCTTCTGACATATCTTGCTAACACATGTACCTTGGATTTGGAGTTTGTTTCACTAACCTCTTCATGATCTTCTATACTAAGCTCGATCCCCATTGTCTACGACTCAGGTCCATCAAAATTAGTTTTCTCTGGCAATAAATTAGTAGCTTCTGACTATGACTCGAGTTACATTGGTTGAAAATTGATAGCTTTAGGAGATTTTAGGGACTTGGGAGGTGAAGCTTCATAACTTCTAAATAGATTTTGAAATGCATTAGATTCATAATAAAAAAATATTTTGTAATTCTTAGGTTCTTTGTTGCTCTCTTCTTCACTCTTTTCTACAAACTCATCAATTCTCACATGTACACTTTCTATGATTTTATGAGTAGAAAAATTCAAATATTTGAATGCTTTATTTGTATAGTAGTATCCTAAGAATATGCCTTCATCACCTTTGACATCAAATTTACCTTTTCTAGATTCCTTTCACGATATAACATTTTCTACCAAATACTTTCAAGTAATTTACATTAGGTTTGTAGCCATACCATAGTACATAAGGAGTTCGATTTGATTCTTTCTTCAATTGTACTCTATTCAAGGTATGCACTGTAGTATTGATTACTTCCTTCTATTATTTGATTGCAACATTATTTTCTATCATCAATGTTCTTGCACAACCCATAATGGATCTATTCCTTCTTTCTACTATACCATTCTGTTGAGGTGTACCAAGGGTTGATTCTCGTCTTTTAATTCATTTTTTAATGTAGAATTCATTGAATTCATTGAAAATTAATTCACCACCTTTGTCTAATCTCAAAAATTTTAGCTTCTTTCTAATTTCTTTCTAGTTTTAAAAATGTTTCAAAATTCTCTTTTAGATACATTATAGTCATCATTCTAGAATAGTCATCAACAAAAAGAATAAAATACTTATCTCCATTGTAACTCTCTATTCCAATAGGTCCACATAGGTTCATGTGAACTAGCTCCAATACTTCCACTGAATGATAGTCCTTGCTTCTAAAACTTGTCTTTCCCATCTTACCAAATTAACAATTTTTGCAGAGATCCATATCAGGTTTCCTTAGGCTAGAAATACCTCTTACTCTTTTCTTCTTGCTTATCTTGATTAGATTATCAAAGTTTGCATGACATAATAATTTGTGCCATAACCAACTTTCCTATACTTATGCAATAAAACATGAACTTTCACTGAAATCTAGGTAAGATATGTTACCTTTTGTTTGTTTGCTAGAACCAACCAGATTTCCTTTTCCATCCAGTAGTTTGGCCTTCTTATTTATGAATTCTACCTTGAATCCAATGTTATTCAACTGTGTCATACTTAGTAGATTAAGCTTTGGTTCTTCAACCCAATAAGCATTATCACATATAAGTTTATTGGTTAGTGAGATACAATATTTTCCCTTTATGCAACAAGGTTCATGTGTCCAAATCTTACACTACCACCATCATAATGTTCCATGTGTTCAAATTTTGTTTTGTCACTAGTAATATGATGTGAGAAGACACTATCAATAATCCATGTATCATTCTTGCTAACATGAGAGATTAGTTCCATTTTATTTCCTTCATCATTAGATTCATCTTTTATAGCAATGTATACCATTTCATCATCTTCATTACTATCTGAATTTTTAGCTATGAAACAAGTTTTCTTACCTTTTTCCTTATAGTCCTTGAAATTTTTTAAGTTTTTGAAATTCTTCTTCCCTTTATACTTTTTGTGCTTCTTTTCATCTTTGTTTTCTCTGTTTGGACATCTTGCTACAATGTATCCAACTTCTTCACAAGAGAAATATATCAAAGGAATTTTACCTTTATATTTTTCTTTTTCTTGCAAGTAATGCTTCAATGGCTTCAAGATCACCATCAGAACTATCTTTCTCTTCACTTTTAAATTTTTTTATTTTACACCTTTTGGATTTCTTCTTGAGTGATACTTTGGCTTCAAATGCAAACTCAAGATTGCTAGAACAAGGAATATAATTAGCATAGTTATCTAATTCAAATGTTGTCAACCTTCCAACTAGTGCATCCAAAGTTATCCCATTATTTGGATCACATCTCATCTCTTGAATATGAAACATTCTGATTGCATAGAGAGCAATAAGGGTTTTGAGTACCTTTCTTACCACTATTACATCTTCAATTTTTTCTCTAGAGGCTTTGATAGCACTAACATTGGGTTTGATTCTTTCAACATATTTTACAATGTTTTTGTCCTCTCTCATTTTCATCTGATCAAACTAACCTCCCAAGCTTTCATTGTTGGCTCTCCTTAAATTGTCATCTCCTCCATGTATGGCTTTTATCTTGATCCACATTTCATGATTAGTTCCACAATATTTGATCTCATCAAATTTGGCATAGTTGAGAGATGAACCAATATCAATCATCATGATATTATGACTCTTTTTCTCTGAAATTTCTTCTACAAACATTGTACTGGTAGGATCCTTATAAGAATTTTTTAAGTATTTCAAACCTGAATAAGTGATGGTTGCAAGATATAACTCCATAAGTTCCTACCATGTTGCAAATTTTTCTCTATTCAACTTGGGAATCTCTCTTCTGTAAGACATCTTTGTCTTTAGCTTAGGTCCTTGAAACCTTGTCTAAAAGCACCAAAAGCTCTAATACTAATTTTTGGAAATATAGGAGGAGTAATTGAGAGGGGAGGGGTGAGTCAATTACTAAAAAAATAAATCTCAAATCCCTTAGATGTCAATACAAATCAAAACCTTGATTAAACTATATTTTTTTGTAACTCAACAAAAACACATGCACTCGGTTTACACTAGCAAATGTTGTAGCTCGGTAAACACTGAAAATAAACTTTAACTTGAAAATAATTAAACATGTATTGATCTTAATGTGATTAACCTTAACTTTAACTTAGTTTCATACACATGAAATTAATAGCATGAACATAGTTGACACCAAGATTTAACGTGGAAACCCAATTTGAAAAAACCCACCAATTGTAACTAGTTAATCTAGTAATCTCAGTTAACACTAGTTCCATTGAACATTCCTTTAGTAATTGAGCAAGCTCAATTAACACTCAACTTCTACAAACTTTCCTTTGATGCTTGAGTGAACTTGTAGATGTTGTCTTCTAACTAGGCAAACTTTGGAATGTTCGGTAGACATACACAACTATCTTCCATGCTTGAGTGAGCTTGGCATACATTGGCTGGAAATGATATGACATTTTTGTAATATCAAAGACAATACATAATTAATCAATTGTTTCCAATTTTACATCCATCACATGAACATGTAAATAAAGAGACAAGTACACAATGCTATAAACAAATCCAGTGTCTCATATATATCATGATAAATTAGTACGAGTACAATGTGTGATCAAAATTTGGATACATGTTTCTCAAAATGTTACATAAAAACTATCACAAGGACATCTAGCCTATGCTACATCTAGATGATAAGAATGATTCCCTCCCTCTTGTGTGGGATATAGTTATGGAGCTAGTGCTTGAGTCCTTTCCAATGGTTGTACCCATCCCTCTGACCTCCCTACCTTCTTAGAGTAGTTTGGAAACCCTTGTCCTAGGTGTACAATGACCCTATATGTTGTGTAGTAGTATGGAAACACCTGTACCAATCTCTCTCTCTCTCTCTCTCTCTCTCTCTCTCTCTCTCTCTCTCTCTCTCTATCTCCCCTCATCTTCTCACCATGAGAAAACTAATCTATAAGTTGCTAATCCCTCATGAAAATGGTTGTCCCTACCTATTGTAACTCTGCTTCTAAAGTTGTACCTGCCTCCTACTTCTTCTCCCATCAATAATGTGTCTCCCTCTCCACCTGAGGCCAACTAGAAAGACTCTTCTCCTCTATTGGCTCTCCCTCCTCCTCCCCCTCTACCCTTTGTACCCGACACTATGATCTCATTTGACTACTAGACAAAGCCCAAAACTCTCTCTCTCTCTCTCTCATAGTACATCAGGAATTATGAATTTGGGGAATGGTCATATCCTCATCTCTCGAGCATAATCAAGATAAACCTCTACACTTGTCTATGCTGGGAGGTAATCCCAGATCTTCCTATGTAAACTCTATGTCTCCTAGAGAAATTCCACATAATCCAAAATGGGAAACCAACCCGTGTCCTCCTCCTCTCAAACCAACACATAAGTTCTAGTGTCTATAGGGACCCTCTGTCTATGTCCAAATTGTCACCATACATGACTAATAATAAAATGCCAACTCATCTATAATGCCTCCCACTATACCCTTAATTCTAGCGACTTATATAGGAAGGGTCTAGACATAACACTTCTTAGGTATCTAGAAATGGATGAGTCTGAAAGACTGATTACTAAAGTCAATGACAATATTTGTGGATCTCATTCTACTAGCCTTGCACTTGCTCAAAAGCTATGTAGGACTGGTTATTATTGGCCTACTATGCAAGAAGATGTTGTGCACTATGCCAAATCTTGTAAGAAATGCCAACTACATGGAAACTTAATTCATGCTCTCAAATGAGAATTTTTTCCATCCATCACAGACTGGCCTTTTCAGCAATGGGCCTTTGATCTAGTTGGCAAGATTTATCCCAATTCTTCAAGTAGACAAGTTTATTACTACAACTACAAAATATTTTACAAAATGGGTTGAAGTTGTGCCTCTTTCTACTGCTACTATGAAGTATGTTGTTTTGTTTATTCTAAATCACATCATTTTTCATTATGGCATTCCCTCCTCCATCGTTACTGATAATGAGGGACAATTAAAAATGGAAGTTAGATAAATTTGTAAGAAGTTTAAGATCAAACAACCTTGTTCCTCTATTTATTATTCCCAAGGGAGTGGGAAAGATGAAGCATCAAATAAGACATTAGTAAAAATCTTGCATAGGATTGTACATAAGTCAATAAGAGATTGACATCTACAAATCAATCCTGCATTATCGGCTTATCAAACTAGCATACACACTCCCATTGGAGCTACCCCCTTTGGTCTAGTCTATGGTTCTGAAGTTTTTCTCCCATTAGAGGTTAAGATTCTTTCTTTGTGTGTCTCCTTAAAAGGGTTGGTCATTGATGAAGATTATAAGGTAATGAGAATACATGAGCTTGAGGTCTTGGGTGAATGTTGTAAGGCCTCTTTCGATCACATGAGGGCTTATAAATTGATGCATTAATTAACCTTATATTGTACATTAAATTGATTAAATAAAAATAAATATGTAAAATTGATAAATTGAGGTATCAATTCTAACGTAGATATTTAAAGAGATAAATATATCAAATCTTGATCATATTACCATGATGAAATAAACATCACATAATATACAAAGTTCTTGCATGAACAAATAAACTTGTATTTATGAAAAAAAAAACCTTTTATTTGTACACACACACACATGTACATATATGTATACATCTATATATCTATTTATATGTGTAACACACACACACACACACACACACACACACACACACACACACACACACACACACACACACACACACACATTTGTATATATTTATTGAGATCTGATTGAAAAGATCATTGTTGAGAAAGATTGAAAGAGGGAAATTGTTGAAAAAATTGTGTTTCAATCATTATTTTGTCACTAATTTCAAACCGACTTTGTGCTTGTAGGAAAATTGCTTATAAGATTCAAGTGCTATCACTTAGTTATTTGATGAAGAGGATTTTATCAAAAGATGTAACAATAGCACATAGAGGAAAAGTTGAGTTATGATTATGTAATGAAGTACAAGGATTAATTAAGACAATGATGGTATGATGTATTAATAACTCACCTAAAGTTATAAAGCCTGGTTACACTAAGAAAGTTTAGAAGAACAAGCTACACAAAGTTTGTCTACCAAGCTTGATAGAGTGGATAGTAGGTGCCAAGAAAAGTCAGTTCAGGCCGAACAAAAAAATGAGTTGGAGCTGAGTAAAAGTTCATTCTAGTGTATGCTGAGCAAAATAGTTGATGCTAAGGAAATTTTAGTTGATGTTAAGTACTCAAAAACATTAATAGGTGTCGAGTAATTTCATAGTGGACTTTGAGCAATGCAGTATGTGCTGAGCATCAGAAGGTTGATTATGTCAAGCTATTACATTATTTAAAAGATCAAAGATTTGATGAATCTGAGCCAACAATTTTGTTTTCTTGAATTTTTTGAACAAGTGGAAGACAAGGTTGATGAGCTGGTGGTAGAGAATTTGAAATAAACCCTTTTTAGGAAAATTCAAAATGGATTCTAGGAGAAGTTTCTAGAAGAGAGATGATATATAGGGTAGATACATTGTATCTTACCTAATCCATCAGAACCCTAATTTAGACGATAGAAAATGAGCGGAAAAATATCTTAATTTTTTATTTATAGTGATGTCTGGTCATGAAGCAAAATTTTCATGTGCGAAAACCTATTTTTCACTAACATCAAATATACTTTTTGCTAGTAAGACAATTGCTTATAAGATTCAAGTACTATCACTTAGTTATTTGATGAAGATGATTTTATCAAAAGATGTAACAATAGCATGTAAAGGAAAGGTTGAGTTATAATTATGTAGTGAAGTACAAGGATCAGTTAAGATAGTGATGATATGATATATTAATACTTACTTAAGGTTACAAAGGATGGTTACACTAAGAAAGTTTAGAAAAATAAGTTACACAAAGTTTGTCTACCAAGCTTGACTGAGTGGATAGTAGGTGCCAAGCAAAGTCAATTCAAGCTTAGTAGAAAAATTAGTTGGAGCCCAATAAATATTTCATTCATTCTAGTGTATACCGAGAAAAATAGTTAATGCCAAGGAAATTTTAGTTGATGTTGAGCACTAGCAAACTTTTATAGGTGCCAAGTAATTTCACAGTGGATTCCAAGCAACACAGTATGTGTTGAGCATCAGAAGGTTGATAATGTTGAGCTGCTGCATTATTTAAAAGATCAAAGATTTGATGAATATGACCCAACAAGTTTGTTTTCTTGAACTTTTTGAACTAAGTAGAAGATAACGTTGATGAGCTGGTGGCATAGAATTTGAGAGAAACTATTTTTAGGTGAATTCAAAATGGATTCTGGGAGAAGTTTCTAGAAGAGAGATGAGATATAGGGTAGATACTTTGTATCCTACCTAATCCATCAAAATCCTAATTTTAACGATGAAAAATGATTAGAAAAATATCTTAATTTTCTATTTGTAGGAATGTTTGGTCATGAAGCAAAGTTGTCATGTGTGAGAACCTAAGGGAGACAAGGAGTCAAGGGTTTTGCTTCATCAAGTGACCTAAGAGAAGAGCCTACAATGGCATGTTAAGCAAGAAGACTTAAGGAGATGAATGCTTGAAGGGTGAACAAGTTATCAGAGCTACAAAGTATGAAGGCCAAGTAGAATTGAGGACCGAATAAAGATCTATAATCTACAAGAGAAGTTGTAAGTTGTATAAGATCAAAGTCTTATTGTTACTCTCTAACAATTGTATCAGTCTAGGGTAAATCCTTTAGATTAAGCTTGATCTATCAGTTGTTTGTAAATCTTTTAACTAGGTGACATTCCAAGTGAATGGCCTAAAGTCCTCTAACAAGGCTCACTTCTAACAGGGTGATTGAAATCCTTTAACAAGGTCACATTTAATAGTTTGTATTGTAACCTTTAACATGGTTGTCCTTTCACAAGGCATCACTTGAAAAGAGTGAAAAGAGTAGTATGTTACTGGTGGTTTTTCACAAATTGAGTTTTCACATAAATTATTATGTCAAGTGTGTTGATGAATGTATTAGGTTTCATACTTTATATTTCTACAAGTTGATTTGACAGTAACCTACAAGTTTTTAGTGATTACATAATCTTATGAATGCATGCATGAATATAAATATTTTATGGGTTCTCTAAGTTGTGAAAAGTTTTATTTTATACTTCTGGACCTTCGATAATTGATTCACCCCCCCTCTCAGTTATTTTAAAAGTTATCCAACATATATGTATATATGTATAGATGTACACACACACACACACATACACACATCTATATTTATAAATATATATATATATATATATATATATATATATATATATATATATATATATATATATATATATATATATATATATATGTATGTATGTATGTATGTATGTATGTATGTATGTATGTATGTATGTATGTATGTATGTATGTATGTATGTATGTATGTATGTATGTATGTATGTATGTATGTATGTATGTATGTATGTATGTATGTAGATACATACATCTATTTTTATATATCTATATCTATATATATGTATATATAATATATATACATATATGTCTATATAATATATAAACATATATATTATATATGTATATGTATATCTAAATACACATGTATGTGTATATGTATATACGTGTGTGCATACATACATACATGCACACACACACACATAATTTTATAAGTACAAGCTATACCAATTATATAATTTTATTTTTTTACTAATTTTATTTATAATATATTTTGATTTAGAATATGTAAATTATAAGGTAAGAGCCTACAACACAATCTTGTTTGTGAGCCTCTTATCTTGAAGATCTTGGGTTTAAATATACTCTAACCTAACAAAAATCATAACTTTTTTTTAACTTATACCCAATTTTCAATTTAATTAAGAATAACAAGTGGTAAAAAATGAAATAAAATAAGATTGAAAAGACTGTCCAAATTTTAGTAATAATATATATACTTATTTAAAAATTGTTTTACTCTCCTTGTTGTGATTAGTATAACTATCTTGATATCAAACCATTGTTTAATATATTTTAATAATAGAATAAAAAGTAGTTGATATTAGAATTCAATTATTTATATTTATATGTAAAAGAATTACCATTTGATAAAAAGGAAAAGTAATAAGCTAAATTGTAGGACATAAATTTATTATATTCAAGATGAATGATATACTCCATCCACTAGAAATGAAAGTTAATTGAGAGTAAAGCCAAAAAATGCAAAATCCAGCTGATAGAATTTAGACTACGACACAAAGTGAAATAATTTTAATGGAAAGACAACTGAAATGGCAGTGCTAATGACGACTTGCTAATGCAGTTAGAAAGGAATATGAACAAATGATTTTCATATGGAAAAGCAACTAAAATGACAATGCTAGTGATCAATGCTTGCAAACATGAAAAGAGAATGCCTCCTCTCTTCTAAAAAAATGTGAAGTAAAGAAATGCTTCAAGTTGTGTTCGTCAATTAAAATCTGAAGCCCTTTTATCTCAAAGATTTGGAGCTGTCCTTCAATTTTTGTCACTTCCTAAGGGTCTCCCAAGATAGGCATGGGCAATAGTAGTTACATTTTCAATCTACAAAATAAAAACATGATAATTGTTGGAAAATTAAATGTAGTGGTCATTTCTCCCTGGAGCCAAATGCTCACCTACCACCTCTGACATTTAGAATAGATAGAAATATAAATACAGTGGGTGAGATTTTGAAATTAGAAATGAGGGGGAAAATGGAATGTGACAAAAAGGGAATGTTTCTACATTCATTTCATTCAGTTAGATTATTGAGCAGATCAGTTGTTGTAGAGCAGAGCAAAGAAGGAAGAAGGAAAGAAGTTTGTGCCTACAGTTGCACGTGTTTCCCCTGTTCACTCTATAAGTTTGTCATTGTTGGATTCGACCTGTTGAAGTAGTGATTGCTCTAGGCACCATTGTATGCAGCCATTAGTGTTGCAAGTTTAAAGTTTATTGAATTTTGAAGATTTACTAGTTTAGGGTTATTTTAGAGTTTTCAGGTTGAAGCCGAATGCTCTTAGATTTTGTAATAGTTTAAATCAAAGGTTGAATAGAAAAGTAAGTAGGCATACTTGAATCCATTTCTCTTCCCTTGTTTATTGCATTTGACAAATTTTTTTGGAAGTTTCAAGTACTGGCTCTCTGGTTTTAATGGTGAAAGCATTCACATTGAAATATTCTTTAAGTTATATTTATTCAATTTGAAACAAAACACTCGACATCCTCTTGTATCACATTGTAGTGATTGCCAAGCTTTTTTTTCTTTTGGGTGTCAAGCTCTTCTTATGCCAAGCATTTTATCTTCAAGTGCCAAGCTCCTCCTTGTGCTGAGCAACTTGGAACTACAATATCTTAGAAACACAAACAAATCTAGCTCAATCATCTTCCTTTAACCAAACATTTATTTCAACTAAAATGAAAGTAAACCAGAATATATCTTGAGCATAATGAAAAAATTAATTAGAAGAAAATATGAGGCATACAATATAAAATTCCACTAAATTCAAGTCCTAATATAGCTTGACAAAAATATTAATGTTAATAAAAAATGATGAAGTAAAATTTAGGTCACTAATCTACCTTGATCCAATATATATCTAAGTTAAAATTAATATAGTAACCATTAATGTTATAATAACAAGAGAAAAATCACATTCATGTCATAATCAAACCTGACCCAAACATCATCTCAAATAAATAAAAATAAAAATATAAAAAATAATCATTAAGGTTTTAATACCTTAAGAATACCATTAAATCATAGCCACTAACCAAACTTGACCTAATTAATGTTTATTTTAAGTAAGTAGTATAAAAGTATAGATCTATTCAAAGTTGGGACATATTTAATCATTACTTTTAATCAAGAAAAAAATTAAACACATAAATCACAACCACTAATTGAACTTGACATAATCAATGTTTATTTTAATTAAGTAGAATAAAAATATAGATATATTCAAAAATAGATGTTTGGTTTTCAAACAAAGATATTATGATGGGGTCAAGCCAAATAACATAATGGACACAACAGGAAAGGGGAAAATTATATTAACTATGTAGATATGCTAATACATTTAGTACAGAGAAAATAGACTTCAAAACATGCCCTAAGGGCTTACAATAGTATAAATCTGGATATAATTTCTCTTTTTAGTACCTCCTCTAAAACTCCACTCCAAATTGCCTTTTACAATGCCAAAAATGTTCTTAAATAGACCCCAAAGAGTTAAGGATTAGGAATAAATTCTAGAAAGTGCTAGTTGGCATCCATCGACCAAATAGAAGGCTCCAAAAGTCACATTAGAAGTCAGCACAAAATTAGAAGAATCCAGAAATGGTAACCAAACTTTTGGGAGGCATAACTTTTGAACTGTAGCTCCGATTGATGAATCATTTACATTTTTGAAAAGCTCTCGAAGCACTCTATAGCCCTATGGAATAGCTTCGCTCATCCCCCATTTTTTGCCCCTATTCAAGGTCATTTAATGCCCCTAACTTGACTTTGAAGCATTCTTAGGATGTCTCTAGAAACTGAAAAATTGTGATAACAATCATCCAACCAGTTTACACCTTATAGTTCTCCAAAATGATGGTTCAATTACATACTCCTATTTTTTCAGCATTTACATGTATCCCAAGGTGATTAAAAAATCTAACCTAGAACACTAATAGTGGAACTATGAGAGTTGGAACCTTTATTTGACCCAAAAGGGTATCCAGAAATGAAAACACATGAAACAAAAACTAAATATAAGTACATTTTTTTGGGTGACATAGGATTTCCCTTATACCTCTAGATGCTCCTGCATCAAACACCTAGGGTAGATTGAAAAGTGGCCCTGTCACTTTATGAATGGTAGAAGAAATCCCAAATGGGAAACCTCAGCTGTTGATATCCAAGTTGAGTCCTCTATCGGCCATCCTTTCCACATGACTAGATACTCTTCATACTACCTATTTCTAGTACTCCTACCCACATGACTATCCAGAATCTCCTCTATCTCCTCCTTCTTAGAAGTAGGAATTAGACATGGCTCTAACATTAGCTCCTCATCTGCACCATTATCATGATACTCTGTTAAGTCTGCAATGTTGAAAATAGGAGAAATGTGAATTTCATTTAGAAACTCTACTTCATATGCATTTCTTGAGTCATGTTTCTTCAAAATTTTGTAGGGGTCAAATTTCTTCATCTTCAGCTTGTTGTAAGTACTAGCTAGAAATCTTTCTTTTCTTAAGTGTACCATGACTAGATCCCCTACTTGGAACTCTTTTTGTCTTCTCCTTTGATCAGCCCTAGCTTTATACTATTGGTTCATCTTGGTAATGTGTACCTGGACCTCCTCATGTAGATGCTTGATATGTTCAGCAAACTCTTCAGCTTTAGCACTTGTCCTCTCCCCTTGCTCTATCTTCCTCAATTCTAGTGCAGTCCTTGGGCTACTTCCATATACAATTTGGAATGGTGATCTACCAGTACTCCCATTTATAGAGTTATTATAAGAAAACTCTACTTGTGGTAGAATCAAATCCCACCCCTTGGGCTTATCCCCAACTAAAAATCTCAGTAAATTTCCCAGACTTCTGTTTACCACTTCTATTTGGTCATCAGTCTGCAGGTGATGTGTGGAACTGAATTTCAAGTCTGTTCTCAACTTCTTCCACAATGTTCTTCAGAAATACCCCACAAATTTAGTATCTCTATCAAAAACTATACTCCTTGGGAGACCATGTAGTCTTACCACCTCTCTAAAAAACAAGTCTGCAATATGGACAACATCATGAGTTTTGTGGCATGGCATGAAATGTGCCATTTTGGAGAACCTATCAACCAACACAAATACTGAGTCATTACCCCTTTGTGTCCTTGGAAATCCAAGAACAAAATCCATACTTATGTCCTCCCATGGCTTTGATGGAATAGGCAATGGCTGATATAGTCCACTATTGTGACTATATCCCTTGGCCACTTGACAAACCTGGCAATTTTGTACAAACTTCTACAAACTTCTTCATATCCTATGACATTTGAGGCCAAAAATAATGTTCTTTGAGAATGGCAATGGTCTCATCTCGACAAAAATGTCCTGCCATCCCTCCACTGTGTTTCTCGTTAATCAAATTTTCCCTCATGGAACTCCTTGGAATGCACAATTGACTTCTCTTGAACAACATACCATCCTGAATCAAATAGTCTAGCCACTTGGTTCTATCTACAACAACAAGCTCTTTACAAGCTTTCCACACTTCAACAAAATCAAGATCCTTAGGGTATAGATTCTTGAGTTCATCAAACCCAACTACTTCAACCTACAATATTGTAAGCAACAATTGTCTCCTACTTAGTGCATCTGGAACCCTATTAGATTTTCCACTTCTATGCTTCAACACAACTGTATAGCTCTACAAGAACTCTACCCACTTCATATGCCTCTAATTCAATTTACCTTAGCTATTTAGGTACTGTAATGCCTGATGATTAGTATACAAAACAAATTCCTTTGGCAATAAATAATGCCTCCATTTCTTTAAGGCTTGAACTATTGCATAGAACTCCTGATCATAAACAGAATACTTCTTTTTTGCATCATTCAAATTTTCACTAAAATATGCAATAGGCTTACCTTCTTGGCTTAATACAACCCTAATAGCACTGCCACTAGCATCACAATCCACCTAGAACACCTTTCTAAAATCTAAAAGTCCCAACACAGGTTGTTCTATCACCTTCTTCTTCAGCATTTCAAAACTTGTCATAGCTGTCGCAATCCATTTGAACTATTTTCTATAATCTCTTATTATGTCAGTCAGTGATGCACATATGCCACTGAAATTCTTAATGAACTTCTTGTAAAAACTAACCAGACCATGAAATGATCTTACCTCAATAGAAGACCTTGGAGTAGGCCATTCCAAGATGGCTTTTACCTTCTCTGGATCCATTTTGAGACCTTTAGGTGATATAACAAACCCCAAGTAGACTAATTCCTTTTTAGCAAAGGTGCACTTCTTCAGATTAATTAACAATTTCTCTTCCCTCAACCTCTCAAGAACAGTACGAATATGCAATAAATGTTCTTCCAAAGTCTTGTTAAAAATTAAAATATCATCCAAATAAACAATAACAAATTTTCCCAAGAACTTCTTAAGTACCTCATTCATAATCCGCATGAAGGTGCTTGGGGGCATTCGTCAATCCAAAGGGCATGATTAACCACTCATAAAGACCCTCCTTGGTCTTGAAGGCAATTTTCCACTCATCTCCTTCTTATATCCATATCTAGTGATAGCCACTCTTGAGGTCTATCTTTATGAAGTATTGAGCTCCACTCAAGCAGTCCCTAAGATCATCCATTCTTGGAAAAAGAAACCGATACTTGATGGTTATCCTATTTATAGCTCAAGAGTCTGTACACATCCTCCACTCTCCATCCTTCTTTGCTGCCAATACTGCAGGTACTACACATGGAATTAGGATCTCTCGAATCAACCCCTTCCTCAATAGCTCCTGAACCTGTCTATTTAGCTCCTTAGTTTTAGTAGGAGTCATCCTTTGAGAAGCCTTGTTAGGAAAACTAGCTCCTGGGATTAAATCTATCTGATGACTGATTTGCCTTACCGGTGGCAATCCTTTTGGAACATTATCAGAGATGATATCTCCAAAATCACATAGTAAATCTAAAACTTCAAGTGGTATTTCACTACCACCTTCTTTATCTTTCCTAGAAATCAAAGCATAGCACATACGTTAATGTTTCATGCCATCCAAAAACTTTCTTCCATCAACAAGACAAATCCTAGCACTGCTACATACCTTTTCACCTTCCTTTTTCATGGGCTTTAGTTTGTGGCGAACTCCATCCTTTGTTAGAGAGTATGTGTTTGCATGACCATCATGTACTGCATGTCTATCAAATTTCCATGGTCTACCCAACAATAAATGGCAAACATCCATTGGAATAACATCACAAAGAACTTCATCATGGTAACTCCCAATTTTGAACTTCACTAAACATTGTTCACTTACCAGGACCTTACGATCATCTTTCACCCAAGCAATTCGATAGGGTTGGGGGTGTTTCTCCCTCTTGAGCTTCAAATTAGAGACCATCTCCTCTGATACCAAGTTATCAGTGCTACCACCATCAATGATCACAACACAACATTTATCCTCACACTTGCACCTGGTATGGAATAAAATCCTCCTTTTTCCTAGTTTAATCTCACCACTTAGTAGGACCCTTTCATTTACTAAAGTCTCTCCTCTTTCTCCATCCTCTAAATGTGATGATTGTGCATCCTCATCCACATGAGCAACCCTAGCTTGACCCTCAACTCTTCTATCTGTCCTTCCTTGTTGTTGAGGGCATTCAAAGGCACGATGACCTTCTCTATTGCAATAGAAACAAGTACCACAAAAGCCTCCTCTTCCTTGTCCATTTCCTCTATATCTTCCTCTCTAACTTCCAAAGTTTTGATCATAAGAGCGATTGAAACCCTCATTCCTCTGGTTCCTGCTAGTACCCACATCCTCATTTTTCTTTTGGGTCTCATTTCGGCCTCCAAATGACCTACCACTACCCCTTCCTCCTTGACCATGCCCTCTTTGTCTCCCTTCAAACATTTTATTTAGATTCTATTCAACTCATAGGGAAAATCGGTATGCCTCCTCAACATTGGTCATTCTTACCAGACTTAATTCCTCCTGGATGCTAGGTTGCAACCCATTGATATAACGAGAAACCTTCTCCTTATTTGCTTCTGCATGCCCTACTCTAATAAAAAGTTGATAAAACTCCTCTATATATTCTTGTACTAATTTTTCTTCTTGCTTTAACCCATGCATCTTCTTAAACAAATCAAGCTCATAATTAACAGGAATGAACTACTTCTTCAATTTGTCCACCATACGATCCCACCTTGTGATCTTCTCCTTTCCTCTTCTATTTCTTTCCAATTGAACCTCTTGCCACTAGATTTTGGCATGGCCTTTCAGTTTGGCCTTTAAAAACTTAACCCTATCTAGGTCCCTGATATCCTCATACTCAAAGTACTCTTCCAGTTCATTGATCCAGTCGATCAACTCATCTAGTTTCATATTTCCTAAAAATACACCCACATCAATTGTAGGTCTTTTCCCAAACTTAGTAATGGCCCTAAAAAGCCTTTCCTCTTCCTAATTTAGAAATTCCCCATCAACTTCCCCTTTTGGTCCAATTTCTTCTTCTTCATTATCGTCCTCACTTTCGTCACCTGCAGTAACATTTATTCCTCTATGAAGCTCCTCCTGCAATGCTTGTACCTACCTTTGGAGGGCTATAACCTCCTTAGGATTAATAGCTCTAGCCCTTCCACCATGCTCTCTTCATAGAGGCATCTTCTTAATTCAAACCCACAACCACACAATCCTGGTGCAAACTACCTCACAGTCGGCACTCTGTCTACACACTCAGGAACACCCGCTCTGATACCACTTGATGGGGTCAAGCCAAATAATAGAATGGACACAAAATTAAAAGAAAAAATTATATTAACTATGTAAATATGCTAATACATTTAGTACAGAGAAAATAGACTTCAAAACATGCCCTAAGGGCTTATAATAGTATAAATTTGGAGATAATTTCTCTTTTTAGTACCTCCTCTCAAACTCCACTCCAAACTGCCTTTTACAATGCCAGAAATGTTCTTAAAAAAGACCCCAAAGGGTTAAGGATTCGGAATAAATTCTAGAAAGTGCTAGTTGGCATCCACCTATATACACTAATCTAATATGCTAGAAATACTAATTCAATGGAAGCATTTACACATTAAACTAACATAACATATAAGAGAGACAAAGAGAAGACAAACTCAAATGAGAATGTGAGCCATGGATAAGCTCTCTCAATGAGATTGTTCTCTTGTTTTTGAGATGTGTCTATGTGTAGATTAGGGATATAAGCTCAATTTCTTGCCCAAAGTTGCTTCAATGGTGGAGATGGGTAAATGAAAAATTGGTAGCTTTGTGATCTCTCAATTTGGCATTATAAGGGTATGGGTATGGCTTTTGGCTCTCAAAAGGGCATGATAACTTTACTCAAATGGTTGTTGTTAAAATGGCTTGGGAGGGGATTCAATTTATAGGCTAAGGGCTTGAGGGATGGAAGGCTAAGATGCAAGGAGAGATGAAGGCTTAAGGAGGGCTAAGATGCACTCAAAGGAGAGCACATGGATTGTGCTTGTTTAGCACCAATGGGAAGGTGACACTTGTCACAAGGAGGATGAGTTTCAGAGGGTAGGGTAAAGGGTTGGTTAAAGGCATGATGAGTGAGGTTGAGTATGTAAGAGAGATGTAAGAGGGATGAGTGTGGAAGAGGGAAGAGTGTGGAAGATGGATGTAAGAGTCATGAGTGGGCTTGTAAGAGTCTTTTATGGTTTTGTAAGAGCACTCATGACTTGGTGGTTGAGATTTTTGAGGGGAGACTTTGGTTTGGTTTAGGAAAGTCTTAAACTTGCTTAGGGAATGTGACAACATAGGGGGTGGATTAGGCTTGAGTTTAGGATTAGATTAAGGATATTAGAGATGTGCAAGAGGATGGCATTAATGAGGTTGGGTGAGTTAGTGGCTAAGCTAGGTTAGTATGGGTGGATGGGGTGGATTAGGCTAAATGGAGGATTAGGGATAGGTTAGGGGTTTTTATATTTGAGGATTTTATTTATAAAATAGATTTATTTAATAAATGGGGATTTTGGAATTAGATAAAAGAATAGGATTTAATTGATAAATAATAGGTTATTTGATTTATCAATTAGGACTATAGATGATTAATTAAATTAATTAGCTAGGGATGGCAAATGATTGATTAAATAAGAATTTAATTAATGATGCCTTTAGAGATGGCTAAATTAGATTACCAAAGTGGTGTAATCAAATTTAGGTGTCTACATTTTGCCCCTCTTTGACATAGTGTTGAGACAACACTATTTCAAAGAAGTTCGAGTGAAGATGACATGAGGAAGATGTTTTAGCAACAATGTTACCCCAGTCTTGGATAAGAAGAGGAGAGACTAGACTCAGATGATGCCCCCTCAAGAAGGCAGCAGAGAGAGAAATGAGGCTTGATGGCTTCTTGAAAAGTACAAGAAATCGAGACGAGCAAAGACACGGATTGGCAAAGAGGAGGGGTTGAATTAGCTCAAACTCTCACTATGGGAGAATGATAAAGGAGAATTAGAGGCACAAGAGTAAAGAAAGTTTAAGACTTTCTAGGATTGTGGGGAGGATGGAGGAGCGGAGTGCTATAAAAGGAATCCAAGATAGGGAGATGGACGAGGGGATTATAAAGCTGATGCAACAAGATTTCAGAGAGTCAGATTGGCAGAAGATGGGTTTCGGAGATCCCTAGGACTAGGATTGTGGATCTCGAAAGATGAGGCTTGGTGGATTGATTTGATTAGAGGATCCCTAAGATTAGGATTGTGGATCCCTAAAGCTAAGTGTGAGGACTGATTCAAAGAGATACTGATGCATAAGTTGGGGCAGGAGTGACAGATGCTGGAGATGGATGGGGGATAATGGAGATGAAGGGAATCCATTGAAGCCTTTTGAGCAGGGGGATACTTCAAAGAGAAGTACCACCATGTAGTTGAGCACTAGATTTGCTATAGGACTATTGGTTAATTGCCAAGGTTACCAAGAACATCAAGGCCTTTTCACCAACCATCCAGAGGACTGACGAATTGACTCAAAACAAACATGCAAGGATTGCCCCAGTATCACACATGAATCCCAGAGGAGGCAGCATGGAAATGACACTAGGTAACCCACAAGCAAAGAAAAAAACAAGCAAAAGACTTGATCAAGACCTTATGCTCTGATTGCCCCATTTGCAGCATACCATGATATGGAACATCGTGGCAACCTTGAGGAGGGAACAAGGAGATTGCTTGGAAAAGATATTTCAAGACCCAAAAGGGAAGATCCCAAGTCAAAAGAAATAAAAAATCTAAAAGAGAATCATTTTCCAACGAGATGGGTAGGATGAGGTATTAACGGACCAAGATCAGACATGAGGAAAGTTATATCCTGCAAGGACCTATCAGAGAGTACCTAAGTTGGTGGATTTGGATAAGTGATGCGTCTGGCAAGCTAAACTAAGCAGGATAACACTTTGGTGACTAGAGATCTAGCTAAAGGATGCATTAGAATAGCTAACCAAGGTGTGTGATGTGTGCAAGATGTTGACCAAGGATGAACTGACACGAAAGCCGGATAGATACAATGGTACTAAGCTAAAGAGGATGTACAAGCTCACAGACCAAGATATGTTACAAATGTACAAGGTTGTTCATATTTGGGTTTTGTGAGATGGAAATGTTTGTGAAGGGTGGGATGTCTACAATAGTTGATAGGTGTATAGGTAGATGGTTGGCGAAAAGCTTAAGTGAAAATGGGGTTTTGTGTGTGCACATGATAGGATACAAGCTAAGATACAAGCTTATTTACAAGATGGAATATGGTACAAGCTTTGGACAAGATTCGGATATACAAGGTATGGTACAAGATTTACAAGGTATTATACAAGCTTTGGTACAAGATTTTACAAGCTGAGGTACAAGATTTTACAAGCTGTACAGGAGGTATTTACAAGCTCCATTAGATTTTGGATATTTGGTTGGAACACCAAGGGAACAAGCAGGTTTTTTATGGTGATGGTGGGTGGATGGATGAGGGATAGGATACTGATAGATAATGGATTGGTCTTAGTA
The DNA here is from genome assembly GCA_028749045.1 of Cupressus sempervirens. Lineage (NCBI taxonomy): Eukaryota > Viridiplantae > Streptophyta > Pinopsida > Cupressales > Cupressaceae > Cupressus > Cupressus sempervirens. The sequence goes on along the minus strand of CM053791.1, from coordinate 533,034,969 downwards.
CACAAGGTGCCTGAATTATCAGGTTTTCACCAAAGTACCTATCCATGGCGCCTGAATTGCCAAGTTTTCACCATTGGACGCTTATTTCTCTTTACTTTTTTTTTTTTGTATTTTTCAAAAGCTAGGTATACCAAGGATCTTTAAGCATAGAACTTCTTGAGATGAATGATGTTAGTGGGATCACTCAAGAGTTCTCCTTCTAGTGTAGATAACTAATAGGCTCCAGAGCCAAAGGATGCAGTGACAACATAAGGACCGAGCCATGTAGGTTCAAACTTGCCTTTCTTTTCTCGATCTGCTTGGACTTTCATGTTTTCTTTGAGGACCATGTCACTTGGCTAAAAGTGTCATGGGAGCACCTTCTTGTTGAAATTCCTTTTGAGACAAGTTCGATAGACTGTGAGATGGTCATAGGCTTGTTCTCTCTTCTCGTCTAAGAGATCTAGATGGGTGAGCCGAGATACTATGTATTCTTCATCTGATATTTGCCCTTGCAAAGATATGCGTAGTGAGAGAAGTTCAACTTCTATAGGTAATACCGCTTCAGCACCATAGACTAGGGAGTATGGAGTTGTTCCCGTGGATGTACGAAAGGAGGTATGATAGGCCCATAGAGCCAAATTTATTTGTAGGTGCCAATCACGACCGAAATCATTGACAACTTTCTTTAGGATTTTGAGGAGGGTTTTGTTAGTTGCCTCTACCTGGCTGTTACCTTGTACGAAATATGGGCTGGAAAAGTGATGATGAATGCGGAGGGAAGTGTATAATTCTTCCATGTTGAGATTTTCAAAGTTACCTCCATGGTCAGTGAAGATGGTGGATGGGATGTCGAAGAGGCAAACAATGTGGTACAAGATGAACTTGGAGACCTGAACTCCTGTAGCTAAGACTAGGGGGACTACTTCCACCCATTTAGTGAAATAGTTTGTAGCTGTTATTATCCATTTATGTCCATCAGATGAGAGAGGTGTGATAGTTCCAACTAGATCAAGGCCCCAACAAGCGAAAGGCCAAGGTGGTGCAATAAGCTATAGATCTTGTGCTGGAGCGTGCACAAGATTTGCATGTTGTTGACATGGGAGACACTTCTTGACAAAGTCGCAGGAGTCTTCTTCAATGGTAGGCCAATAGTAGCCTACTCTAAAAATTTGTCATGCTAGGACAATACCACTCGTGTGGGCACCACAAAGTCCAGAGTGTACTTCTTTTAATGTCATCATGGGCTCATTTTCATCTAAACATTGAGAGAGAGTATCGTGATAACCCCGATGATATAGGGTATTGATTATGATAACATAGCGGGATGATTTTTGAATGAGGTTCTGGCGTTGGGTACGTGTGAGGTGAGGGGATATGATACCATCGTTAAGGTAAGCATGAATTTCATGGTACCAAGGGGATTGGGGACCAACCAAGATACAAACATGGTTTGAATCCTCATTCACATAGGTGGGTGTGAGGAGCTGCTCGACTAAAAACTCATACTACGCAGCTTCTTTGGGAATTTCCAAGAGTGAGCCGATAGTGGCCATGGCGTTTGCTGCCTTGTTCTGCATTTGAGGCACTTTTGTAAACTAAAGCTTTGTAAAATGTTGGGTCAGTTGATCAACTAGCTCTTTGTAGGGTAATAGCTTTTTATCTTTGGTTTGATATTCATTGAGGACTTTCTTGATGATGAGCTAAGAATCGCCAAAGATTTGTAACTCAGTGATGTTCCATTTGGCTACTACCTTTAATCTTGCTATGATAGCCTCATATTTTGCTATATTGTTGGTACTAGGGAATTGTACCTTGAAGGCTTTTGGAATATAATCTCCTTGAGGTGTGACCAGCAATATTCCTGCCCCTAATCCATGAGATGTGTATGAGCCATCAAAATAAAGCTTCCATGGGGGCTATTCTTCAATTAGGCAGATATGATCATTTGGAAATTCTATGATCAAAGGATATGCATCTATTAGAGGTGCATTAGCTAGGTGATCTGCTATAGCTTGCCCTTTGATTACCTTTCTATCCACATACTGGATGTCAAACTCACTTAATAGCATAACCCACTATGCTAGCCAACCTGTGAGTGCTATTCTAGAGAGCATATACTTGAGAGGATCAATTTTGGATACTAGTTGGATGGTATGACTTAGCATGTAGTGGCGAAGCTTTTGAGTTGAGAAAACAACTGCCAAACAAGCTTTTTCCATAGAAGTGTAATTGAGTTCATAACCAACTAGGGTTCTACTGATATAGTAGATGGCTCTTTCTCTGCTATAATCATCATGTTGTGCTAGAAGCACCCCTAAAGCAGTAGGTGTTGCTGATATGTACAAGATTAAGGGATGACTAGGAACTGGTGGGACCAAGATAGGTGGATTGGCTAGATACTGCTTGAGCTGATCGAAGCTACACTGACATAAAGGATCCCACTTGAAGTTCTCATCCTTCTTTAGTAAATGTGAAAATTTTGTACACTTATCTGCAAGCTGGGAGATGAAGCACCGAACAGATTGAAGCTTTCCCTGAAGAGAGCAAAGCTGTCGTAGTGTCTAGCGAGGAGGCATGTCTAAGATAGCCTTGACCTTCTTAGGGTCAATCTCTATACCTCGTTTAGAAACTATGAAGCTAAGAAGCTTGCCAGATGTGACCCCAAAGACACACTTCTTGGAATTTAGCATGAGATGATATTGGGCTAACCTATCAAAGACTTTCTCCAGGTCAGCGAGATGATCCATGAAGTTGTGAGATTTGACTAGGATATCGTAGGTAGCCCCAACATTCTTTAGGCCAAAAGGCATCACGGTGTAGCAAAAGGTTCCCCAAGGGGTAGTGAATTCTGTCTTATGCTGATCCTCTTCTGCAATCTTGATCTAATTATACCCAAAAAATCCATCCATAAGGGACAGAATTTCATGTCCAGCTATAAGATCTACAATCATATCTATGTTGGGCAAGGGAAAATCATCCTTTGGACAAGCTTTGTTAAGATGTTTGAAATTAGTGCAAATTCTGATGTCATCGGAAGGCTTAGTGACAGGGACCATGTTGGAGATCCACTCTGAGTAGTCAATAGGTCGGATAACCTTAGCAACTAACATTCTTTCTAATTCAGCTTTGACCAGTTTTGCCACCTTGGGGTGCATTTTTCTAAGCTTTTGTCTGACGGGCTTGATCTTTGGATTGACTACAAGATGGTGAACTACAAGCTTTGGATCCAACCCTGGCATGTCCTGATATGACCATGCAAATCGGCCAATGTTCTCTCTTAATACCTCAAAGAGGAGATCAACTTGGTCTTGTGATAGGGATGTAACAATGTGAACAAGTCTTGGGATCTTTGAAGAACTGATGTTGACTTCTCTAGTATCCTCAATTAGAATAGATGATACCTCTGGTCGATTATCTTGAGGAGGCAATACTAAATCCTCATGTTCTGCTTGTGGCTCTAGATTTTCTTGCTGAGGGGTTCTCTGTGCTGCCTTAGCTAGTCCCAGATTCACCTTAATTCTAGTTTTGGGTGTATTGGAACTAGGTTTGGGAATTTCTCCAAAATATCCCTTGGGATCTAGCTTATAGATATAGGCAAAATCTGGCTTTGTTTGCTTATGAGGAGTTTCAGCTCCCATGAATCTCAGAAGTGCTTCCTCTGATGTGAACTCATCAATGTGTATGACGCTTGGTTGGTCCCAATCTATGAGTTGTGGACGGGCGAGTGGTAGGTCAATGAGGTGGATGTATAGTTCTTGGAGAACAGAGTCTCCTAGGAAGATTTGGTCTAGGATATCATTGTAGGCTCTCTTTTCAACTTCCTCAGGAATGTCTTCGATTTCGACAAGGTTGCGGTGGATGTTCGAAAAAGTATGACCATTCTCGTTGGTGCCCCTAGTTGTGGGTATGCCAAAGCCAAGACTTGACTTCATTTCCCACTTATGTGCTTCAATGGGACATTGCATGCCCCTTTCTTCTTGTCGTAGTCCACCAGCTTGATAGTTCCATTTTTTAGTGATGAGCTTATGTTCTTGGGGATACTTCTGGCTGAAGTGATCAAAGCGTGCTTGATTTCTTGGAGGTGCATCCTTATGTAACCAATTGTTGATATCTGGAGTGAGTTCCTCATGAAGAGGGGTTTTTGAGGATACAAAGGTTGTTGGGAAAAACTGTTTGTATTAAGGAGGTGGAATCTCCTTAGCTTTGTGATATGTCGGCTATCCATGGGTATGTGGATCAAGTGGGATTGCTCCAACAGCAAATGCATCTGATAGACTATACTCTCCACAGCCTTTGTTGTTGATCTTTATGGTAGATAGGGTGGAGGTGGTTTCTGCATCATTACAAGTTTGGGATGAGCTGGCGATGGCTATGTCGATGTCTATTCTAGGGTAATGGTTTGTATATGAAGCTTCAACTGCATTGCAGTAAGCAAAGGGTTCTGGATCGGCATGGATGGTCACCTTAGTGCCCTGATGCAGATATTTGATGCACTGATGGTAGGTGGATGGAACGGCCTTCATAGTTTGAATCCATGGGCGATCGAGGAGGATGTTAAATGGTAGGTTTAGATCAACAACATGGCAAGCTATCTCTTGGATGACCGGCCCAACCTTGATTGGTAGCAAAATAGTCCCTTTTGTGGTTCTTTCCAAGTTTTCATAAGCTTTGATGGTGATAACTTCACTGATCATATTTGCCTTAGTATACTCAGCTTGTTTTATGAATTTTAGGGTGAAAATATTCAAGGCTGATCCATTATCTATCATTACTCTTTTCATAGCGGAATTGTATACCATGATGGCTATGCGAAGTGGAAGGGTGTGATCTGGCTCGACCGCGGGTATGTCACTGGGTTTGAATAATAGGGCACATGAGGAGGATAGGTGTCTGACAAGATTATGAAAATTAGTAGCATTGATATCAGAAGGGACACGAGATTCTATGAGAGCATTGTCAAGGATGTCTTTGTACACAGAACTAGTGCAGAGAAAGTCTAAAATGGAGATTTGGGCTAGCATGTTCCCAAGGTGTTCCAAGATATTGTACCAAATTTTTGATGGACCTGATGGTGTTGATGAAACTGGTGGGCCTGTGATGTTAAATCACGCTCTTCGAGTGATAATTGCACACTCATTGTCTGTTCCTCAGATATTGATAACATTGACAGAAGGCTCTTTCTCAAATATACAACCTATAAGGCTACCATAGTCTATATAGGATGAAGTGTGGTCATTGTTCTTCCCATGCTGTTGGTTTGGCTGGCGGTTGTTGGTGCTGTTTTTGTTTTGGATAGGTGCTTTTCCAGGATTTTGGTTATTGTGTGGAGGAAAAGCATTTTGATAAATCTATAAGCCTACATTGGGAGAGGTTTGGGCACCAACAGTGATTTCTTTCCGATCAATGAGGTCCTGCACATAATCTTTCAATTTCATGCATCTGAGGGTGGTGTGACCGTTTACCCTATGGAACTTGCAATACTCATTGTCCTTGTACCATGCAGCTTTGGATTGGCTTGGATCAATTTGCTGGGTAGGAGGAAATCTGATGAGGTTTTCCTTAGCCAATTTCTCAAAAATGACATCCAATGGCTCACCAAGGGGTGTATAGTTTCTAGGTGCGGGTTGGAATTTGGGTTTTTCCCCTACAACTACATTGATGGCATTAGCTTGATTTTTAGACCCTTGAAAGTTGGGTCTTGTATTGTGGTTTTGATAGCTTTGGTTATTCTGCTGTTGGTAATTGATAGCTTGTTGGTTGTTTGGTTGATATGGTGGGTTAGACTAGTTTTTAGAAGGACCAACAATATTCACATGTCTGGTGTCAGTAACCCCATCTGTTGCAACATGCTTGTTTTTGTTCCAATACCTAGACTTGTCATTGGAATGTGATTGATTTTGGTTGGCCTCTTTGTAAATATTGACCACACCATCTTTAATGAGTCCTTGCTCAAGGATCATTCCTTTCTCTTTGATATCCTTATAGGTCTGCAAATAGTTCATGGTCATGTGGTGAGCCAAGCTGGGATGGGCATTATCAATAAACATTTTCACCACATGACATTCAGGCAAGGTGCAGGATATGTGGGTGGTAAGGGTTTTCCATCTTTGTAGGTATTTGACAAGGCTTTCTCCACCTTTTTGCTTGGTGTGGACAAGATCAACTATTGATAGCTATGTTTCAGCAAGATGGGCATATTGGGCTACGAATGCCTCAGATAATTTAGTAAAGCTTTTAATTGTGCCATAGGGGATTCTGTAAAACCATTCAAGAGCTGGTCCAACCAAGCTTTTGGGAAAAAGGTGCAAGAAGAAGACATCATTATATGACACGTCTTGGCAGTGCATGTAAAATTCTTTGATATGTGTGACAGGGTCTCCTTTTCCTCTAAATTTGTCAAATTTAGGTACCTCAAAATGCTTGGGGAATGGAGTCATAGTAATGGCTCTGTCAAATGGGTAAGGACGCACATTCTCAAACTTGAATGTCTTCAGATCATTCCCTTCTCGGATGACTTTTAGAGCTATCTTCATTTGCTCCCATTCTGAATTGATAGGTGATGTCTGGGGTGCCCCTAATGTAGGAGTGCCTTGAGGTAGGTATGCACTAAATGAGCCCACTGAATATGGATGCCTATGAGGGATTTGCTCATAGGGATTGTACATTTTTTGGGTAGTTACATGGTGGATGATGGGTTTTTGAGGGGGAGGTGGTGCATATTGTTGCATGTGCTGTGAACCTTTTTGTTGATATGGTATTTGAGGTTGGGATTGATGAACATAAGCTAGCTGTGGGATAAATTGATTACTTTGTGGAGGTAAGGTATAAGATGGTTGTGAAGCTTGGGGAAAGGATCAGGGGGCTTGTGGGTTTTGACCAATATATGTGAGTTGTGCCCCCATTTGGGATGGCATCTAACAATAATTGGTGGTTGGCTGGGGTGGTGGATTACCTCCTAGAAGTGGCATTGAAAAGTAGTTGGTAATAAGAGGTAATGGATTAGTTGGTGGTGGAGGTGGTGGGAATTGAAAGCTTGGGAATGGAACTAATGGGGTTTGATAGCTTTGTGGTTGGATTTGGAAGCTTGGTAGAGTGGTGGTGGGAGCTGGGGTCACTTGGGAGCTTGGCAAAAAATTGGCAGTAGCTTGTGGGATTTGATAGCTTTGTGGAGTGAAGGTAGTAGCTTGTGGATTTGTGGCTGATGGTATTGAGCTCCCAAGACCTAATGGAAATGATGGGATTGTGCTTTGGGCTATGGTGAACAAGCTAGGGGTGATGAAAGGTTGATTACTTGGCCCCATGGGTGGCATCCCTATTGTATATTGCTGAGGTTGGCCAAAGATGCTAGCACTGATTTGGAAAATGGGTGGATTTGGAAGGTTGGGTTGGGAAGCAGTAGTAGAAATAGTGAAGGGAGTGAATGGTGAGGTATTTTGGGCAAAGGCAGTTTGGAGTGGAGAGGTATGAACCAAGGGTGGAGTGGTAGTGGCTGGATTGGCTTGCGGAATGGAGATTTCGACTTGGGTGGAGGATGGTATGTTTGGGTCTGTTGGATCATATGGATTGGTTGGAGGCTCTTCTTTTGGCATATATTTAGGATAATTTGGATCATAAGAGCCGATGGGTGGTGGCAGCTACCCAAACAACAGGTGAGATGGATCTGATAATGGAGGGGGTCTTCCAAAGTCAAAGGTTCCTACATTGTCCCTTCGAAAATTAGCCATATTTGTCTCTTTGTTCTTGTCTATAATGGCATTTACCAATACTGCATTTCCTAATTGTTTTATGAAAGATTCAATGTCAGTAGGTGATGGCATAGCTTTGTCTGGGTTGAAAGATGGTTGAGTTCTCAAGGGGGGTGATGTTGTTCGATCCAAATGATAGGGCTCCATTGTTTCTTTCTTCTTGGCTAAGCGAGTGACGGTTGGCATGAAGATGCAGAATGTTCCTAAGGATGAGATGCAACAATGCTGATGGATGCAAAAGGGGGAAGGCTTTCTATGCAAATGATTTCCTAGGTTGAGGCAAAGCTATATGACAAAACCTAAGGAGGATTGGGTTGGGGATTCTATCTTCAAAGATATGTTGCCAAAACATGAAAGGTCTGCTTTCCTATGTGCAAGCTTGGTGGTGATTGTGTCAACTTAAGGATAGACTGATGATCCTTTAGGAAGAACATGAGATTGACCACTTGTGGATCCCAACCTTTAGCTCAAGGTGATGAGGGATAACAAGTGACAAAGCTAGATTACCCTAGACAAAGCTCTGTCAAAGGGATAACCTTGGTGAGATTGGTGGATTTGGAAGATTTTAGGAATGGCAAACTTTTGGAAAGGTGACAACAATTTTGAAAGCTTAGATGTGCAAATTTTGGATTGCTGGCTAGATGGTTTGGTTCTAAATGAGATGTATGAGCTAATAATGCTTATGGGGATAACCTAAGATGGCTGGCTTTTCTACAAAGATGACTCTAAAGTGAAGCTTATCCAAGAAGATGTGGAGAAACAAGGGTGTCTAATCATAGAAATCATGCCTAGTTGGTAACGCATAAGCAGGATTAACTCTTGGATGTTGGCTAAATTTGATGGTGTGCTCTAACTAGGCCTCTTGAAGTGCTTCATCAGTAGCTTTGTCCTCTGCTTTGTGGAGTTTGGCAATTTGCGAGCTTGGTGTTATTTCTTTTCTCTTGGCTGAAAGTTCTTGGTATGCCAGAGATGGCTTGATTTGACTTTGTGAAACTTCTGTTTGGGTTTGGGTTGTTCTGACATAAATCCCTGAATTTTCTTGGCTTTGAGAGATCTCAATTTTTTTCTTCAACTCATTCAACTTCTAAAATAGGAAGTGACTACGCTAAGTGTGCCCTAAGCTAGGATTGACCAAGTTTGGCAAACATTCATTCAACAAGTAAAATAAAATCAAGCAATAGATAGGAACACCCAGATAGAAGTTTGTGGTTCTCAGAATGTGATACTTCCGTTGAGGAGTGTGTATGTTCTACAAATGTTTTGATCAGTCACTTCAAACATATTAACACCCTAAATGGTTTTCTGCAAGGTTGACAGTTGGTTTAGCTAGGGATTCTTCAATATACACAAGGTACGTGAGCCCCAAATCCATAGATGAGACCAAAAATATGTCACACAGTTGAGAGGAGCGGTAACCCACTTCTCCTCTTTCACTTCTCAAGGGCATAAAGTTCCTTGAGGCTTAGCCCGAGTGAAAAAATCTTGATCCCAAGATAGGTGTCTTTCGATTCACCTCCCGGTTCTTATACTCTGTCGGAACGCTGGAGTTGAGGTCATCCAAGGGGTGATGAAATCCCCAAGCAGGCCTCCTAAAAAGAAACAAGGTTTTGGATCCTAATCTTATGCACCCAAGATGGCCTTGAAAGACGACAAGGGGAGAGAAGACTTGGATGACCTTGGGCTAAAAAAAATGCTTGTTCTTTTACCAACTGACTCTTATGTGTGCTAATCTAGACTTTGCAAGCACTCATGTTTAAAAGACAATGTTCAATTCCAACTTGAAGCACCAACAAAAGTAAATCGATCGAAGAATGCAAACAAGAAGAAGAGTTAGGGTCAACAAAAGAAAACTCGCGTGCCCGGAGGCCCTCCACATCAAGTATCGATTAATTTTCTTTAAGGCATTCAAGATTGAGTGTGAGTTTATTTTAAGCCCAAAACAAAAGTGTGTGAGATTCGATTTCAAGCGCGTGCCCAGAGGCTCTCCATGTCAATTGTTGTTCAATTTTAGTGCCCGAACTTGAAGTGTGATCGATTTAATTTAGATTTTTGGTCATTTAAGAGTTATGATAAAGTTAAAGAAAATGTTCAAAGACCAAGTGAGTTAGTTAGATTATGGAACATTTAACACCTTTTTCAAGTAGACCCATACCCATAAATGGCACTGAGATTACAACCAATGGTTGAATTGATGGGTGATTAGAAAAGAGGTGAGTCCAAGGAACTACTCAAATTGATTTTTGCAAATTTGTATTTAACTTAACAAAGTTTTTTAGTTGTCCAAAAATCAAACTTTGCCTAAATTGCATGCAAAAGAGAGATTTGTTTATTCTTTTTAATGCACCAAAAATTGAAGTGTGAGATATTGCATTGATTCATTGATTCTTTGCATTCAAGATTGAGTTTGTTTGTTTTAAGCATGCATTCCAAGAAAAATTGATTTTAATCCATGGCATTCAAGAGTGTGTTTTGAGCAACATTCATTCAATGGAAAATGTGTTTAACCATTCAAGTTCATTTTAGCAACATGCATTCAAAGACAAATGATTAAACATTCAAGTTCATTTTTTACCAAGATGAGAACCTGCAAGAAACATGGTTAGTGGTTTCATATGTGCTCCAACCTGAAATGAGATAAAAAAAGCAATTTAGTTAGTCACCAAAACTTGCAGACGCTGAAATGCCGAAACTATGAGAACTTAACTATGGGAGACACTGAAACTCGCAGATGCCGAAACTCACAGATGCTGAAACTCGCAGATGATAGTTTGATGAAGAAGGCAGTTGGTGGTGTCAGAAATGATAGTTGACTGCTGGTGGCAGTGGAGATGATAGTTTCTAGGGTGAGACGACAATTGACTGTTGGTGGCGACGGAGATGATAGTTTGATCTTTTGAAGGCGATGCAAACGATAGAAGCTAGGCGGAGACGCTAAAACTCACAAACGTTGATTTGCGCAGACGTCAAAATTTGTAAATGACAGTTCAAGTTTTGGCACAAACTACTAGCAAACAGGTGGAGATGCCAAAACTCACAGATGACACTTTGGGTTGGTGGAGATGATATTTGAGCTTTCGCAGATGACGTTCTACGCAGACGATAGGCGGAGACACCAGTTTGCAGAGATGGCACTGCGCGCAATGAACCGACGGGCGTGAGTTTTTTCCAAATTTTTTTGTTTTCTTGGTTATTTTTGGATTTTAAAGGATGTATCTTTCTCTCTAGTGCATCCTTCAACCTGCAAAAATAAACAAAAACAACTTGCACCCACTCAAGAAATAACAAATCATTAGATTGTTAATTTGTAAAAGCACAATGTAGATTGAAACGGATGAAAAAAATGACCCATAGCGGGGTCCCACCGAGCGTGCCAAAATGTATACACTAATCTAATATGTTAGAAATACTAATTCAATGGAAGCATTTACACATTAAACTAACATAACATATAAGAGAGACAAAGAGAAGACAAACTCAAATGAGAATGTGAGCCATGGATAACCTCTCTCAATGAGATTGTTCTCTTGTTTTTGAGATGTGTCTATATCTAGATTGGGGATGTATGCTCAATTGCTTGCCCAAAGTTGCTTCAATGGTGGAGATGGGTAAATGGAAAATTGGTAGCTTTGTGAGCTCTCAATTTGGCATTATAAGGGTATGGGTATGGCTTTTGGCTCTCAAAAGGGCATGATAACTTTACTCAAATGGTTGTTGTTAAAATGGCTTGGGAGGGGATTCAATTTATAGGCTAAGGGCTTGAGGGATGGAAGGCTAAGATGCAAGGAGAGATGAAGGCTTAAGGAGGGATAGGATGGACTCAAAGGAGAGCACATGGATTGTGCTTGTTTAGCACCAATGGGAAGGTGACACTTGTCACAAGGAGGATGTGTGTGAGAGGGTAGGGTAAAGGGTTGGTTAAAGGCATGATGATTGAGGTTGAGTATGTAAGAGAGATGTAAGAGGGATGAGTGTGGAAGAGGGAAGAGTGTGGAAGATGGATGTAAGATTCATGAGTGGGCTTGTAAGAGTCTTTTACGGTTTTGTAAGAGCACTCATGACTTGGTGGTTGGGATTTTTGAGGGGAGACTTTGGTTTGGTTTAGGAAAGTCTTAAACTTGCTTAGGGAATGTGACAACATTAGAGGGTGGATTAGGCTTGAGTTTAGGATTAGATTAAGGATGTTAGAGAAGTGCAAGTGGATGGCATTAATGAGGTTGGGTGAGTTAGTGGCTAAGCTAGGTTAGTATGGGTGGATGGGGTGGATTAGGCTAAATGGAGGATTAGGGATAGGTTAGGGGTTTTCATATTTGAGAATTTTATTTATCAAATAGATTTATTTAATAAATGGGGATTTTGGAATTATATAGAAGAATAGGATTTAATTGATAAATAATAGGCTATTTGATTTATCAATTAGAACTATAGATGATTAATTAAATTAATCAGCTAGGGATGGCAAAGGATTGATTAAATAAGAATTTAATTAATGATGCCTTTAGAGATGGCTAAATTAGATTACCAAAGCAGTGTAATCAAATTTAGGTGTCTACACCACCAACCAAATAGAAGGCTCGAAAAGTTGCATTAGAAGTCGCCACAAAATTAGAAGAATCCAGAAATGGTAACCGAACTTTTGGGAGGCATAACTTTTAAACCGTAGCTCCAATTGACGAACCATTTACATTTTTGAAAAGCTCTTGAAGCGCTCTATAGCCCTATGGACCAGATTCACTCATCCCCCATTTTTAAGGCCTGTTAAAGGTCATTTAATACCCCTAACCTAACTTTGAAGCATTCTTAGGATGTCTTCAAAAATTGAAAAACTGCGATAACTTTCAAATCGTGGGGCCTTTTGACCTGATTCTTTTTCTAGAATGCTCTAAATTACAATGACAATCATTCGACCAATTTACACCTTCTAGTTCACTAAAATGATGCTCAATTACATACCCCTATTTTTTTGACATTTACACGTATCCCAAGGTGATTAAAAACTCTAACCTAGAACACTAATAGTGGAACTATGAGAGTTGGAACCTTTATTTGACCCAAATGGGTGTCCAGAAATGAAAACACATGAAACAGAAACTAAATCTAAGTACATTTTTTTGGGTGACACATGATTGCCCTTATACCTCTAGATGCTCCTGCATCATATTATCATCTCACCCATGGGATAAAGGTGACAATATAGAACTCTTTGTCCATCTTGAATAAGAGAATATTAGGGATCCTAGTTGCCCATAATCTAGTTCCTTTGCCTCTACCAATAAGGGATCAAGTCCTATGAATGCCTAGGGCTTAGAGGCCTTTTAACATTTCTACAACCCCATCTAGGAGCTAGTTTTAGGGAATTGTACATGATATATATGATATGAGGATATTATAAAAGAAATTGTAAACCCAAAAGGATACAACAACTACATATTTTGTCCTAAGGACCATAATGTTCAAGTTTGTTACTAAGGTGATCTTCTAGAATAAAAATGTTTTTTTCAGTGTTTTCCATTGGATATTTTGTTCAATGTAAGAAAAGGTTCTATTAAATTGTAGAAAAGTGTAAAGCTACATATATAGGACATGGACTTGAAGATAATGGTCAAGATTCTATGACTAATAATGTGAGTTATAAATTATAATGATTCCAAAGCCTCCTATGCTACACATATAGGTCCTATTTTGTCCCAAAAAGTAACACAAGATAATAGTCAAGACAAGTTTTGATACAAGATTGACAATATGAACACATGTAAAGCTTAAATAAAACTACATAAAATGAAGAAAGTTTGAGTTTTTCTTAGACAAGTACAAATCTTTTTTATGACTACACATAAAAAAATGAATCCAATTTTGACTCAAATATCTCTCTCTATATATTATTGATGCAGTAGGTTCTACAAAAATAGTGATATACTATGTTAATGACAACCAAAAAAAGTATTGAAAGAGAAAGGTATGAAATAAGACCAGCATATAGAGGAAAATATATACTGCAACATCAAACACTTGATTTTGGAGCAAAGAAATTTAAGGAGCCCCATAATTTTCCTTCCTTGAAAATTTTGCAACACGTCCATTAAAGTCCAAAAATAATATTGTAAGGTGGACAAGGTCCTTGGTTGATACAAGAATTATTGCTCACAGTTTAGGATTAACACTTCTCTCTATATTTTCTTCAAAAAAATTTCTTACCTAAATTTAAAAAATTAAATTCTTATCTCATCTACTATAACATAATATAGGCATACTTTTTATATATTATGTTCACTATCTTACTTACACTAGAACTATTAAAATTGTCCAATTACTTTCTTGCCTAATTTTGGAGAAACATAAACATATTTGATACAACTAGTACAAATGTTTGGAGACCTTTAAGGATAATCTCAACATTATTAAAATTTGACATCAGGTTCCTTAAAGCTTATAATTCACATCCTCTAGAGCTGATAATGTTCATAGTATAATAGAATACCCAATTCAACTATGCCCAACTATTATATTGTAAAATTTGAACATACGGGGCTATGCTTGTTTAAAAGATCTCATTATGTCTTGTCTTGATATTCTAAAATAAGTTACCACAACTAAACCTTGCAGGCAAATAAAAGACCACAATAATAATAAAAAAATTGAATTTTGGTGAGAAATATATATAACACGGTAGTGAGTGAATTCTATTTGTTAGAAAAGGGAAAAAGAAAATACATGAACACTCATTGCTCATGATTATGACCTTATGGGTAGGAACATAGTAAATAAATCGAGCTAATATTACATGTAGTTTTTCTTGTAGACATGAAAACCTCACAATTAGATAATGTAAATAAAACAAGAAAACATAAAGAAGGCTTAATGAGTGGCCAATATTAAGGCCAAAGAATACAAATGGCAAAAACCTTTCACAACTTTTTAAAATTTGGGAAACTAAAAAATTAGAATTATAGACAAAAACTCTACAAGTTCAAGAATAAATCAAGGTTGGTAATAATTGTTGAACATAATTAATCAATTATATTCATTGATGTCACACTCTAAGTGAGCACAAGTATTGTTAATTGAGTTGAGCTAGACACTATAGAAGGCTCCAGTACCAACCAAGAAATTTTTAGTGTAAACCAAGTTTAGTTGGTCATTAAAGTAAGTTAGTGTAAGCCAAGTTAGGTTAGTCAATGAAGGGAGTTAGGATTAACTAAGTTAGGTCGGTTAACAAAGAAAGTTTTTTTTTAACCAAGTGTGCAGTCCAGTTTTAGCTGACTGAGAGTAGATTACTTTTGTTAATTAAATTATTAATACAAGCCAACTAAGTGGATGTTAAATGTTTTTTTGAAAGGTTTTTCAAGCCAAATTGAAATTGGGTTTCATATATATAAAAGGTTAAGTTATGGATTAAAAGTAAGCAATAAAAAGAATGAGAAACATGAGAAATAATAAGGATATCTGATTAAAGACAAAACATCCAAAGAGATGCAAAGAATATTCTCATCAGGAAGGATCAAGAGGATAAACTAGAACAACAATTTGAATCTACAAAGTCATTTTCTTCATCAATCAGGTCAATCATTGTTACTCTCTAATAACTGTAGCAGTGGAGAATTCTAATAAACAATTGCAATAGTGGAGAAGTCTCTTAACAAAGTTTACCTAGCAATCATTTTCCAAATCCTCTAACAAGGTGGCATTTCTAGATTGAAGCATCTAAAGACCTCTAACAAGGTGATTCAAATCCTCTAATAGAGTCACACTTAGCTCTATATGTTATAACCTTTAATAGGGTTGGCTCCTAAGAGGTCTCACTTCAGAAGAGTGAAAATTTGTAACTAGTTGCATTAGTGGTTTTCCCAAATTGGATTTCCACATCAAATATTGGTGTCTCCTATGTTCATATTATTTTCTTAATGCTTAATGTTTCTACAATTATGTCACTAAAGGTTAATACACATTAATATGTCAAGTTACATATCATATTTAGTTCTAACCCAGAAGAGAAAGGATTTGATAATGAAGTGAGAATTTTTATTGATATCTAAGCGACTTGGAATTGTTTTTGTGGTAACTGATTCACCCCACCACTCTTAGTTACTTCTTTTACATTTCCAACAATAACATCACAAAATAAAGTATTTCACACTTCTATAAAACATCAAAGATCTTATAAGAAGCTAGATACTAGTTTTTATGCATTCAAGGGTAATGCAAAGGAATTTATTCACATGGGAATTTAAAATTCATAGACCCCAACCAAGTATCCTTTTCTATCATTTCCTTCCTTTCATGTGAAATATCTTTGCTCAACATTAATGGGCTCCTTTCCTTCAAATTTCTTACACCAAGTAACTAAGGACATAGAGTGAGATGGATATTTGATGAACACTATTATGATTACCAAAAAAGAGTTTCTAGACTCAAACTGCTTTTCTATCACTTCAATGTCCACAAAAAAATCCAAGCAATAAAGAAATAGATCCCATTGTGATGTGAATGCCATCATAAGAAAACCAAAATAAATAGTTTTTTTTTTAACAAAAGGCCAAAAAAAGGAAAAGTGAATTATTTTGTTGTTGGCCGCGATGGGTGTTTTTGGCGATGGTTTGCAGTAGTGTAGGAGTCATTTTTAGGTTAGTGCTCTAGCCTTATCTAGGATGTATGCAAGATAATTGATGGCATTTATGGAATATATTGGCTCATGTGTTTGGTTATAGTACTCAAGATTGGTGGCATACTATATTCCCATTATTTCTCATTCCACAAGCCAATGCTACCATCGTGTTATTTGGCACTTTTAAAATCTTAAAATGAAGTCTCTCATACATTAATTGTGTGCCCAGCTTGGAAATGTACTTGCACATACTTCCATGACATCTCTCATATATAAAATTCTAAAACATTTGTTCTAAAAGTTGCCTACATAGACTTCAATCCAAGTCATTGTATTGCAATTGGTATTTCTCCCTAACTTCAACCTCAAATCTTTCTTCCTCTTCTTTTATTTTCAATTAATTAAAAAACATGGGAGGGCAGAGTTAAACATACAAGGCATTGATTTAACAATACATTCTAATTCTAATTTAGAATTTTGTTTTGTCTTTAGTATTTATATAGTAAGTCATACTAATTTAAGTGGGTGTTATAAACTTATTCTTTAGGTTGTCTATGAGAAAGCACACTCTACTTAAATTTATTTGGGTGGCACATTCAATATCATATAAGTAGATAGATTTTATTAATTTAGTGTAAATTTATTGAAATCAGAGTAATAGGTGGGTATTACAATTTAAATAAGTTAATGTAATTTCAATTGGATCATCTAATAGATAGATCCTCTTGAAAAAGCCTATTCAATGGCCAATTTGAAAGCATACTTAGGTGGATTGTTTAGTTCTAGCCATAAAAGGTAGTGTCTTTCCTATACAATTGACCAAACAAAATGCCAATATAGCCAGCCTTTTAATGGAGCACCATCATTATTACCATTGAACTAGAAGGTGCTTTTTCCTTTATCTGCATGAAATTTTATTTGAGCATTGCTCTTTTCTATCGCATGCCTCTATGTTGAAAAGTAAAGTTGGTATTTCTAAATCCTTCAAAGCATGAGAGAGCTTTTAGAATGAGAAAGACAATAAACTGAAAAGAAATTCTTGGAAAGGGGTCACACTTTTTCTTTTCCTATGTTTTTTCATCTTATATTAGAAATTTTATTCAACTTTTTGTTTCATGGCCCTTCAACTTTTGTTTTATGGCCCTTTACAACACGAAAAGGGACCATACTTTTATTTTAATTAGCTTGGGATAACCCAATTTACAAAATATCCATTTCTTCATACAATTAGTTTAAGTCCATTGTAAAATACTACTAGTAAAAAGAGACATGAAGACAAAAAGCCCTTTTGTAGTTGCTTTAGGCAAAAAAAGAAAAACAAATCCCAGTGCCATGATAGTGAGTGTAGTTGATGCATTGCAAAAGTGCTTTGCATATAACAATATATATAGAGGGTGGGAACAACAATTATAGTTAGATATAGGATAAATTGTATTTCAAATTTGGCCTTAGGTATGTCATGTGAAATCAATATAATAAAACCCATATTGTATTGTAATTCTAAGAGCTGAACATGCACTTTACCTCTGCCAATCTAGAACAACTTCAAGATTGCCAAAATCTTATCCACCACCAAATTTATAATGAAAGAGCTTGTAGAGAACATTGTAAGAGGGAAAATATATTTATCTAATAGTGTTCTTACATGATTGAAGTATGAGTGTGAGAATGATGATAAGCTCAATTAGAAAAATCTCTCATGGAAACAACACTCTCTCTTATTCATCATTCGTAGCTACTACCATGAGACTGGTTTTTTATACTATCTAAGGTTGATAGGGAATACTATCCACTAGTCATATCCTCCCAACTTCAAAAGGATAATAGGTCTACTATGGATTATGAATTGGATATGGAATTTATAGCCATAGAAGGACTTATGAATTTGTTTTAGGTTTGAAAATCCATGAACCCATAAACTACTATTGTTTGAGTATCTTCAAGTTCAAACATCTAAAAATTTTAGTTGATTAAACAAAACTCAATCTCCATTTTTTTCTTGAAGTGAGAAACATCATTAGATTGATAAAATGTAAGGTTTCTTCTAGTACCATGAATCTTTGCTTTATCATAGCAAAGTGGGCATTGACTAGTGTTGTCGACTGCACTTACACATGTAATAACACTTGCTTGAAAGTTTTTAAAACTCCATCATTGCACTCTCTGTAGTATCATGTCAAACAATTTACATGCCATGTTTCCCATTAGTTTGTTGTCAAAAATCTTATTAGATAACACATCTTTTTCATTCTATCAAATATTTCACAGACTTACCTATGATACCAGATTCTACATGCATTTTTTTAATGTTGATATGTGGCTATAGTATCTTTCACATGGCACATTATATCAAACAAGTTGCCTGCTAAAACCACAATGTTTTTTTTCTTTACGTTTCAAAGTTTATATTATGAAATGGGCATGTTGTAATGCCAACAGTGGTTAGCTGGATTCACTAATCACCTTTCTCATAAAACTTTCAAATACTTTAATCTGTCCATTTCATGCATGCTTCACCAAGTGACTATCCAAAGTTTTGATCTTTACAATGTCTTTTGTATTGCACTATATGCAATGACATCTGCTTGGGACATTTTGACAAATAACTCGAATCCCTTTGAGTATGCTTCCATCCATTTATTTTATTTTTTTACATGGGTTTTTAAGCATGGTGATGATAATGAGCATAAATCTTTGTAGTATCCACCTTCATTATGATTTAAAGGATGTCTCCATTCTTTTTAAAACTTTTTCCATTCTAGAGAAGTATCTCTTTGAAACAAATCAATCAATTATAGATGTTGATACTCCTTTTTCATGATTCTCAACATGAATAAGGGTATGTTTGAATATAGATAATGATTGAGTCTTCTAGCTTTTGTGCCTTGCCAATTACATTTACATATCCACAAGAACATTGTGTACACTCTATAATTCCTTTTGATAAATTTTAATATCATGTTCAAAGATTTCATCTCGTAACCCATTTTCTCAAAAGTTTCCATTAAGAGGTTATGGTTTCTTGTAATATTGAACCTGGAAGAAAAGCTGAAAAGTTAAAGTTTAGGGTTCAGATTTGATTTCTTGAAATCTCATAAGGTTAGGATTAAGGAAAATGTTTTGGAAAATTTAAAATGGTGTGCATACAGAGTTGCATTTGCAGCAGAAGCTCTACCATTTCTATAGGAAAAAACTTCTTCTTTTTAATTTAAATTAGGCCTTAACTAATGGGGCTTACCTACCCTAAAATTCTATGGGCTATGCTTTCCATTTACAAATTGTTTGGTTGAAGCATAAGGGTAGTCTAGCTACTATACCTTCTATTGCAACTCTTCATTTACATCATCACTTAATTCTTATCACTCAACATCCTCCATATTCACAACAACCTACTTAAATGCATAAATCATCTACCTCAAACCATGTGCCACTTCCCCTCCCCTCTATCCTTCTTTTTATCTTGTTTGGGTCTGCACTTTATTTATTATCTGACTCTAGCTCTCTCCAATCCTAATGTTGTGTCATGGAAAATGACATAATATGTTGAAATTTGATATTAAACAAATTTTAAAAGGGTTCCAATATTTTATTTGATTCTATGTCTTGTAGAGCTATGTGGAGTAACAAAAATTTGATAATCGCTAGGTTTAGTTTCATGTATTAAATCATAGTGAAAGTTCAATTCTAGATGTTAATTAGATGAATAATTATTATTATCTTAATAATAAATTCCTAGCAATGAATCTTGTTTTTATACTTATGATAGTATGATAACTATCATGTCCTAAATAAATAGAAAGTTTCTAGCAAAGGAAGAAAAATAATAATATAATGATGTAAAGTTTAGCCAGGGACAATAATAAAATGAACAAGGTGATCTTGCAAAGAGAAGCTTGGGAGACCAATTTTAACTTCCATAAGTCAAATGATTAATTGTCACCTAAATATTTAGACTAAGAAAAATGAGAAGAGAGTTATTAAACAAAGACTATTGAGAAGATAGCATCGATTAGTTGTCAACGAGAAAACATTTGAATTTTGAAACAACCATTGCAATTATATCAACCACTTGTAATAGGTGATTATGGTTTTTAGTCAAATATGATTCCTATTAACTGTATGGTGCCAATAACCTTAAGAACTAAAACAAGATAAAATAATAGTTAAAATATGCAAGAAAAACCTACAGACTGTAAGTCCTAGTTAATTTTCAAACCTAAAATTCTTGCTCAACTTACATGTATTTTACCATATAAAAATAATAATTGGAAACATGCCAAAGCATAAAATTTCAAACAACGATTATCTACACAAATATGATAACCATTGAAAATATAATTTTTGATTCCACTACCCTTTTTGCTCAAGTTTCAATAGGAAACTATAAAAGTGACAATTTTGCATTATTATTGGGAGTGTTATATCCTATAGTGCACTCTATGAACATGAATGGATCAGTTTGGAGTATGTATTTTGATAGCTTACTGCCATGATTTGCTACCAAGGGAGATGATATAAACTATGGGTCATCTTCTTCACAAAGAACTCGAAAATGACTCCTTTGAAGGTCAAGTCTGAGAATTCCTCTCATTTCGGTACTTATATGAAATTTACCATAGTTTTTCTATCAATTGAAATCAACATTGTTTTATCTGGTAGTACACTTTACCTTGTCTCTAGGTTGTAATGGCGTATACATTTGTAGATCAATTCTAGGGCTTGAATTGCAACCAGAAAACTAGCTCCCTTGACCAACCCACATCTTCAAAGCTTCTTAGTAATGGGATTAATCTGCTCAAAATTCACTCTTTTTTGAGAATTCTCCATGTCATAGAAATGGAGAGAGGTATTTGTGAAATTATGCAATCGAGATTTGATTCTGTTCAACTTGTCAAAATTTGCAAATATGGTTGCCATTATTTTGAGAATGATCTTTGAATTAGGAAAGTGAAAAGAATAGCTAGTGCAATAGATATTGGCTTTTTGAAAAGTTTATGCACATTAATAAAATAACAGTTCAAAGAAAGAGTGGTATTTTGTTCAACTATTCATGTTTCCTTATATATGGGAGCCTTGATTCATACGTTGATCTTCAAAATCTTTACCACATGAATGAATTGAAGAAGAGATCCATTGAACTAGTAAATATGGGAGTTTAATGGATATCTAGGGGTCTTTTTACTATTCCTTTGGCTCAACAGTAACTTTCTATCTTCCCATAACTTACTTTCCCATTTTCCTTTAAGTTTTAGGAAGTTACTAATAGAGTACTCCATGGGAGAATGTCTGCTAAGTTGAATTTTGATCATCAACTCTTTTTTACAATGGTTAGATTCTTTCTATTATCATTCTAATACATTTTATGCATAAATTGTGGATCCAATCTGATTATTGGTTTGATTTTCTTTAAAATTTGGGAAATTGTCTTCATGGGTTGAAAACCTACCAAGGAGAAGACAATTTCTATTTCTCTGCCAATGCTTCCTTTCTTAATTGAACTTTTGACCATTATCCTTTTTTGGATTGGAAATGCCTAAGTGAGGTGCAAAGATTTTGTAGAAGCCCACTTATCATTTTTCACTCTAAACCACCTTTTCAGAAAATCATCTTCATGGGTTAAAAACCCGCCGAGGAGAAGCTTGTTCCGAGTTTTCTATCGGGGATGATTATGAGAGCTATGACGAATATTACATTTTTTTTGAGGTAATAATCATAAAGGGAACATGGATTCTCCATAGTGTACTAGGATATTTTCATGTTTTTTATCCATGTGTAGCATTTGGTGTCTTTTGCAGGAAATTATCTTCATGGGTTGGAAATCAATCGAGGAGAAGTTGATTTCTAAATTTCCACAAGCTTCTGTTTCTATTGAAAAAGTGATAGGCCAAAAATGGACATAACTTGTAATTGATCATTGCATGAGGAACATGAATCTCCACTGGACCAGACACTTACTTATACATAAGATCACTTCAATAAAAAGAAAAGCCACCCAACTATGAAATGGGGAGAAGGGAAAAGAAAGGAGAAATTCGATGGCAATTAATTCCACCTAAGAGGGATTAGACCTATACTCAATCACAACTAAGAACTCACACATCTCACTATAACATAGGCATTCACTTTTGCTAATCGGTTAGAGGATGAAAAGTGGGACAATATAGAGAGAATTAGTTCAATAAAAAGAGGTATGATTGGAATATGTAAACACCAAGGAGTGGGTTGTCAACATATTCACCAAGCCAGCTAAGGATGCATTTTTGTATCTAAGAGGTAACCTATGGGTCAATCCCCTATCTAATTCTCACTAGAGTACAAATTAGTGACACATCAATACAACTTCATTGACAAAATCATCAATTGATACAAGAATTTCAGAGAACAATATTGCATATGAATCAGTACATTAGTTACATTACAAATTCATTGTATAAAGTCTTTGACATTTGATGTGAAAGAGGGAGAGATTGATTTATGTTATATCAAAGACTCAAAGGAAGAGCTTTGATCAAATAGAGTCTAAATATAAGATGTTTGAGGGAGAATCTTAGAGGGAGTTCTCATAGATGAAGAATTAGAATGAAACTAAGGATATTACAAAATCTTATAAATCATTTAGTCACTCTAAATCTTCTTTTCTTAATGAAATATTGTGTTGCTATCAATTCCAAAGAGGGAGATTGTTGAAATTAATTATTCAATTATACATTGTCATTGATGTTACATAAAATATAAAACTCTAACCATGCACAACTAGTATTAACCGAGCTCAGTTTGGTACTAAAGTAGACTCCATATCAGTTGAGCAGAATTCAAAAGGAACCAAGTTCAAAAAAATTAGTGTAAACCAAGTCGGTCTGGTTACCAAAAGAAAGTTAAGTGTAAACTAAGTTAGGTTGGTTAACCAAAGGAAATTCAATGTAAATTGAGATAGACCAGTTACCAAAGGAATTAAGTGTTAATTGTGTGATTAATTTTTTAGGATAAACTGACTTAGAAAAGAATACATTCATCAATTTAATGGTTAATGCAAGTAAACCTAGAGGATGTTAAATATTTTTTTTGAAAGGTATTCAAGATGACTTGGCATTGAATTTCATAGATATGAAAGGTCAAGTAATGGATTGAAGTGTGGAATAAGAAGAACATGAAAATATGTCAATTAAGAAGGAATTCTGATTGAAGATAGAACATCCAACGAGCTACAAAGAATATTTTGATCAAGGAGGATCCAGAGGATAAACTAGAATAGCTATCTAAATCTATAAAGTTAGTTTCTTTGTAAATTAGCTCAATCATTGTTACTCTCTAACAATTGTAGCAACAAAGAAATCCCTTAATAGAGTTGAGTTAAGTCATTTTCTAAAACCTCTACCAAGCTAGCATTTCTACATTGAAGTGTCTAAAGACTTATAACAAGGCCACTCCTAATAGGGTAATTCAAATCCTCTAATAGGGTCACACTTAATAGTGTGTTTTGTAACCTTTAAGAGGGTTGCCTCCTAATAGGGCTCACTTTATAAGAGTGAAAAGTTGTAACTAGTTGCATTGGTAGTTTTTCCAAATTGGGTTTCCATGTTAAATCTTGGTGTCTCGTGTGTTCATTTTATTTTCTTACTACTTTATTATTTTGAAACTAAGTTACTAAGGGTTAATTCACATTAATATATTAAACTACTTTGTTAATCGAGTTATAGTGGATGTCTAGTTCTAACTACACAGTACAAGGATTTGGATTATTAAGAAGTTTGCATTGACATCTAATGGATTTGTAATTGTTTTTGTTGTAACTAATTCATCCCTCCCCTCTCAGTTTCTCCTTTATATTTCCAACAGAGGAGTCTTCAAACACCCTTTAAGAAGCAATTGGGTGTACTAAGCATAGTGGAGGAGGAGAACCAAATTGCCATATATCTCTTCAAAATAAAAATTTCAAGCACTAATAGGGTTGACAATTACTATATTACTCCTTGTACTCTAAGCTATTGGTATTGGGTGAAATAAATTATAGGGTTACATTCATATTAGGTTTGTTGAAAAAAAATCATAAAAATATATATGTTGCAATTAAAAATTAAAAATGTCAAGCATGACTAATCAGCCATCCTAAGTTTATCAAGATATCTAAAATCTTAGAAATCCATCACTAGCCCCAAAATTATATATCGAAGCATAAATGATGTATTTATATAAGATTTAATATTTCATTTAAAAACAACTTGTTGGTTTGGTTTTCTTAGGATGGAATTTACATCACAATAGGATCTATTTCTTTATTGCTCGGTTGTTTTGGTGGACAATGAAGTGATATAGAAGTAGTTTGAGTCTAGCAAATCTTTTTTGGTAATCACTTTGATATAATTATAATAGTGTTCATCAAATATGCATCTCACTCTATGTCCTTAGTTACTTGGTGGGAGAAATTTGAAGCAAAGGAGCCCCTTATGATTGAACAAAGATATTTCATATGAAAGGAAGGAAATGATAGAAAAGGGTACTTGGTTGGGGTCTAGATGGATGCTAAATTCCTATGTGAAGCAATTCTTTTAGCATTACCCTTGAATGCATTAAAACTAGTATCTAGCTTCTTATAAGATATTCAATATTTTATAGAAGCTTGAAATCCTCTATTTTGTGATGTTATTGTTGGAAATGTAGGAGGAGTAACTAAGAAGGTAGGGGTGAATCAATTATAATAAAAACAATTCCAAGTCCCTTAGATGTCAATAAAAACTTCTCACTTTGTTATCAAATCCTTTCTCTTCTTTGTTAGAACTAAATATGCTATGTAACTCGGTTAACAAAGAAGTCTTAAGATATTAATTCATATTAACCCTTAGTGACATAATTGCAAAAATATTAAACATTAATAAAATAATATGAACATAGGAGACACCAAAATTTAATGTGGAAACCCAATTTGGGAAAACCACCAATGCAAACTTAGTTACAACTTTTCACTCTCCTTAAGTGAGCCATGTTAGAGCCAACCCTATTAAAGTTTACCAAACATAGAGCTAAGTTTGACCCTGTTAGAGGATTTTAATCACCTTGTTAGAGGTCTTCAGACACTTTAATCTAGAAATGCCACCTCATTAGAGGATTTTGAAAAATGACTATTAGGTCAACCTTTTAAAGAGGATTCTTCATTACTGCAATTACTAGAGAGTAACAATGATTGTCCTTATTGATGAAGCAACTGAATTTTCACATTCAGATTGTTGTTTTAGTTTATCCTTTTGATCCTCCTTGATCAGAATATTCTTTGCAGTTCCTTGGATGTTTTGTCTTTAATCATATATCCTTAGATTATTTCGTATCTTTCTCATTCTTCTGAATGCTTACTTTTAATCCACAACTTGACCTTTCATATAAATGAAACCCAATGTCAAGTCAACTTGAATACCCTTTCAAAGAAACATTTAAAATCCACTTACTCATCTTGTATTAAATATTTAATTAGTAGAAGCAATCTACTCTCAGTCAGCTAACACTAGACTGGACACTTGGTTAATCCAAAAATTTCTTTGTTAACTAACCTAACTCGGTTAATAATAACTCCCTTCATTGACTAACCTAACTTGGTTTACACTAACTTCCTTTAATGACCAATTGAACTTGGTTTGCACAAAAATTTTCTTGGTTGATACTGGAGTCTTTTGTAGTGCCCGGTTGAGCTTAGTTAACACTAGTTTTGCTCACTTAGAGTGTGACATTTGTGTAACATCAATGACAATATACAATTGAATAAAAAATTTCAACAATTATTACCAACCTTGGTTTATTCTTGAACTTGTAGATTTTTTGTCTATAATTTTGATTTTTCAATTTCCCAAATTCTAAAAATTTGTGAAAGGTTTCTTCAATTTGTATTCTTTGGCCTTCATCTTGGCCACTCATTAAGCCTTCTCTATGTTTGTTTTTTTATTAGAATTATCTAATTGTGAGTTTTTCATGTCTACAAGAAAAAATACATGCAATATTAGCTCAATTTATTTATTATGTTCCTAACCATAACCATAATCATGAGCAATGAGTGTTTCTGTGCTTTCTTTTTCCATTTTCTAACAAATAGAATTCAATCACTGCCCTGTTATATATATATATTTCACCAAATTTCAATTTTATTATTATTATTCAAGTTTTTATATTTGTCTGTAAGGTTTAGTTGCAGTACCTTTATCTCATGAGTGAGATGACATTATCTTTCTTTGAAACCAAAAAATAATAGTGTGGTGAGAGGAAAGTGAGGATTGGATCATCTCTCCTTGTGAAGGTAGGAAGGATGGATGGTTGAAAGGTAAACTAGATCAAAAAATCAAAAAAATTGAAGGAAATACATAGACATTGCATAATGTATGGGGTTTCCCTTAAGAAAAAATTACAAGAAACCTATTTAGAAGATGCATAGACAAGCCATTGAACTTAAAATGTTCTAAGGGCATAATGCAAATGCCAATGCTTCTAGATCTCGATTGATTGTCAATGGCCCCTCGTATCTTCCCATTGCAATGCCTTGTTATCTCTAGGATCTCAATTGATTTCACAATTGTGATGCTATCCGCTACAATTGTAAAAAAAAAAAAAAAACCAATTTGACACAAATGTGTTGGTGTCCCCTTTGTCAACACACTCATCGAAAAAGGGGCCCAAATATATTAGCATAGCAAAATTAAGAGGTTTATGTCATTTTAAGGCTAGTACTATTGTATTTATTTTGCACCATTAGTGAATTAGTTTAGAATTAGATTAACATATTTGATTTATAGGGAGACTTGTCCATATTGATTTATTTTGGACTAATCATAAAATTTTATTAGTATTTAATGTTTGTACCATTTTGATGAAATTATTAATAAATTTATGAATGACTATTTTTATTTATTAGTATATAGTTAACTACTTATATATTAAAACTGGATTAGTTGATTTGAAAAACTTACTTTCTTCCAATTTTTTCAAAATCATATAATACATTACTATTCAAATTTAATATTGTTATGAATATTAATATATGTGTTTAATTTATTTCTTGATTAAAGATAATGATTGGATATGTCCTCAATTTGAATAGATCTATATTTTTATACTACTTAATTAAAATAAACATTGATAAGGTCAAATTCGATTAGTGGCTATGATTTATGACTTTAATTTATTTCTTGATTAAAAGTAATGAATAAATATGTCCTTAATTTGAATAGATCTATTTTTTTATACTACTTAATTAAAATAAATATTGATTAGGTCAAGTTTGTATAATGACTATGATTTAATGGTATTCTTAAGGTATTAAAACCTTAATGATTATTTTTTATATTTATAATTTCATTTATTTGAGATGATGTTTGGGTCAAGTTTTATTATGTTATGAATGTGATTGTTCTCTTGCTATTATAGCATTAAAGGTTATTTTGTTGATTTTGACTAAGATAAATATTAGATCAAGGTAGATTAGTGACCTAAATTTTACTTTATCATTTTTTATTAACATTAATATTTTTGCCAAGCTATATTAGTTACCTAGATTTGGTTGAATTTTATATTGTATATCTCATGTTTTCTACTAATTTTTTTTTTTTTTTTCATTTTATTCAAGATATATGAGGGTTTACTTTTATTTTAGTTGAAATAAATGTTTGGTTAAAGGAAGATGATTGAGCTAGGTTTCTTTGTGTTTCCTAAGATATTGTAGTTCCAATTTTATTCTATTATTTTTCTTTTTTCTTTTTTAATTGAAAAAGCATATCCAACATCAGAGAGACATTTAGCAAGAAACAACCACAGAATAAAAGACCAACCCTCACCAAGATACAAAAAGGGGGGAGGTTCCTTAAATATCTAGGAGCCCTTAACATATTGCACAATTTTGACATGAGTGCTTAATACAACTTCATCTCCTATAAGACCATCTTAATAAAAAAAAACTAAAGCCTAAGATCTTTGATAACCATGACCCTAAAAAGGGTTATCAACACTTGCTTTTGCTAAGGCAAAAGGCTTTTGCTGAGGCAAAAGGTTTGTTTGCCCATTTTCATTTAATTGGTAGTGGAAAAATATTTTGAAAATTTAAATGCATGAGTATGTAAATTGTTGGTGATCACAATGACTTATTTGAAATTACAATATGCATGATTATAACAAGAATGTGATTTAACCATTATACTATGTTACCAATGGCAATAAAAATGTATAGTAGTTTGTATCTTTTAAGGAAATTTTAGGTTTTTATTATGTAACCTTTGTAGGGTTCTCTATAAACAACACACTAAGAGGTTGACTTAAAATCACACATGATGGCTTCATTCCTATATTTAAATGTTAAATTAGTAAAATTCTCTTACTTTTTAAAGTTTAATTTTATCTTTAGTCTGTGATGTTTAAGGGCAACCCATACTAAGAACCAATCAAGTCCATAAAAAAGTTAGTCAATTTTGACAATTTAACACTTTTACCTTAAAATTAATTGTTAAGACGTCCTATTTAAATTAACTGTTAAGATGTCCTATTTAAATGAGTGTTAGCCTTATAAACTATCTTCATTTCACAAGCAGACAGAAACAGAACTAGACAGAAACAGAACCAGGGCAAAGAGCGAAATAGAAAAATGGAAAGCATGGGCAAACATATGTCTAGCAATGATGAGATGAGAACCAAACCAAGAAAAATCTATCAACGTTTGAGTCCTGAACAGACTCAGTATTTGGAAAGGTCATTTATTTCATCCGCCCCTTTCAATCATTTCCTATGCTAACAATTTGTTTTGAAGTATGCTATAGATTGTCATTTTCATGAGTTCTCTCTTTGTACAGATATTTCAATCAGTGCCCACATCCTACTGAGAAACAGAGGGCTGAACTGAGCAATCAATTGGATCTCACCCGGCAACAAATCAAGTTCTGGTTTCAAAATAGGAGAACTATGATAAAGGTTATCAATCAATGTGTTTTTCACTGAACGAATTCATGAACATTTAGATCTACAATGTTAGATCATAGCCTAACTGTATCATTGTTGTTTGGAGTTTGAAGCAGGGTCAAGAAAGTCGTAGTGACACCTGCACTCTTCGCCAGGAAAACCAAACGAACGCTCCGCGATGACAACATGTTACTTCACCACATACTTACCAATGCTACCTGTGAAAAATGTATAGGACGACAGGGTGTGGAACAGATGATTTCAAACATAAACCATTACCAACAGGAGAATCAGATCATAAGACAAGAGGTATGGTATGGGGTGATTTGAAATATTGAATAATTTTTAGTTTCATTGATAGAAATATAATTTGATTCAAACTATTTAGTTCAGAATATGTTCCAATAGATTGTGCGCAAAATATATATACCCATTCATTCTCACTTTGAACCCTTTTCCAGATCTACCGCAATAACAGATACTCCTTGATTGGCCACATTTCATCTTCGCTACTTATTGCAACTATGTATACTCCTTGATCCATCTTATAAAAGTCATAGTTATAGTTGGCAAAATCTATATCAGATTTTATGTTCTCTGCCAAAGTAGCCCTATCGATCTTAACCACAATGCATATCAATCACTCTGTGGGCGCCAATATTAGCTTTAAAAAATAGATGCACCTTTAAAGATGACTCCACTAGATACACTTTGGAACACTCTGAAATAAAAGATAAACTTGATCTTAGTTCATCCATGCTAAATTCTTTTGATTTTAAGATCTTTCAAATCCTTAATTATGAAAATGGGTACTGGGACTTTTTGAATATAGATAATGTGCTGTAAGAACAAATTACAAAACAAAGTTGATGGTCAGTAATGATGATATCTTTAACCGCCACTGATCAATGAAATTTCATGTTATAGCATAGCCGCAATACATCAATCTCAAATTATTATGTAATGTGATCTTTGTAGTATAATAAGATTATACTTTTGTTTCGTAGATTGAAACATTGCTGCTAATTGAGTATTTCTTAAGTTATTTTTATAAATTTTTGAATTCGATTGTATGTATGTTTTTTAAGCATTCACTTTTCAGATCATATTTTCCAATCCATCATGAGGGTGAAGCAAAGCAAAAGATACATAATAGAAAGTAGATCTTTTGTTTTGTTTCATCTTGATGATAGATCAGAGAGTGTGATGAATTAAAAAACATACACAAAATCGAATCCAAAAATTTATAAAAACAATTATAATGAATTGTAGAGACTTGATATTTCTTGTCGCTTAAGTTGTTTAATCCAAATCAACCATTTTGTAATGTGATAAGGTTATCATGTTTTTATTTTGTAGATTGAAAATGTAACTGCTATTGCCCGCGCCTATCTTGGGAGACCCTCAGGAAGTGGCAGCCATTGAAGGACAGCCACACTCAAATTTGGCTCCAGATCTTTGAAATAAAAGGGTTTCAGATTTTATGGACGGACACAACTTGAAGAATTCCTTTACTTCACATTTTTTCAGATTAAAGAAGGCATTCTCTTTTCAAACTGTGTTTGCAAGCACTCACTAGCACTGTCATTTCAGTTGTCTTTCCATTAAAATTATTTCACTTTGTGTCGTAGTCTGAATTCTAAAATTTTAAAGCATAGAAATCAGCTGGATTCTCATATTTTGGCTTTACTCAAAATTAACTTTCATTTCCAGTGGATGGAGTATATCATTCATCTTGAATATAATAAATTTATGTCTTGCAATTTAGCTTATTAGTTTTTCCTTTTTTCAATTTATCAACAGGAAAACAAGCAGAACATGCATATGTAAATTCTTAAAATTTTGAATTATTCATTTGGATACACTGAATCAGAATCAGAATATGAAATAAAATAGGAATATGTATTCTAATTTTAGCCTAAAAATGAGGTTTTCCAATTCCACCCAAATAGGTGGAATTGGAATACATATTCCTATTTCAATTTTATTTATTTAAATTTTGTTTGAACCAAACATAAAATAAGAATATGTACCCCCATTTTCTATTGCAAAATAAGTATTTCAAAATAGCTATTGCTATTCCAGCAGTCATACGAACACTTACATATATAAATAATTGAATTCTTAAATCAACTACTTCATTCTTTTACACAGAAACAATATCTTGTAAAACAAGAGAAGAAAAGGATAAACGCCCCACACTGATATGAGAAGAGGGGAAATCAAATTTCATCTGGAGGAGCTTCGATTCATAATGAAGTACACTCTTCAATCAAAAACTCTTGGTCCGTCATTTTCCTTTCATGGTGGGACAACTTCTAAATTTTCACTGTCAAAGGTGGACAAGAGTAGAAAGGGGCCCACTTGAATTCTCCATTATCTCCAATTGTACTGCGTATAATAAATAGTTAAATAAAATTAATAATCAAATAGAACAATATTATCAAAAATAATATTATAATTATAAATAAAAACATGATAAAATAGTAAATATAATTTATACTGTATTAAATATATTTTAAATTAATTTAATTATTTTAATGTTTATTAATTATTTAAGAAATAATATTTAATTTTCATTGGAATGTAGAGATTGCTGCTTTTTTCGAATATTATAAATATTAGATAACTTTAAATATTAAGTTTTTATTATATTTCTTAGATTTAATTGATTGTGAATGACCTTCTTAGCTTTACTATTCTTATAAGATAATAATTCATAATAGGTTGTTACATCAAAAGGAATTAGATTCATGGTTACACGAGAATATTCTATATTCTTTAGAAGAATTAGATTCACACTTATAAGAAAATGGTGTATATTTTCTAACATTTAATGTCAAGATGATCTATTAATGTCATGGAACTGAATTAAATCATCATAACATGGATTCAAGTTTGATAATAGATTATGGATGGCATGCATACTAGTCTAGCAAGAAATATTAGATTGATAAAAATCAATACATACAAGTGAACATAATCATCAATACAATAGTGAAAAAGAACAAGACTTACATTTTAGATTGAATCCACAACAATTTGTTGTAAATAAGAAAAGAATTTGAAGAACATTCCAAGATTCAAACACCTTAATATAGGTATAAGCAAATAAAATTAATTTTCAGTCTACATATTTTTCAATGAGCTCATTGGTAACCAGTTGCATAATTCATGAATAAAAGATATGGAAGTAAACTTTTCAATCATCTAAAATCAACATATATCTTTTGCAAATATGAAGTAAATTAATAGAAGGTTTTGGAATGCTATTAGAAACTTTGGAAAGTGTAAATATCCCTCAACTAAAATGGACATGTCTTTCTAATTCTTCTTTCACATATTCTTATGAATTTATACATCATTGCGAATACTACTTGAATTCTATTATGAATTGATGTATTTTAGGTTTTGTCGTGTGAATAAGAATTTATACATCTTGTTGAATCTGAATATTCATTTATGATATGTGTATCCTGATGAACAAGATTGATAGAGATAAAAATAGGGAGGGAAAAAGAGAGTGTAGATAAATGAATCATAATAAAATATTCAATTGGTGAAGATGAGAGAGGATGGAGAGATGAAGAGATAGAACAATAATAATTATGAGGTGACACACAGATAGATTAAAGAGAAATAGAGGAAATGGAGTATATAACTAAAGACGCTAAAGGTAAAGAAATGGGAAAGACAGAAATAGAAAGAGAGAAATGAGTGTCTCAATGTAATCCTTTCATATATATCTATTTCACTATCAGTGTAACTCTTGCACCTCTCAAAGATGCAAGTACTAGTAAATAAAAACATTAAAGAGAGAACACACAACTTAAAAAATGCAACATTCATTTCCCTCTCTAAAATTAACGCAAAAATAAACTGGCTTTGCAGTATTGCATTGAGAAAAAATTGTATTACCCTCAGTCCATGAAGTGCAAATGCACATCAATTATTAAACTCTTCAATCCACAGCTGTCTCAACTAGAAACTGGCCTTTCATTGTCAATTGTATTACAAAATGGATCGTTTCTCAGTATTTAACCATCTTCAACAAGCTAAGTATTCTGAAAGGAGACTTAATTTGCAGCAAAGAATATGGAATTATCTGGCCATTGATTTGCAACTGTTGCTGAAAACTGCTCCACAATTCTTGTACACAACAAACATTTAAATAGTGCAATTTCCGCAGAGGAATCCATGAAGGAAAGTATAATTTGTTGACACTCCAGTCAATTTTAAGCCATAGAAGACTCATTTCAGCTATAAAATAACTAATTTTTCTTCCAAGGAACAAATCAAGGAAAGAATGGAAACACCTACCCTTTGTTTCTGCCAAGATTTGCTTAAATCCTTTTTCTTCCTAAATCCTTTTTCTTCCTACATATAACGATTAGGGTTTAACAATTGGCTAGAAAGTGTAATTGACCCAAAAAAGTGAAATTGAAAATATAAAATGAAAGAGCAAAAATATAAAATGTTGAAACTATTAATTCAGATTTTCTGGATACATTCAGAAACATACAAAATTGAAACTAACAATGATATTGAAAATGATAATGAATATTATACTGGAATGATATTAATATTTACATTGATGTCTGAGCATCTTTATATAGTCTTATTTTCCCTTATAGCAATTATTTTCCCTTACAGCAACTACTTATAGGAATAACTTCCCACAACTATATATTGAACTAATTTTATTTATCCAATCTAAACATAGAAACTAACCTAATTAATGTAATAAACCTAACATAAAGAATTATAAAAAACATAAATTGCTAAGGATTCTCAAAAGAATTCTAAGGAAAAAGGTGGCTAAATATATTGATTGCCTAAGATTCAATATCTAGGATGAGATTGGTACGTTGAATATTGCTTCAGTTAAAAATGTTTATGAGTATCCTCTAAGGGCAGAAGAGAAGGTGAAGAGAAGACATCAAGGTAGTTCTCATGGGAAGGAAAAGAAGGAACACTCAAAGAAGGATAAAAAAATTTTGGAACATGAACCAAAACCTATTGGACAAAACAAGAGAATAGACATAGGTGCATTTAAGAGTACTTCCTACTGATGTGGTGAAGAAGGTTACAAATCATTTGAGTTTCCTAATGCTAATAGAAAGGTTAGTGATAGAAGATTAGTTTTTGGGAATGAGAATGTAGATTCAATGAATGAACCTAAGGTAGATGGGGATAATTTTTTGATTCAAAGAGTGCTTCTTGGTAAGAAGACATTGGAACCCTGCTAATCAAGGAATTTGTTTAGGACTCATTGTAAATATGGAGTGAAATGTTGGAATTTAATTGTTGATAGAGGTAGTACTATAAAGATGGTTCAGAAACATGGTTTGAAGAGAGTAGGACATCCTTGTCCTTATAGGATTGGTTAGTTGCAAGATGAGCATGCTTTGGAAGTAAGAGAGCAACATCTTGTTGATTTTCATATTGGACAGTATCTTGATCAAGTGTTGTGTGATATTGTGGACATGATTAGTTGTCACATTTTACTTGGTAGACTTTGGTAGTATGATTTTAGGATACGGCATGATTGTGTCAAGAATGTGTTTACTATTGAGAAGGGTGGTAAGAAGCATTCTATGATTCCTTTATAAAATGCAAAACTTGGTAGGAGGAACCTGAGTTTTAGTAACCAATTTGAGTTGAAAGATTCTTGAAGGATTAGAGATCAACATGGAAAACTAACCTATGGCACACTCAAGACAGATATGAAGAAGCAGAGTAAGTAGTTGCTTATTGCTAGAAATGAGTTTTAGAAGTGGAACAAAAGAAAGAGTGTCTGAGGTAATAAGTTGGAGGACATGTATGCGAAGAACTAGTTTGGGGTTTATGTGCCAAACCCTAAATGGGGTGTCTGATGTAGGAGCACCATAGGGTAATTAGCAATCTTGTATGCAAGGGAATAGCATGTAGATTTGTGGAGTTAAGGTTTACTCAATTGGGAATGTGTTTGAGGCACATTCGAAAGCCTTGTCCTAAATATGCATAAATGCTCCTAGATGGAACTCCATAAATGTTAAAAAGGCCTCTAAACCCTAGACATTCATAGAAGGACTTTCTCCCTCATTTGTGGAGGCAAAGGAAACTATAATCCCTAATTTTATATTCTTCAAGTTGGATAGAGAGTTCTTTAATATCACTTTCCCCTATGGATGAGATGTGAAGAGCTTTTGTAGACTATCATAGCTACAATGAATTTGAATTTGGGTTTATAACTTTTTCTTCTTCTTTTTTTAATGAAGGGGCCCAAATGTATTAGTGTGCTACTAAATTAAGAGATATGTGTCATTTTAAGGGCTTGTATATTGAGTTGGAATTTATAAGGAATGATTTGCATAAGTTTTTTTGGTTTTAAATTCTCTTTTAGATGGAATTGAGAAGGAATTAGAATAGTTTTATATATTAGCAAATTCTTTTTCAAAAGAAATTGAGATGGAATTGGAATAGTCCTATGTATTAGCATTTGGACTCATTAAGATTTAGAAGTAACCATATATGGTGTGGGATTTGAAGAATACAATGGTTATGTGTACTACAATTATTGGTGGAGGATATGAAGTAATATAATGCTAATGTGTGTAATCTATTTGATGGATGTGTACTAATTTTTGCAAGGGATTTTTCTTAAATGAATGTAATATTCAAAAAAATATTAAATCATAATGGAATTAAATAATTTTTTTAAATTATTATCAAATCTAAGGGACAACGCATCAAGATGGTGTGCAAAAAAGGGTATAAGTGGGCACCTTTTTCTTGAAATTAGATAAACCCAATGTGGGAAGAGCCATTTGAGTGCATGGCATGACTTCCTTTCAAGAGGTCAATGGTTCAAATCTCGCATTGTCAATAGAAAAAAAATGAAAAAAATTGTAAAAAACAAACATTGTAGTAATTTGAATCTAGTTTGTAAACTACTAAGGTATTTTTAAAATTGATAAAATTAAGAGGGTCAA